>OY755237.1:42672911-43065411 GCA_963576725.1 Azorinus chamasolen
GTGATAGTGCAGCTTGTTTAGTTTTGTAGCCTTGGGCCAACAGTTAATCTTTGTTTACTTTAGACTAATTTTTTTGTTTATAGATGGTCGGTATTTGTGTTTTTCTGATTCATATTTTTTTTTATAATTCTAAATTGTTGCTGAATGTTTGCAAATTTCTTTTCAGGTGAACATACCCAAACAGAGGAAGACCTTCTGCAAGGGCAAAAACTGCAAGAAGCACACCTTGCACAAGGTGACACAGTATAAAACTGGCAAAGCTTCTGTGTATGCCCAAGGTAAGAACGTTGTATACAAATTAAGTCTTTTCTCTTGCATTGCTTAGCAGATGAGTAACAAGACACATGCTATCATGCTTTCCTTACTGCTTAAAACTATATAGCATGTAATAGTTATATTTATGTCCCCCAAATGAAGTGAGGGAAAATATTGTGTTTACTCCATTTCTTATTTTTCTGTCTTTTGATTAGTACTGTTATTCTTCAGCCGAGAAACAAAAACTGTGGTTTAGGCAAATAGGTGCCCTAAAAAAAATTCTACCAGATTTGTATTGTTGTTTCAATATAATAGTTAACCCCAATTTCATTCGTTTTGTTTTTGCACCACAGTAATGGAAAAAATGTTTCTTGTATTTCTGAAATTCAGGTAAAAGACGTTACGACAGAAAACAGAGTGGTTATGGTGGTCAGACAAAAGTCATCTTCAGGAAAAAGGTAAAAATGCAGTGCTTTTCTATTTATATGGTTGAATGATTGACACTCTATCTGAAGGAGTGCTCTATGAAATTCTCCCATGTGATGACCATTAACCCTTCTCTTGCTGATCACATCAGTATACCTACCTATAAATCGTGAAGACCCAGATGAGACGGCTCCTGTAGGAGCCGTCTCATCAGGGTCTGCACTATTTACAAGTTGATTGTGCAACCAGTGCACTCCACAGCAGTGATTGCACAGCGAAATACTTGTACACAGTGAAGATATATGTAATTATACAACAGGGCATGGGTAAAGAAGGAGAACTGTATTTTAAAAATCAGCAAGAGAAGGGTTAATGAATAATGATTATGTAGCCTTGTAATTTACTCGTTACAGCCCTAGAGCGTTTACTTTGGTTTCGAGTTTTCATCGTAATAAGGAAGAAAAGGCGGAAAATGTATTTTCTACATGTATGCTAATTCAATCGGCTTTTCTTTGCAAATGGCAGCCTTGTGACATAATGCTCATGTGCATAAATAAACCTGAAATCACCATTTTCCAATGGGAGAATTCAATACTGATATATATCAAAATAAAGGATGTGGTTCATAGACTTAAACCACTGTAAGTGTCGTTATTTCTTACATGAATATTCATGAATTTTCACCAGCAAAAGGGTTAGTGGGAGCGTAAAGTGACGTACATGCATGTTTATATAAATTGTCATTGATACTTAAGGCGTGCCACATCGCTGCACATAGATTTTACTAGCTTCAAAAGGATAAGTCTATTTGCATGTAGATCATGTACTGGTCAGTATTGGTGCTAAATGCAATATAACATGTCATTTTAGATGAGTTTGTGTGATCCTTGAGATTTTGATCGGAGTACATGTGTTTGGTTCAATTGATAAAACTGCCTGAAGTATTATGTTTATACCACATTTATATAGCGCTATTTTCACATGTAGGACATGGGTATTCAAAAGCCCTTCACATGAATAATTAAATTACATTACAAAACTGAATGTATTTAACCCTTTCCCTCATATAAACATGTTTTCACACATTTGCAAACAGAGTAGACCCAGATCAGATGGCTCCGAGAGGAGCCGTCTGATCAGGCTAATAGAATTTGATAGATCTGTTTCTTTACTTTCTAAAACATCTACAATGTTCCACCTTTCATATTTCTTTATAACTATTTCGTTAATGAATATTCAGTAGGTATTGAAAATTGGCGTAAATACAGAACAGGGAAAGGGTTAATGCATAATTATAGAATGTTTAAAACATTTAAGATATAGATATATGTAGTTTGGAAAATGGGTCACTCATCTTTAGAGACCTGTGAATTCATACACATGCTTTGGTAAATTGGAGAGATGAAATGTGATTACAGTTATATGGAGTATCTTGGTGTTTTGTCTTGTGATGGCTGACATTTCAACTATTGTATTATATTTGTAGGCCAAGACCACAAAAAAGATTGTGTTGAGAATGGAATGTTCAAAGTGCAAGTACAGGAAACAGTTGCCCATTAAACGATGCAAACATTTTGAACTGGGAGGAGACAAAAAGAGAAAGGTAATTGTCAAAATGAACTTTCGAAATGGTGTAATCCATTTAATCCTTTCCTGGATATAAACGTGTTTTCACATATTTGCAAAAAGAGGAGACCTATATTAGATTTGTGGGGAAGGGATCCTCCGTGGCCGAGTGGTTATGATCTTTGACTGACTTCCCAGTCTAGGCATTTGGATTTTTCATGTGAGGAAGCCTTCCAGCTGGCTTGCTGTAGGTCGTGGTTCTACCTGGATGTTCTTCTGTGCACGAAATAATGCAATTTGTTCCGTGCACAGATGAATCTCTGGGGTCTTCCTCCACCTGTAATCAGCTCTTGAATTAGCAAAAAATGTCTATTGTAGCCTTGTCTGCTCTCTAAGTTGTGCAGTTTCCATCCAGTTGTCACAAAGATTAAAAAGATTGTGATAATAATACCTCTATCAAGTTCGATAACTAGCTAAAAGGCTCCAGGAATTTGAGACTTATTGCCCTTGAATTTTAGCATTCCCCCCTCTCTAGGTCATTCAGTTTAGTCAGATCTTCACCAAACTTCATGAAATTGTATGTGACCATATTGTCTTGACCAGATTTGATAACAAGTGAAATGGCACTACTGTGACTAACATCACAGACAGCCAGCCAGATGGCCCCAGACAGGCCTATTTTGTGTTGTTTTGACACTCTTGTTAGCTCACCTGAGCCAAAGGCTCAGGTGAGTTATTGTGACCGCGATCCGTCCGGCGTCTGGTGTCCGGCGTCCGGCGTCCGTCGTCCGTCCACATTTTCAAACGACATCTCCTCTTAAACTACTGACCCGATTTTAACCAAATTTTGTCAGAAGCATCAGTGGTTAGGGGGAACGAAATATTGTTCACATTATGACCCCCGGGCCAAAAATGGTCCCGCCCTAGTGCTTATCAGTTTGTCATAGGAAAATCTTTAAAAATCTTCTTCTCTGAAACTGTAAGGCCTAGACTTTTGATATTTGGCATGTAGCATGATCTAATGGTCCTCTACAAAGATTGTTCAAATTATGACCCCCGGGCCAAAAATGGCCCCGCCCCAGGGCTTATCAGTTTTTCATAGGAAAATCTTTAAAAATCTTCTTCTCTGAAACTGTAAGGCCTAGACCTTTGATATTTGGTATGTAGCATGATCTTATGGTCCTCTACGAAGATTGTTCAAATTATGACCCCCGGGCCATAAATGGCCCCGCCCAAGGGCTTATCAGTTTTTCATAGGAAAATCTTTAAAAATCTTCTTCTCTGAAACTGTTAGGCCTAGACTTTTGATATTTGGCATGTAGCATGATCTTATGGTCCTCTACAAAGATTGTTCAATTTATGACCCCCGGGCCAAAAATGGCCCGCCCAAGGGCTTATCAGTTTTTCATAGGAAAATCTTTAAAAATCTTCTTCTCTGAAACTGTAAGGCCTAGACCTTTGATATTTGGTATGTAGCATGATCTTATGGTCCTCTACGAAGATTGTTCAAATTATGACCCCCGGGCCATAAATGGCCCTGCCCTAGGGCTTATCAGTTTTTCATAGGAAAATCTTTAAAAATCTTCTTCTCTGAAACTGTTAGGCCTAGACTTCTGATATTTGGCATGTAGCATGATATTATGGTCCTCTACAAAGATTGTTCAAATTATGACCCCCGGGCCAAAAATGGCCCCGCCCAAGGGCTTATCAGTTTTTCATAGGAAAATCTTTAAAAATCTTCTTCTCTGAAACTGTAAGGCCTAGACCTTTGATTTTTGGTATGTAGCATGATCTAATGGTCCTCTACAAAGATTGTTCATATTATGACCCCCGGGCCAAAAATGGCCCCGCCCAAGGGCTTACCAGTTTTATATAGGAAAATCTTTAAAAATCTTTTTGTCTGAAACTGTTAGGCCTATACCTTTGATATTTGGAATGTAGCATGATGTAATGGTTCTCTACAAAGATTGTTCAAATTATGACCCCTGTGCCAAAAATGGCCCGCCCAAGGGCTTATCAGTTTTTCATAGGAAAATCTTTAAAAATCTTCTGAAACTGTAAGGCCTAGACCTTTGATGTTTGGTATGTAACATGATGTAATGGTCCTCTACAAATATGTAGCTTGGCTTGTGGTCCTCTGCCAAGAATGTTCAACTTTCGACCCTGGCCTCTGAAATATTATTTTTCTCTGAAACCATTAGGCTTAGACCTTTAATTAATGGCATCCTGCTTTGCCTTGTGGTTCTCTACCAATGTTGTACAAATGATGACTTCTTGGTCAAAAATGGTCACGCCCCTTGGGTTATCTCAGGTGAGCGCTTCAGGGCCTCATGGCCCTCTTGTTTTATTGTCTGTATATGTCAGTAGCGTGTCGGCTGACTACGGTATGATTTTTATGAAACTTTGTTGTGAAATTTTAAATTTTTTCAAAAGAATGATTGATATTGCTGCAGTCAACATTGCTGTATTTATTAGCATCTTGTCAACACTTTTTGCAAACAGAATAAACCCAGATCAGATGGCTCTTACAGGATCAGGGTCTGCTCTGTTGGCTTTTGGTATAATTCTGATTCTGTTGTTTCTACCTGAGCATAAAAGTTGGTACTAGTAGCTCTCTTGTCAACGCTCAACATTAAAGGGGTAGTTCTAAGACTGGTCGGCCTGGTGTCAGGATAATGTGACTGGGTGGGGTGCCCTTGCCAAGTGCCTGTGACGGGGGTATTCCAGTGAGGCAGCACTATAACTTGTCTCATGCGGGTGCCGTCTGCAAATAACTGAAATACTGTTGGTTGGACGTAAAACCCAACTTGCTAACTCACTCTACCTGAGCAAAAATGCCGTTATAAAAATAATGTCATTGATATTAATGATGTCATTATTCTGTCGTTATGTCTTACATGAATATTCAACATGTAAAGTGTTAACAATGCATATTTAACAAAAAGTCCTTGGCAAAGATATACAGTAAAAACCCTCTGAACTAGAATTCTAGTGGAGAAGAATTTAGACCCTTTTTGGCAGGTGGCTGCTTAATGCAGAGTGAAAGTCACGCAGAAAGCTCCTAGAGAAGCTTTCTGCAGGAGTTTCACCCTGCATTAACCCTTTCCCTCATATAAAAATGTTTTCACGCATCTGCAGCCACCTACATCTCCTAAATTGATATTTATACTACATTGACCGTTGGTTTAGAGGGGTTTTACTGTATATGATTACACATGATTATGGTACTGTCTTAATCCTTACCCTGTTGAGAATATTCATACATGTAAGAAATAATGACATCATGAATATTTATAAGTGGAATTTTTATGATGTTTTGGTAATGTTAGAAACTGTAGTCTCTGATCGATTATAACTTCATAAGAAAATATAGCAGACCCGATCAGATGGCTCGTACAAGAGCTGTCTGATCTGGGTCTACTCTTTTTGGAAAGGCGGAAAATGCGTCTGTATGAGGTAAAAGCTTAACTATGAATTGAGTTTACATTTCCAGTTTGTTTGGATTAAAATGTGATGCCAAAAAGTTCAACGTATAGTCAGGATACAAGCTGTTTGACGCAAATTGTCTTTGATACAAAATTTAAGAACATCTGCTTCAAAATTTGAATATACAGTAATACCTCTCGATAACGGTCACTTAATTGTGTTAATTAGTTTGTATTTAGAGCAGGTGGCTGCTTAAAGCAAGGTGAAAGTAAAACAGAACGCTCCTATTGGAGCTTTCTGTTTTACTTTCACCTTGCTTTAAGCAGCCACAAAATTATACTTGGTGTAACTTAGTGGTCGTTATAAAGAGGTTTTACTGTAGGAAGATTTTCTATTTACAAATATTTACTAAAACTGCTTGTGGTCACAATGTGATAACTTAATTGAGAAACATGTACATACTATCATAGTATGCCTGTACGTACTTGCATTTAGCATCCTGGTATGGACTTTTCATTTAACCCTTACCTCCATAAATAGTTAAATACGTCTTTCTACGCCTCTGTAAAAGTCTCCTGTCAGAGTTATTATACCAGAATAGAGTTCAGCTAATACTTTAACCCTTTCCTCCATAAATACGCATTTCCATGCCTCTGTAAAAGTCACGGGGGACTCACCTGTTGAAACCATTGTGATAAACAGAGCAATTGCTCCTATAGGAGCAGATGCTCAATTTATCACAATGGTTCCAAATTACAAAATTCTAAAAAAAATTCCCTTTCTCTAGTTAACGCTCCTTTCAGTAGATTTATTCCAAGTGGTTGGATCTAAAAATAGCCTATGAGGGAATGGGTTATTATGTGATTTACTAATGTTGTGTTTTTTTCTCTTTACAGGGACAGATGATCCAGTTCTAATTTCTCGATTGTCTGTACATACAAATAAAAAAAAATGTAAAAAGTTTATGTCTTGTCATTTCCTTTCCTTCATATAAATGTGTTTTCACGCATTTGCAAACAAAGTAGATCCAGATCAGCCAGTTCCTATAGGAGCTGTCTGATTAGGGTCTGCTGTGCTTGCTAATGGAATTTGAAAGATATGTTTCTTTACTTTAAACATACCCACAAAGTAGATCCAGATCGGCCGGTTCCTATTGGAGCTGTCTGATCAGGGTCTGCTGTTTGCAAATGAAATTTGAAAGATCTGTTTTCTTTAAACATACCCACAAAGAATGTACCATTCTTTACTAAGTTTCCCTAATTGTACGAAGTATTCAAACACGAAATCCCTCTCCTCCACCAGTTTGTAGAGCTGACTAATTCACATTTACAGCATTTAGATAACCCTTTATACCATATAGTGTAGACCCAGATCAGTCTACTCCTACATGAGCTGTTTGATCTAATACAGTAAAACCCCTCTAAACTGGAATTCTAGTAGAAAATAATTTAGATACTTTTAGGCAGGTGGCTGCTTCATGCAGGGTAAAAGTCATGCAGAAAGCTCCTTTCTGCATGACTTTTACCCTGCATGAAGCTGCCACCTGTCTCCGAGACCGATATTTATACCAGATTTAGTGTCCGGTTTAGAGGTGTTTTACTGTAGTAGATCTGCACAATTGACCTAGAAGTCTATTTGGATACTTGGGGCAATTAGGAATTGGGGTATGAGCTGTTCTCTTTAGGAAGATTTGGATTATGAGATGTCTGGGTAATGTCATAGCCTTGATATCTACGTCATCAGACAATACAATAAATGTTGGAAGTTTTAAAATTTCACACTATTAATGCAGATTTACAACTTGTCAAGGGGTATAAATTTTACTATTTATTAATAAATGACACCATGGGTAATAATTTGATTCAAATCTGTAAAACCGATCTATTATAATTTCATAACTTTATTAAGCAAACGGAGCAGACCCTGACCAGACGGCTCCTATAGGGATCGCAAGATCTTGGTTTTCTCTGTTTGCAAATGTGTGAAGAGGTGTTCATATGAAGGAAACGTTTAATCCATTTACAGAGACAACCCAGACCAGTGTCTGCTTTTACTTCTGGAATGTATAAATATGGTTGTGGACAAATATTCATTTTCATATGCCACTAAAAAATCTGCTGGTAAACGTGAGGTCATTAATACATATAAGCTTGATTTTGGCTAACAAGGGAGGTAATACCTTCAATAAACCATGCGAATGAAGCCCCAGTTAAGTCCCTTAAATTGTATGTGTTTCCCGTGTAACAGAGTTGCAACATACAGTCAAAAGACTTGATTAATTTTCTCGAATTGAATTGCGGATACTGATATATATTCATATAAAAATTAATGACGTCATGAATATGTATTAGTTGAATTATGTGAATACGTGAGTTCTGGTCATGACCGAAACTGCAGACTCCGATGTAAAACCCCTCTAATGCGACCACCAAAAAGGCGCATAATTCAGTGTCAAAGGCAGGTGGTAGCTTAATGCAGGACGAAAGTTATGCAGAAAGCTTTCTGCATAACTTTCGTCCTGCATTAAGCAACCACCTGTCGATGAAGACAACCATGTTTGTTCATTAAGTGGTCGCATTAGAGGGTTTTACTGTATACGAGGTTTTGAATCCCTGACACATTCAGGGATTGTTTCGTAGACTGATGGATTGAGCATTGTAGAAAGAGTATTATATCAAGTGGCGAGCATTTTGAGAAGGATTTAAGAACTACCCTAGTCAGAGTGGCCATAAAATATTTTGTTGACGTCGACGTCAAAAGGTCTTTGGCCGGATAGTACATAGCCTAGTGACTGATTGTTTTATTTGATGTGTGAAATTAATGAAAGTTAATAATTATATTCGTATTACACCAATCGATACTTTGTAGAACTTTCATAAACATCGGGTGTAAAATAAAGAAATGCGAGGACTTTTCCTAGACCTTTTTTATCATCCTCTTACATTTAATTCCACAAGACAACTCTGATCAGGTTCCTATAGGAGCCATCTAATCTGGGTCATCTCTGTTTACAAATGAGTTCAATGGCATCTCTTTGGAGTAAATGTATCTCAATACGAATGTTTATTATAACCTATGACCAGCGAACTTTTAGTGGTTGATCATACGAGTATCAAAAAGCATGCGGTTGCTTAATGTAAGGCAAAAAGTAATACAAGAAGTCCCTGTAGGAGCGGTCTGCGTTACGTTCGACCCGTATTAACCTTTTCACCGCCAATGTCGCATAAATGCACCACGATAAATAGTGCAGTCCCAGATCAGGGACTTCACTTTTTGTCTCCAACTCTACTTCTATATCTGTGCTTTATTCCTTCTATTTGTTTAGTTGCATTTGTTTATCTTATTTCCTTATTTAACCATGTGGTTTAACAGACGACAATTAGAAATTTGGCACCGACAGGGTTAAGACATCGCCTGCATTAAAAACTTCAGTTTAATGGTCGCTTAAGATAGTTATACTGTATTGACCAAAAGTTTATCATTTATTGCTTCACTTAGTATCAAATACTTAACACTTACAACGCTGAATTTTATAATGGATTGATCCAAATTTGAAACAGGTCAAGCTTATGGTGAATATTTATTGGTGTTTCTTAAGAAACGTGTAACATGTCAAACAGTGCAGACCTTGATACATAGGCCACACATTCATGGATTTGAACGCCGGATTAGCTACGGGTACGATCCGGCATCATTCGTGGCAATCTCTATTGGTCCGTAGCTTTCCGTCTTTTAAATGAAAATAAGCACCAATTTAATATGCATGTGAGGGGTACCTTTAAAATAAATACGGTAAACCGCCTCTAAACCGGACGTTAAATTCAGAATAAATTATCTGTTGTGGAGACAGATGACAGCTCAATGCAGGGTGAAAGTCATGCAGAAAGCTCCTCTATGAGCTTTCTGCATGACTTTCACCCTGCATTAAACAACCACTTGTCTAAAAGTATCTGGTCTTCTTCTCTATTACCGTTCTGGTTTAGAGGTGTTGTACAGTAAAACCCATATAAACGGAATTTTAGCAAAGAAAAATTGATATCTTTTTAGGCAGGCGACTGCTTAACGCAGGATGAAAGTGATGCAGAACGCTCTTTTGTGAATTTATCTGCATGGTTTGCATCCTGCATTAAGCTGCCACCTGTCTTACGGACCAACATTTTTACTAATTTCAACGTCCGGTTTAGAGGGGTTCTACTAACACTGGTTTAGCAAACAGTGTAGACCCTGGTCAGAGGATCCCTTCCTTCACGAGTCCTCTGATCTGGGTCTCTACTGTATGGTATCACAGGAGTATGTGTATAGCAAACCCCTTCTAATGCGAGCACCAAACAGAGGTCTACGTCTGGGTTCTAAATGCAGGTTATAGCTTAACCCATTCCCCCATAGGCTATTTTTAGATCCAACCACTGTGAATAAATCTACCGAAAAAGAGAAAATGAACATTTTAGAATTTTGTTCTATTTATCACAACGGTTTCAACAGGTGATTTTACATAGGCGTAGAAAGGCGTATTTATGGAGGAAAGGGTGAATACAGGACGAAAGTTATGTGGAACACTCATGCAGGGGCTTTCTGCAGTACGTCCATCCTGCATTCCTTACTCTAGTCTTCTGGATTTGGCAAACATGCAATCAAAATGGTTATACTATATATTTTATTAGACTCTTTCAATATTAGCATTGTTATACAATGTATTCCAATTTTCTTAAACTATTTTTAATCGTGTCATGGCATACGCTGTATCGGTTCATTGCCATATAGACCCTGGCCCATCAAATCCGATGATGGGTCCACCACACCATTTGACCAGTGCATATATTCCTTATCTGTTGCCTATTAAACAGTTTAAATTCAGATCATTCCCTGTGTAAGTGACCTGACCGCCTATCACATGCCTACTAACATTTTCCTTCATATAAACGTGTTTTCACGCATTTGCAACCGTGTAGACCCAGATCAGACAGCTCCTATAGGAGCCGTCTGATCAGGGTCTGCTCTGTTTGCTAATGGAATTTGAAATATCTATTTCTTTATTTTCTAAAATGGCTCTAATGTTCCACCTTGCACATACATGTATCATTATAACCATTATTAGAACAGGGAAAGGTTTAGATCCAGATCATTCACTGTGTAAGAGACTTGACAACTAATCACATGCCGTGAAGGGCTATACCTTTTGCAAAACACTTATACTAATATGGAATGTAATAAGACAATCTTTTTTATACTTACATAAATATTTCTAGGTCAAACCATCTCTAGCTGCCACTCATTAATATCACAGGGGTCTGGACCGCTTCATGTGGGTCTATATATAGTATTGATATAGACCCCCATGGACCGGTCCAGACCCCTGTGATTAATATCACCTTTCTGCGAATATTCTAATGAATTGCAACAATATAGAGTTAGGCTGAGAAATAAGATAAATAAAACCCCGATTATTCGAACACTAAAATATGTATTATCGATTTTTAAGACAGATGGCAGCTTAATGCATGGTAAAAGTCATACAGAAAGCTCCCCAAGGAGCTTTCTGTATGACTTTCACCATGCATTAAGCAATCATCTGCCTAAAAGGGTTTAAATTCTTCTATACGGAAAATTCGAATAATCGAAATTTTACTGTAGTTTGACTGATCAGTACGCCTTATTACAGAAGACCGGCGGAGACATTTCCACTTCAAGATTTTTACACAATGCAAACTTTTCACGATATCACAATTTCACGATTTAATATTTTTACAATTTTACGATTTTCATGATTTCACAATTTCACTTCAAAATTTTACGATTCACAAGTTCTCGATTTCACTACTTCACAATTGCTCGATTTAGCAATTTCAACTTCATGTGAAATATATTAATCACGTGACACGCTTGACGTAATTAAGGCAACAGAGTAGCTGTCATCCTTGAAATCAAGATGGCGATTGGAGATCCATAAATACACCTTTCTACGCCTTTGCAAACAGAGTATACCCAGATCAGACGGTTCCTATAAGAACCATTTGATCCGGGTCTGCTCTGTTTGCTTATGATATAATATAGATGTGATTGTACGGTCTCTGCAATGCCTCAAATGCCTATGCCCATGTGCTATTATAACAGTCTTAATTAAAATCCATGGTGTCATTATTTCTTACATGAATAATCATGTATAGGAAAGGGTTAAACAATCTTGATAGTGGACCATTAGCACATGCTACAATAGTAACACGACACATATGAAGTTACTCGGCCATACAGTTCTGGAGAGGAAGATTGTCATAGTTCTTCGCCATTTCTTTCAGCGTGGCTTTTTACTCCAACGCTGTGGTTTCCCGCGTTTGGATCATAGCAATTAAAATGGACATATTAAAATCATGAAAAACTAGAAATTGTGAAATCGTGAAAAATTTAAGTGAAATCGTGAAAATCGTGAATTGTATTGTATGAAATCTTGAAGTAGAAATGACACCACCGGTCTTTCGTACCTTATGCACAGTCCTACTACTTTCTTGTGCAAATTACTTTGCAGGCAGGGTTCATTCCACTCATGACAATACCTTCTTTTCCAACGGAACTACATATGCTTGTATTGCCATTTAAAGCGTTACTCCTTTATTCCATGGATACTTATTTTAACGCCTTGGCAAACAGAGTAGACCCAGATCAGGCGGATCATATAGGAGCCGTTTGGTCGGGGTCTCCTCTGTTTACGTATGAAATAATATAGATCTGTTTCTACATTTTCTGCAATGCCTAAATATTTCTGTGCTCATATGTAATTGTACAATTTCAACTACATTTCTATTTCATTACGCATATCTACAAACACATGTGACAGCTTAATGCAGATCGAAAGTAATGATGAAAGCTCCTTGAGGAGCTTTCAACATTACTTTATACCTGCATTAAGCTGTGAATTTGAGAAATTGTCCAGATTTGAAATGACTCGGATGACTCGAACCTCTGTTATCTCGGAGTAATTTGTATCGTCCCTTGAAGTTCGAGATATCGAAGTTCAACTAATAAATATTTATACATATTATTATTCGTGGAGTAAAGGGCTTATCAATGCAAATGCCATCTCTCTTTCACCTCATACAATTCAATATCGCCGATAAACATGGGCGACGTTAATTAATCATTTCAAAACCAGCAATCTTTAGATTGAATGCAGATGCATTTAACTGTTTCTCACGCTTTGCAGTTAAACAGATTAACGTTCTGAATAAAGTACAGTGAACCCTTTGTATAACGACCACTAAATTATGTTAATAATTTGGTACTAATGGCAGGTGGCTGCTAAAAGCAAGGTGAAAGTAAAACAGAACGCTCCTATAGGAGCGTTCTGTTTTACGTCCACCTTGCTTTAAGCAGCCGCCTGTCTTTAACAAAATATATTTGATGTAATTTGGTGGTCGTTATAGAGAAGTTGTACTGTATCATGTATATTACAGTTAAATACACGGATAACTAGCTCTATACGCACTAAAGTCTTCACACTGTCCAATGTCGCAGAACATTGCACTATACCTCATTGCGAACATCCCATAAGCGGGTACACCTATTCGCGGATACCATTCCTTATAAAATTCGACAGCAGTTAATTTTTGCTCACAACGATAGCACGGCCACACGCAATACCAACCATTTCAATGGTCTATATTTATTTCAAATTTCAATACCTACTAAATATTCATGGACAAAATAGTTATAATGGCAGCCAGTTTACAAAGTAAAGAAATAGATCAATCAAATTCCATTAACAGACAGAGTAGACCCTGACAAGTCGGCTCCTATAGGAGCCGTCTCACTTGGGTCTACTCTGTTTGCAAATATGGGAATAACGTTTATATGAAGGAAAGGGTTAACCCATTCCCTCCTACTGTCACATTTTGACGTCTCTATAAAAGACATTATTTGAAAACATTGTGAAAATAGAGCATTTGCTCCATAGGAAGCACCTGTCACGAATGTCCTCTGGTTAAGTATCAGCTAGTGATTAATATACATTGTCAGTTATATGTACATGTGTATGTACACGCTCGAAGAAAAGTCGCTGGTTTTTATCCTCCAGACAATTATTCGTTCTTATTCACTGTTATGTTGTGTCCTGGGGAGGATTGTACCTAAATATAGCTTACGCACACACTCAACAGCAATCCGTTGTTTTGTGTCATGCACACGATTGTACGTATATGTACGCACACAATCAAATGCAATTCATAGTGTCTGTGTCCTGTAGACGATTCTACCTAACTGTACGTACACAGTCAAGGGTAATTCGTTGTTTTTGTGTTGTAGACAGTTTTAGCTATATATACCAAAAGGTAAGCACCTTATCATCGGAGAAAAACATGGTATTTTGTGTCTTATAGATGATTCTATCTATATGTACACAGACACAAACACACACGCGCACACGCATGCACACACACGTGTGTGTTTTATAGACGATCCTACCTAAATTTACACACACAACCAACGACAATTCGTTGTTGTTGCACCTTGCAGGCGATTCTTTACATGTCTCCACACGGCATTGAACTCCAGTACATACAATATGCTTCGTAAAGCCAGAATGGTACCAGTAATAACATGGTATCCCATGAGTGCTATTATTAAGCTTTTACATCATGAATAATCATGTAAGATTTAATGACATCATAGATGTTAATTAGATTATGTTTTTTATTCTGGCATATAAACACATATAATTTTGGCTAACACATTATGTCCTACTGACGCCTCTTTGCGCCTCTTAACCCTTCGCTTGCTATTCACGTCAATATACCTACCTGTAAATAGTGAAGACCCAGATGAGACAGCTCCTGCAGGAGCTGTCTCATCAGGGTCTGCACTATTTACAAGTTGATTGTGCAACCAGTGCACTCCACAGCAGTGATTGAACAGCGAAATACTTGTACACAGTGAAGATATGTGTAATTATACAACAGAGCATGGGTAAAGAAGGAGAGACGTGTTTTAAAATTCAGCAAGCGAAGGGTTAAAACTCGTTTATTGAAATAATTGTGATAAATAGGGCATCTGCTCCATAGGAGCAAATGTACTATTCGCCACAATGGTTTCAAAACGACACAATTCTAAAATTCTTCTTTTTTTATAGGTAATGCTCATTTTTGGTAGATTAAAACAAACTCAAAGAGGTAGTCTAGGAGGGGATGGGTTAAGACAGAAACTGTTGAATCAGATCTATCTACAGAGGATCAGAAAAACCATCAACATACAGAGTATACCCTGATCAACCAGCTCCTACAGTTGTCTGGCCTGAGTCTACTCTGTTTGCAAAGGCGTAAACCAGCGTGTGTATGAGGTAAAGGGTTAAATCGACTGCAAGGTGTCTTGTCCGATATGAAAACCAATGTGATACTACATGTATCTACGACACGTGCAATAACAAGGATATCTGTAGCACGTATTGCTCATTGAATCTGTCCCGCATGGTTCTTATCCACGACAGCGAAGTGTTGGATCATTGTTTGTTCAAATACTTTCCGTCTAATGTCATTTTCATTGTTGCACCAGTACGCGCAATGCATTCGAGCGAACATGACACACCAATATTTGCCCAGTTGTGCAAAATCGATATCATCCATTATAACTAGTATCAGGAAATGTCTCCGTAACTCAACTTGCCTGTCTATGGCAACATTCAGCTGAAAGCAGGTCCAGCTGTCCTCCATCGAGTGGTTTGAAATGATAGCAATCACATAATCGCTCTCATAAATGCCGTCTACCATCTCTTCGACGTTGAATTTGCCAGCTACGGAGTTCCGTTCCCATATATGCATCTTGTAGTCGTGCTTAGTTTCCATGAGTAGTCGCAGGTCATTATGCACGAACTGATCATCGTCTGACTTGTAAATAACGTATCCGTCGAAGTGTCGGCGGTTTTCCTCCAACAGCGGCTGTTGTTCGGGTAATTTCCCTCTCCTCCTCAGTTTTATTTTGTATATGAAATATGCAATATACCATCTATATCTGTACGATCCAATTAAAAGGATAACCCCGATGAATAAAACTGAAGACAGGGTTATCATGACTGTAAGCAGAACTCTTCTGCATTCAGCCGATGTTGGGCGATAGTTTACGAAGTCTCTCCCTTTCATATTGGACGGTGTCGTACAGGCATAGTTTCTGGGCCAATTTTGTAATGACATATTACCAATTCTTCCATCATCACCAATAACGCTACGGAACCACAACATGCTACATGTGCAGTCCAATGGGTTTAATCCGAGATTTAATGTCCCTATGGACTGAATAAGATTTTCGGACAATGTTTCTTTTCGTACCACTGAGATTTTATTGCTTTGCAGCGATAGGGTTTTTAGTTTTTTTGCAGGCAGAAACTGGTCTCCAAGAGTTTGGATGCTGTTTACGTCCAGATAAACTTCAGACATGTTGGGAAAGTTGCCCAAAAAGTTTGCTGGTATCTGGTAAATCCCTACATGTACAAGGTAAAGTGTTTCCAGTTGCTTTAATGGAGAAAGCATACCCAGCATACCTTCATTTCCCAAAGATCTCAAGTTATTATAAGACAAGTCTAAAACCTTCAAGTTTGCACAGCCTTTTAAGATTGAATGGGCACTGTAGTTTTTAAAAATAATTGAATTGCCGTCAAGTTTAAGTTTTTGCAGGTTAGAGTTGTTGAATGCAAAACCTTTTATTTTCTCAATACTGCCATGCATGTTGGACAGGTGAAGCGAACATAGGCTTGGTAGAGAACTAAATGTGTTAGCATGTATTACCCTGACAACGTTGCCGGACAAACTAAGTTTATTTAGTCTGAAAAGGCATTTCCAAGGATCTTCATTCAATTCACTTATGAAATTTTTGCTTAGATCAAGCCTCTGCATGTTAGGAAACCAAACCACTTCTGTTGAGCTTGAACAAAAGGTCGGCACTAATCGCGCAATTTCATTTCCAGCTAAATTCAAGCATTGCAAGGATGTGTGACCACTATCCATTTGCACATCTCTTATAAAGTTGTGAGAGGCAGAGAGCTGCAGCAAAGTGTCTATGTGTTGGAACGTCTTAATGTTTAACTCCTTGAACTTATTATAATCGAGGTGAATGTTCGTGACATTTGAGTTTGACAAAGGTTTGAAAAAGTCACCAGACAGTTCCTCGATTTCCATACTTTGTAACCACAGAGTCAACGGCCAGGTTTTAGGTATTGTACCCAGACTGGCCGAGAGCTGTGTCATATTGATACGTTTGTTACCGTTAAACTGCAGCTGACGCAGATTTATGAAACTAGCAAATGCGTCCTCGGATATATTTACGATTTTGTTGTAGGTCAGAGCCAATGAGGTGATGTTTTCGGTAAAAATGTTTTTGAACGTATCCCGTGTAACATTCGGTAGGTAATTACTCTGAAATGCGAGTTCTGTAATGTTAGGTGGGAGTTTTGGTATGTAATCTAACTTGTTACCGAATTCTTTACAGATTGCCTTGCTGGCTTTACAACAGCATTTTTTATCCCCGCAATGCGAAAATGTTTTACTGCAAGTGTCTGTCCGGCGTCCATCAACTAGACACAACACAACTGAAGCAACAACTAACGTACACAATACTCTCATTGTGGAAAAACGTGTGTCAGACTGAATCGATGTAACATGGACTTCACTCCATTAACTCCTGCTTCGTGTCCAGTCTTTGTATCTTTCGAAACAGTTGTGTTTTGCGAATTGACTATTGTCAGTGTGTCCTCGTTGTCGCCATTACAATATTCGCGCAAAGGTTAATCCATCTGTAAAGAGAAAGTGTACGAGTGAAAATGGCGTCAGTATTTCTAAAGATCGTTCGCTGCCACATATTGCCGTCTACACACTTTATCGTCTGTTTCTAGTTTTGAACGCTCTCTATTTTAACCATTTACTCAATGAACACGCCTTTCTACATCTTTGAAAACAAAGTAGACCAAGATCAGACCGCTCATATAGGAGCTATTCTGTTATACGGGTTCTGCTATGACCAAAAGTTCATGTGTCCATATGCCATTATAAAAAATAATTTAATACATACGCATGATGTCATTATTTCTCACATGAATATTCATGGAGTATAATATTAGATATACAGGTTTTTCCCAGGGTACATGACGATTTATTCCCGGCTGAGGAAAATCATGTTGCCCGAGCCGTTAGGCGAGGGTTACATGATTTTACCAGCCGGGAATAAACCGTCATGTACCATGGGAAAGAACCGTATAACGAATTTATTATACTGCAAAGTTTTACAGTTCTTATAATTTATATAAATCCATTTGGCATGTTGAATCACTAAACACGCTAATTCCCCTAAAAACGCCCCAATACATTAATTCTACCCGAAGGTATCCGAAGTGGCGTGTATTGTATTTCATCGGCGTTCGTGTAATTATAGATGGCTGGACGATATAATAACTCATCTAAAAACTGTTTTATTGGTCATTTCAAACAATGATTTGTTTTAATTCATTTCTGCATTGTTTTCTTTACGTATTAATAGTTGTCTATTATGAATTTTGCTATTGTTTAGCCGAGTCGAGAAATCGGTCTTTTGGTTTCTGACCATAATATGTAGGGCCTGTCATGGGGAATTTTTATGTACCATGTCAGCTCACAGGGTACATGGACTCATGTACACGGCTAGTTAACCAATCAGAAGTGAGGATTTTACTTTGCAGTATATTAAGGTTAGTAGTTTCATATATTCTGGATCCTGATGAGACACCAATGTACTCGGCGTCTCAAAATGGACCCTAAATGTTGTCAGGTTGCAAAGGTGGTCAGAGAATCGCCATTAGCAACCTACAGGGGCGTAGCTAGCGATACGCAGGTACGCACGTGCGTAACATCATTCTGAAAGGTGGAAACATTATTAAGGCCAAAATGGGACAAAAAACGTTCTGTCTTGTCATGTACTCTTTAACCCATTCCCTCATATTGACGTCTTTTGACGCCTGCGTAGAAGTCACCTTTTGAAAACCATTGTGATAAATAGAGTATTTGCACCTTATAGGAGCAAATACTCTATTTATCACAGTGGTTTCAAAACTACACAATTCTAAATTTTCACGAGCGAGCGTGCCCTCGGACCCCTCTACATGTAGATTCAGCTACGCATTTAAGTATAGATTAAGTATTATTCTTTCAAGAGCAGTCTGGCTTGTATTTAAAACAAGTTTGGATCTAGATGTGACATTGAAGAACGTCTATTAATGATGTTCTCTGTTTCTGTTTCATCTTATTCTATCAAGTGAAGCCTGACTTACTTTTATACGCAGCTTAGATCCAACTTAGACACCGAATAACCTCTACTTTTACAAATGGCATCGAATACCTCAGATATGTACAGTAGAACCTGTCTTAAACAATTACCTCATAGGCTATTTTTAGATACAACATCTTTGATTAAATATACCGAAAAGGAGCATTAACTAGAGAAAAGGAATATTTTTAGAAATTTGTAGTTTGAAACCATTGTGATAAATAGAGCATTTGCTCCCATAGAAGCAAATGCTCAATTTATCACAATGGTTTCACAAAGGACGTTTACAGAGTCTTCAAATGTCGTCACTATGAGGGAATGGGTTAAGCGACCATCAAAAAGTGGTCTTATTATGATTTTGTAAGGCAGGTGGTAGCTTAATACTGGTTAAATGTAATGCAGCACGCTCCTATAAAACAACCACCTGTTATTTAAGACCCATGTGTCTAATTAATATAAGGTCGCTTAAGGAAGGTTCTGCTGTTTTTACAATAAACGCTTAACCCTTTCGGCGCCAGATTTCTAATTGTCGTCTGCAATCCAAATTGTGTTAAATCATTCGGTACAATAAGGAAATGGAATAAATAGATGAAACTTTTAAATGAATAAAGCACATATATAGAAATAGAGATTGAGACAAAAAGTGAAGTCCCTGATCAGAAGCCGCCTTGAAAAGGCGGCGTCTGATATGGGACTGCACTATTTGTCGTTGTGCATTTAAGCGACACCGGCGGTGAAAGGGTTAACCACATAAACAAACGACATCAAGTATGACTTTTAAATAGTATTGATGTTTTGACTTTTTAAAGGTAAAATAAGAGATATCTACCCTGTATTTAGTGTCTAGTTTTGGACACTAGTGAAGAAGTTTCAGTTGACAATCTGTGCAATGTTTACATTCCTGTGGTTGCATTCAGTCCATAACAAAGTAACTGAAACCCTACCCAGTCCCTACTTGTACGTCTACCTTTATAATACAGTAGAACATGTCATAAGCGGCTTCTCATTTACTGAACACAGGAATCTAAACCCATTACCTCATCAGCTATTTTTAAATACAACCTCATTGAGTCGTCAAAAGTCGTCAACATGAGGGAATGGGTTAAGAAGCAGATGGTTGCTTAATGTAGGACAAAAGTAATACAAAAACGCATATAGGAGCTTTCTGCATTACTTCTGACATGCATTAAGCTACCACCTGCCTTGCATACACAAAAATTGACCTTTTTATGACTGCTTAAGACATGTTCTACAGTATCGGAAAATAACTTCCATGTACAGTAAAACTTCTCTATAACGGTCACAAATTAATGTTAGTTAGTTGATATCTAGGGCAGGTGGCTGCTTAAAGCAAAGTGAAAGTAAAACAGAACGCTCCTATATAGCAGGTGGCTGCTTAAAGTAAAGTGAAAGTAAAACAGAACGCTCCTATAGGAGCGTTCTGTTTTACTTTCACTTTGCTTTAAGCAGCCACCTGCCTTTAACACAAACTACTAGATGTAATTTAGTGGCCTTTATAGAGAGGTTATACTGTATTTCCCTTATCCGAGCGATAACTCGCTGTCGCTAAGCCCCGGCTGACCATTTTATACGGGCTTTGACTTCTTAGTGTCTTACCCGGATCAAAACTGTTTAGAACACAGGTCTTGAGGTTGGTATATGGCGAATAGATTATAAGTTCAACACCTCTGTACTAAGTATTCGGTACATAGCGTTTTAACTCTTTACTCCATGAACATTAATGTAAGAAATATGACATCTTGAATATTAATCAGATTGTGTGTTATAAAATGGAACATGGATGCAGGGGATTTTGGCCATTGCAGAATCTGAAGAAGTAAAATCTATATTATTTCATAAGCACACAGAGCAGAGCCTGATCAGACGGCTCCTACAGGAGCCCTCAGATTTAGGTCTTCACTGATTGCAAAAGCCTGTACTCTTTTGGCGCCAAATTTGAAAGTGTCGTCTGCAATAATGATTTCATATTAAATATAATTCTAAAGTAAATAATAAAGGCATATTAGTAAAACATTTGTTTTTAAAAACCTGTGTCCTTGGGCTAAAATAATACAGAAAACAGTGAAGTCCAAGGTCAGATGCCGCCTTGAAAAAGGCCCTTAGTGGTCGAAATATTAAATCAGAGCAATTCAAGTACTTATGCAAGAATTAATAGAAAACACAGTAACAAAAAAAAAAAAAAAGAAGACACACAAATAAACACAGGAGCAACAGAAAACACAATTGCAGAAACAGATATACACAAAACCCCACCGATAATAGAAAACAATAACAAGTGTATACATAGAAACATAGTAACAACAAATATTACAATAATAGTAATACATGTACATGCTAACAAATAAACACAGCAACAATATAACACAAACGAACACTTTAACCCATTTATATGTATTATTAAAATTGCATGTAAATACTACAGGCTCGTTATTGAATCTATTCATTGGTAAAAGAATACCGGATCACTTTGTTTTTTAATAATATACGGGTTAAAAATAAGAAATAATGATGCCATGAATATTGATTAGATTATCCTTTTTATAGTTGCATACGAACACAGGACACAGGAAATTTTGGCTCAGGAAGAAGCTGCAGAATCAGATCTATATTACACCATAAGCAAACAGAGCAGGCCCTGATCAGACGGATTCTATAGGAGCAGTCTGATCCGGATCTACTTTGTTTGCAGGTGCGCGAAAATGCGCTTACATAATGGAAAGGGTTAACCAATCCCCTCGTACTGACCCCTTATGGCGCTTCTGTAAATCATTGTTTTGCTTCGTAGGCACACATTCTCTATTCATCACAATGGTTTCAAAACCACACTTCTTTAGTAATACTCCTTTTCTGTATATTCATTCAGAGAATGGATCTAAAACAGCCTACGAGATAATGGGTAAATACTATCACAAAGACAATAAAATAGATATCGAATTGTACTTACACTTATATGTAGATTTCACTGAAACCCGATCGTCCAAGGAATGAATATAAGAACCATTAGTCCTGTACCCTGCCTACTATGTAAATGAATGGCGAAGAGGCGACGGTTTAGCAGCCCGGTACCCTGCCTACAGTATATATGAAAGGCGTATAGGCGACGAGACTGGTACTCCTACCCTTTGAATTTGCGGAATTCTTGAATGAAATGGCAATCTGTGCTTAATACGAGAGCCCATTCATTTTCAAGAGATTACATTTGATGGAGTACTTTGAACGACAAACAGTGTAGAACCTGATCAGAACCATCTGCTCTGAGTTCAAGACTGTTTGTAAAGGCCAAGGGAATTTCCCACATTTAAAAGGCTAATGCATAAGTTTCTCAACAAGGAAGTTCATTTCACCAGCTTTCAGTACGCTGCTGGCGAATGTAAACAGATCTGGATTTGGAAAAGAATACGGGTATATGAATAGAAATACTGGGTATTACTGGTTCAGCTGTGAGCATGCAGGACGAAGATAATGTATATCATCTCCCCTAAAACATTGCTCGATAACCTTTTATTTATTGTAAGAAATAAACTCTTTATTTTTGGTAAGAGATAATGATTTCACGATTTGTTACACTAGCACACGAACACTAGATATTTTGGTCATGGCAGAAACTGTAGAATCAGATCTTTATTAGCCCATCACCAACTGATAAAATGGTTCCTTAAAGGAGCTGTCTGACGCAAATGCGTTAAAGGCATGGCTATGAGGTAACGGCTTAATATAGGTTTTAACCCTTTCGCTGCCAAATTATGTCGTCTGCTACAAATAATAATCTTTTTGATTTTCTACATTTTTCTTTCAAAAACATAGTAACAGTAACAAACAGTTAAGATCCTGATCTCGAGTTACTCGGCGTCTCATCTGGATCCAAACTGTTTGCATAGGTAATCACAGATCCGGCATTGGCAGCGAAAGGGTTAAAATGCACTGACAACTTGTTTCGGTCACGATTATATTACCATATATTACTATCCGTCTGCTACAGATTTTACATTTTTTGTAAATTTAGGTAGATAGATAGCACAACATCAAGTGCAAATGGCTTGGATACAGTTCTAATGCAGATGTATGCGGCATTTCATACCTTCTACATGTATATCGATATCCAATAAAATATTTCTAACAACATAAAAAAGAATTGCAAATAGTTTTATAATGAAGCAGACGATGATTTATACAGAATACCAAACATCTCTACATTCTCAGGACTGACGAGACCCACAGTATTTGCTCAAACTCTTTCACTGTCAAAGGTGAATCTGTGATTATCTATGCAAACAGTTTGGACCCAGATAAGACGTCGAGTTTAATGCAGGACGAAAGTAATGCAGAAAAGCTCCTGCTTTCTGCACCACTTTCGTCCTGAATTAAGCAACCACCTACTTTAAACGACACCAGTAGCTGTTTATTAAGTGGTCGCATTAGCGGGGTTTTACTGTATCTAAAAATAGCCTATGAGGTAATGGGTTAAACACTGAATTTTCTGAGAGGAATAATCCCTCATTATCTGGGTCCATGCTTATAAAGCTTTTAGTTGAGTCTGAGTTTCGTTCTCAAGCTTTTGATTGGTCAGATTTGAGTTCTCAAGCTTTTGATTGGTCAGATTTGAGCCAGAGGCTCAAATCTGACCAATTAAAAACTTGAGAACGAACTCAGACTCAACTAAAAGTTTTATAAGCATGGACCCTGATCTTGGTCTACTCTCTGTTTGCAAATGCGCTGAAACACCTTTATATCAGGCGAAATGGTTAAACCTTTCTACATGGCTTAAACGACTGGTATTGTTACTATTTGGACGTCTAGTTTACTACAGTACTAAAATCCCCATTTCTCCGCCAAACCATATATTGTAACCATTCTCTTCGAGACGATTCTAAAGAGTCGTCACAGTACTGGGTTTGGCGGAAAAATAAAAGAGTTATTCCCCCCCCCCCAAACACACACACACATCCTCTATGTCTATGCATCTGCACGTTGGAAATAGTCTCATCAAATGCAAACTGTTTGCTGAATTGCGATTATATGTAGCCACCTGTTTTAAAGATCAATAGCAACATTTGTTATAGTATTCGAATAATAGGATTTTTAATGTATTTCGAAACGAACATTATTCGCCCCAAATACTTATATTATTGTCTGCTTCAGGTTACAAAATGGAATTTTCCTAAATTTCTGTAGAAAGTCAAACTGTTTGAATTCTATTGAGACACCTAGTTACCCAGTGTCTCGCCTGATTCAAATTGTTTGAAGAGTCCTTTGTTAGATTTGCCTTTTACATGCTGGACTCACTAGGTTACCAGGTAATTATCTGCGTCTGCCTTGTGGTATACATACCATGGGGTCAGAATATCATATTTCATAAGAATGAAAGATATTTATCCAAATGATAAATTACAGGCGACATATAGGCCCATTGGGCCGGGTGCTTGATTTATTTGTTTATCTATGACTTATTATGTTTTTTTTGTTTTATGCATATGTCACTATAATAAATAATTTATTTACTTAATTACTTAAATAGTATGCCATGCGAAATAGATTAAAATAAAGTTATGTTTCATATTTACACTATAGAGCACGCAATATTTGTAACAATTATGACATCATAAATCAAAGTTAGCTCACTTAAACATGGTGGGCAACGTTTTGTTTCCACAATATTTTTTATCCATTTCATTTGCGAAACACAGGAAACACATTATGCAAAGACATATCTCGCTTATTTGAACAATTAAGTAAATATCATGATCAATCTTAAGGAAGAAGGCAGCTTAATAAAGTAGAATATGTCTTTGCGACAATTCATAAGAGTCTAAAAACACAGGCGTTCGTTTAATATAGGACAAACAACAACCTGTTTAAACAATTCTCCATTATTCTTTACTATAAGTTGGATTGGCGAGTTGATACTGTATTTATGTTTTAATCCTTCCCCGTTCTATTTTTATCCCAAATTTCAAACCCTACTGAATATTCATGGATACAATAGTTATAATGATAAATGAAAAAAGAAACCGATCTAATAAATTCCATGAGCAAACAGAGCAGACCACGAACCGACACTTCCTATAGGAGCCGTCTGATCTGGGTATTCTCTGTTTGCAAATGCGTGAAAACACGTTTATATGAAGGAAAGGGTTAATTACTCAAACGGTGTATTAGTACTTCCTTGTAAGTACAGGTAGTAGTTCACGATATAATCCGCTATGCACATTCCATCGATTCGACGTTTAAACAGGCTACCCGCCCTAGTGTGGTATGTTTACATGTAACCCTTTTGGCGCCAGATTTAAAAGTGTCGTCTGCAATAATATTTTCATATCAACTATAATAGTCAGGGAGCCAGTAGTGCCTACCGTGCACCCCAACCCCCTAGACTTTTTTCATGGGTAGCAAAATGTTCAGAAAAGTGTCCTGAATCAGAATCGCGAATGTACTCAAACTTAAATTATTTTAGGCTATGTGTATTTTAACCGTTTCCATGGCAACCCCCCAGTTTTCGTAATGATGACCCATACCTACAAATTCGCCCATATCACAGCCAGTTTTTGTCCTAAAACTATGAAACTGGTACCAAATGGAAGATAAGACATTGTGCTTTTATTTCTAACTTGTATTTTTAAATTACCTTATTTGCATACTCATGAATATTAATGAGAACATTAAAAATAGTAAAAAAAAGTATAGAAATAACGCAAACCTTTCATTTTTTTTATCCTACAAATATCAGAAAATAACTTCAAATGCAGTTTAACATGATGACGAAACCCCCAGGAAACAAAATATCCAATTTGAGGACCATAGCATTAATTTTAAGCACCATTTTCACCGTTTCCATGGCAACACCCTATTTTTCTTAATGATGGTCCGTTCCTGCAAAATCGTCCATATCACAGCCAGTTTTTGTCCAAAACCTATAAAACTGGAACCAAATTGGAGACAGGACATTGCGCTTTTATTTTTTTTAAAAAATTACCTTATTTGCATACTCATGAATATTAACAATTGATTTCATGATTCATCAAAAATAACTGAGATCTAGCGGAGTATTACACTTGGATGTCAAATTTCCAAAATTTGTGAAAGGATCGGTTACCATGGAAACCGTTACAATCTTACTTACAGTTCATTGTTTGGGTATCAATTTAGATACTTAGCTTTCTGAGTATTTTGTCATTAATTTAAATTACATTTGATGTTGTTTTCTGATATTGGTAGGATAAAAATTGAGAGGTTTACGTTATTTCTGTTGTGTTTTTTGTGCTATTTTTTAATTATTCTCATTAATATTCATGTGTATGCAAAAAAGGTAATGCCTAAGTATAGACTTTAAACCAAGGCACAATGTCTTTGCTTTAATTCGGTACCAGTTTTATACAGTTAGCACAAAAACTTCCATTGATATGGAAGATTATTGCAGGTAGGTGTCGACTCACAAAAATGTGTGAACAGAGTGGAATGAATGGTTACCATGGAAACAGTTAAAAAGTTACTTAGAGTTAAATTTTTGGTCCTCAAATTTAATATTTTGTTTTCTGAGGGTTTTATCATCAGGTTAAACTGCATTTGAAATTGTTTTCTGATATTTGCAGGATAAAAAGTGATTAGTTTACACTATTTACGTTATTTCTATATTGTTTTTACTATTTTTAATGTTCTCATTAATATTCATGAGTATGCAAATAAGGTAATTTTTAAAAAAAAATGGAAATAAAAGCACAATGTCCTATCTCCAATTTGGTACCAGTTTTATAGGTTTTGGACAAAAACTGGCTGTGATATGGACGATTTTGCAGGTACGGACCATCATTACGAAAACTAGAGTGTTGCCATGGAAACGGTGAAAATGGTGCTTAAAATTAATGCTATGGTCCTCAAATTGGATATTTTGTTTCCTGGGGGTTCCGCCATCATGTTAAACTGCATTTGAAGTTATTTTCTGATATTTGTAGGATAAAAAAATGAAAGGTTTACGTTATTTCTATACTTTTTTTTACTATTTTTAATGTTCTCATTAATATTCATGAGTATGCAAATAAGGTAATTTAAAAAAAACATTTGTAGGTATGGGTCATCATTACGAAAACTGGGGGGTTGCCTGCCATGGAAACGGTTAAAATACACATAGCCTAAAAGAATTTAAGTTTGAGTACATTCGCGATTCTGATTCAGGACACTTTTCTGAACATTTTGGTACCCATGAAAAAAAGTCTAGGGGGGGGGGGGGGGTTGCACAGTAGGCACTACTGGCTCCCTGACTCTAGTATAACTCTAAACTAAATAATAAAGGTATATTAGTAAAACATCTGTTTTTAAAAACCTTTATGCTTAGACTGAAATAATACAGAAAACAGTGAGTCCCAGGTCAGATGCCGCCTTGAAAAGGCGGCATCTAATCTGGGACTGCACTGTTTACAATGTTGCCAACAGGCGACATTGGCGCCGAAAGATTTAATTAACAATGACTTTAACCAAAATAATATACGTCATATATCAACTTTTAGGATCTGGATCAGGATCTGCTTTGCGGGATAATATAATCTGATTTTACTACTTATTCCATGGCCCAAACTTCCTTTCTTGTGTCGCGGCCGTAAAAAGTCGCCCGTACTCAATTCTCAGTGTTGTTATATTTTCTGGCCCTCCGGGATCATTAGGTTTGATGTTATTAGTTTTGAATTATGACTACTGCTTAAGCCGGTGCCAGGGGACGTGGGTAGTGTTGCACTTTTAATTACTACCCATGAACAGACTCAATAAAACCGAGTCGTTATATTTTCTGGTCCTTCGGGATCATTAGTTTTAATGTTATTAGTTTTGAAAATTGAATACTGCTTAAGCCGGTGCTAGGGGGCATGAGTAGTGTTGCACATTTAGTAACCACTCATGAACAGACTCAATAAAGCCGAGTCTGCAATTTTCTCTTTTCGCACTCGAAGGATCTCCCATTTTAAAAATTAGTAGGCAATTATCGTCGCTGTGCTGACAAAACCTCGTATATCCATTTTGGCCGAAAATCGTTTCTCACGATTTCTGATTTAAATGTACAATGCCCACATTCTGTCAAAATCTCAGCGAAATCGACCAATGAAAAGTGTCAAAACTCGCCCGTGACTAAACCTCGTATATCTATTGGTCTGAAATTTTCAATATCAAAACCTCGTATAAATTTTACCCTTCAAGCATGCGGAGCCATGCCATTAGACATATCAAATCACATGCAGATTAGGTCAGTACATGTATTGTGGTACATAGAGCATAGGTCTGTCCTTTTCTTGGTGTGTCAAGGTACAAAGCTTAGACTCAAGTGAAATGTAAATTGTCGTATATCATGATCGCCGGATAAAAAATAAACGACGAAATATCGTATAAGTGGTAAAACCTCGTATATACATAAGTTGAACAAAACTTGGTACAGAAATATCGTACATTTATAAAATCGTCATACCAAATGATAGAAAAATTAAAGTTTTATTAATGATAAAATAAATAAAGTATTATCAATTAATTTGTGTTTTAATATTGTACCAGAATATAGACCTTATTTGTCACATAAAGACGAATTTACAAAAAAACCCAGTTTTCTGCTTCTCCTGAAAAGTAATGATTTTCATTATACGGGGTTTTGTCAGCACAGCGACGTTATATCCATTAATAATGTTTATGATGCCTTATACGAACAACATTCATGAAGTCATTGATTAATTCTTTTTTCATACAGGAATGATGCATTTGTTGAAAGGGAGATAAAAGAGCAGATCACCGGGACCTCACAGCGACATCGGGAGCTCCTATGGGAGCTTTCTGCTTGACCTCCAATCTGCATTAAGCTGCCGCCACCTGTCTGAAAGACCGGGTTTGATGCTGATTTTAACGTCCGGTGTAGAGAGGTTTTACTGTATTCTCGATACGTTAGATATTTTCTGATAAAAATGTTCTGATTATGAAACAGTAGATTAATATTCCTATTCATATGCTATAACAATCGGCTAATAAACATGATGCCTTTATCTCTTACATGAATATTCATGAAGTGAAGGGGTTAAAAGGCTTGATTTTGGCTAACAGGTGATCAGTTACAACCACACCATGTGGACTTGATGGCAGGTGCAGAACTTGGGCACCCACTATTAGAGCTCACAAGACCGACATGTAGAACTAGACCATCATAAATATTCAGTTTTTATCATATCCCCCTCTAACAACGAAGTTGTTTTTTTTTGGGAGGGGGTAATACAGTAATCAGATCGTACGCCCGTCTGTCCGCTCACACGGAGTGATGGTTATGTGACACTGAGAACAAAATATATTTTTTGCGCTTTTCTTTTTATATTACTAAATTTTCATTTTATGTTACTATTTTGAACAAAAGAATAGTCACATACCATTCAATCTGCTTGGACGTCCGTCTGTCCGTCCGTCCGTCTGTCCGTCCGTCCGTCCGCAGACATAATTTTGATCGGCCTCCTACGGGTTTGCTTTAATTTTATTGAAAGTTTATATATAGCTTTATAACCATATATGGGGTGTGTGGATGTGTGTGGGGTGTGTCGGTTTATGTGTGTGTGTGTGCGTGTGTGTGTGGGTGGGTGGCTGCGGTTGTGGTTGTGGGTGTGGGTGTTTACGGGGGGTGATATACTGGAATCAGGTCGTCCATATATCCGTATATCCTAGCAAACAGTTTAGGCCCACACCAGACTGTAGATGGGCAGACTAATCTGGGGCTAAAATGTTGGCAAATGTAATTTAAAGGCCCTATACTAATGAATTGGATCAAATAATACATTTTTTATCATAAGTGTGAGGTTTGGTATCCGCAAACCAGGTTTAAGTCCCCAGTAGCCATGTTTGGCTACTGACCGTTCCAAGGTGGTACTCCTACTTCCACGCTGTAGTCAACTTTGTTATTCTATATGCTTAATGTTTTTTATGGCTTGATATGCGTCCGTTAGGTTTTGTCTTGTGGCTGTGCCGTTTCTTATTAGACGGTGTTCGGTGCCGTGTCCTATCGTGAATATTCAATCTAGCGTTACTAAAGTTTAAAGGGTTAAATAGCCTTTCCAGAAGCTCAGGTTTTAGGCATCATATCATCATCAGCAGCATCAACATCATCAGTATCATCATCAACAACATATCTAGACTATTTGACTTATTGTCAAATATAGATGCAAATATTGATGGTCTTTTCAGCGTAGAAGAAGTGAAAATGTACTTGATACTATTTTGTGATGATGCAGTATTGTTTGCCGAAACCCCAGAAGCTTTACAATCCCTTCTAAATGATCTTCAAAACTATTGCTTAAAATGGAGACTAAAAATAAATACAGATAAAACAAGGGTAATGATTTTCGAAAAAGGGCGCCATACTAGACATGTATTTACAATAAATGATAAAAAACTCATTATAGTAGATTCATTTAAATATTTAGGGATGCATCTATTCAAAAACGGTGGATGGCCCAGAACACAAAAAAGATTAACAAAACATAGCTATCCAGCATTACACAATTTATTCATAGTTTTTAACCAACTTGAATTAAAGATTAAAGAAAAATGTACACTATTTGACACTCATGTTGCAACAGTCCTGAATTACAGCGCAGATGTGTGGAGTTTTCAAGATAGCAAAGTCACTGAACAAGTGCATTGTAAAATTTTGAGAAAAAAATTGTGCGTAAAAAAATCTACAAATCTTGATGGTTTATACGGGGAGATCGGGAGATACCCATTATTCATACGGATAAAGATGATTATGGTGAAATATTGGTTAAAGGTTCTATCTACAAATAGTTCACTCATTCAACAATTATATCATATGAAGCGAGCAGATGCTGACATTGGACAGACATATAATCATACAAACTGGGCCTTCCAAATTAAAACTATTCTTTCAGAAATTTGAATGTACGATACTTGATAATTCCAAAATAGCTTGCTATATGACCTATCAAATTATGAAGTTATAAAGCGACGTATCCTCGATGTATATATGCAAAATTGGTATTCTCATATAAATAATTCTAGACGACTAGCGTCATATTGTATATACAAACATATGTTTTGTAAAGAATTATATCTAGATTGCATTAACATCAATAAATTCAGAATTTCACTTACAAAATTTAGATTGTCATCACATCAGCTAGCTATTGAGGCTGGCAGAGACATAGGAATATATCTTAGGAAAATAGAATATGTATGCATTGTAATCAAAACGTCATTGAAGACGAATATCAGTTTTTGCTGGTGTCTTCTAAGTACAGAGAACTAAGGACAAGGTTCTTCAAACCATACTATTGCCACTGGCCAACTGTGAATAAATTTGAATTGCTGATGTCTACACAGTCAGAAAACATGCTTAGAAATTTGTCTAAATATATATATCATGCATCACAATTAAGGACAGGCAATTGATATTTCATTTTGGGAAACTTTCTCAGTAAAACATAGTTAATTCAATATGTTTCAATATATACATCATTAATTATGTAGATTCGTACTGATTCACAATCCTGTATTTGTATATGTACGGCTATATATGTGCTTTATGCCGAAAAAAATTATGTTATGTTTTGTTATATCATTTAAAATAACAACAACAATAATACTATCTTCATTGCCTTCATCCAAAGACCTATGATAACATGCTATCATAGGTCTTTGCTTCATCATTTAAGATTTAAATATAAAAGGTATAAGTAAAATCTCTTTAATTATAGTATCGAAAACCATTAAAATATAAGTATAATAGATTCTCACAAATAAATAATGTTATAATTATTATAAATAGATAAATAAATAATTATTATTAAGATACCAACAAACTGGTGCCACAGATCTAGTTCCCTGCAATAAAAAAATCTCCAAACATTGAATTTAATATGGCAGATATTTAATACCTGTACCATTATTGGTTTGTACATTATGTAAATATTTGAATGCTGCTGTATATCTTTTTTAAAGATATTTCTTGTTGTAGCGGTATACCACAGTCGCAACATAAAGTCGTCAGGATCCAAACTGTTTGTTACTGTTACATATACTATGTTTTTGAAATAAAAATAAAAAAAATGAAAATTTGTAGCAGACGACAAAGTTAGCAGACGACAGAGTTTGGCAGCGAAAGGGTTAAACGACGTAAACCCCGATAAAAAAAACCAAACAAACCCCATATGTACGCCCTTAACGACTTTGCAAACAGAGTAGACACTGACTGGGTCGTCTGAAGAGAGCCTGCTCTGTTTGCTTGTGGTATTGTATAGAACTGATTCCACAGTTTCTGACATACCAAATGTTAATGTGTTCATGTGTCACTGTAAAAAACACCAACATTTAATTAACCCATTTGCTCCCACGATCCAATATATGGGACGTAGGCAAACAGTGTAGATTCAGATCAGACGCCGCATAATGCAGCGTCTGATCAGAGTCAACACTGTTTACTGATAGAAAATTCAGTATAAAACAAAACAAAAATGAAAATTTAGACCAGACCTCCCTTAGCTAAAAAATAGATGATCCAATATATAAGCATGGGAAAATCCACTGGGAGCAAATGTTCATGATATCATATATTTTTCTTACAGGAATAGTAATGGAATAAATTGTTAAATCTAAATATTATCATCGCTACAAAACTCCGACACAAAGGACGGTCAGAAATAAATACCCCGTGTAACTATAACCTATCTCTACAGAATGCCAGACGTTGAAAAAAAATCATTTACAGTAAAACCCCTCTAAACCGAAATTCTGGTAGAGAAAATTTTAGATAGATCTATTTCAAGGCAGGTGGATGCTTAATGCAGAGTGAACGTCATGCAGAAAGCTCCTCTACGAGTTTTCTGCATGACTTTCACCCTGCATTAAACAGAATCCTTTATTCATAACTGATGCAACCGCTTTAACGGATTTGTCCTAAGCGGCCATTCATTTATTGAACATAGGAATCTAAACAGCAGGTGGGTGCTTAATGCAGGGCTGAAATAGCCTTATACAGAAAGCTCCTATAGGAGGTTTCTGCATTACTTGTAAACTGCCTTAAGCTACCACCTGCCTTACAGACCCATAATTAGACCTCTTTTAGATGACAGCTAAAGACAGGCTCCACTGTACACTGGTTAAACTTCGCAAAGTCTGACACACGCTATAAACCTCATTATATTTTATTTTATTAAATTATAAGGAGGCTTTAGTTTCGTACGGTCAATACATCAGGAAATTTAATACAGACTTCAATCGTGATACGGCACAGGAGCGGAGTAGATCTGGGATGCTGGTGTTACACGTACCTTAAGCCTGTTGCGCAAATTATGTTTACAATTTTTTTTATCCACTACATTTTCAAAGTTCAAGGTATATACAGTTTGTTTACCAAAATACAATCCGGGTGTCAAACAGATAGATCTTGATGAGACGTCAATTTACTCGGGGTTTCATCTGGATCTAAACTGTTTGCAAAGGTACTCGTGCAACATTTGGTAGCAGGCTAAAGGTTAACGATACCATACGTTATGTCAGTAATCAGGTGTAGAATAGGATACAGTGAAGGGTTTAGCATTTTAATTATAAGTTATAACCCCATTATCTGAGAAGGATGTGTATTCACATTTTCAAAACGGGATTGAACCAGTTCAGACGGCTCCTATAGGGTCCGTATAATCAGGACCTGTTTATTTGCTTAACCCATTCCCCCATAGGCTCATTAGGAGCAATTGCTCTATTTATCACAATGGTTGTAACATGTGATTTATACAGAGGCGTAGAACGGCGTATTTATCGAGGAAAGAGTTAAGAAATAATGAAGATGTCATTCTACTGTTTCTGCCACACATATGCCATTATAAAAACTCGCCTAATGATTATTCATGACGTCATTATTTCTTACATGAATATTCAACAGGGAAAGGGTTAACGTCGTCCATACACGCATGTATGCGGAAATAAAAACAAATTAAAACTCCGAAATTATGTTTTAGTTTTATCTAAATTGAATAGTTCATGGACTGCTCAATATTCACTAACGCTTCCAATTTCACCCTTTATCTGACCCTGGTCAGAGGACCCTTTCCTTCCCGAGCCCTCTGATATGGGTCTACACTGTTTGTCCATGTCTCATGTGTGGCGTCATGGGATATTTTGGCTCTATATGACCTATCTAGTATCGCAGTGCCGTAAACCCCAACTCTCTCACTCACTCACGGAGTTCACCTGTACAGTAAAACTCTTCTAAACCGGAATCCTAGTATAGGAGAATTGAGATACTTTTAGGGAGGTGGCTGCTTAATGTAGGATGACTGTCACACAAAACGTTCATAGAGGAGCTTTCTACATGACATTCAACCTGCATTCAGCAGCACCTTGTTTCCAAGACCGACATTTAGCTAAATTTAACGTCCGGTTTAGAGAGGTTTTACTGTATAGCAAAACCAATCTAATGAGAGTACCAAAAAGAGGTCAACCTCCTGGTTCTAAAGGCAGTTTATAGCTTAATACAGGACGAAAGTTATGCGGTACACTCCCGAAGGAGTTTTCTGCATTACGTCCATCCTGCATTAAGTAACTACCTGTTTTTAATGACATATATGGTTATCTGTAAAGTGATTGCTTTAAAGGGGTTTTACTGTATACAGTTAAAACTCGATACTTCGAAATTTTAGAAATGCCCTTTTAGGTGGTTGCTTAATGCAGGGTAAGTCATGTAGAAAGCTCACAGAGGCTCCGTGTTTGCGTGTTCGAACAATCGATATTTTACCGTATTAAGTTTCCTTATTCTAGTCCTCTGGATTTGGCAAATATTAAATCAAAATAAACAATTATATAATAAGCTTTTATTAGAGCTCTTTCGATATTTATTTTAATATCTTTCCATTTTCTTAACATTCATATATATATATAAACATAATGATATAGTCCTTGCGTGGATGCAGAATATATTAAAAAATAAATTAGAAATCCAGTTTTTTACGTTTATTTGCGTTAGCGCTTTCAATGCTATTGCATATCATCAGACATTTTAAATGTATAAATTTCTAATTTATTTTTTAATATATATTATATATATATCCTCCAATATTGAAGATTATTCATACAGAAACACACAAGCAAACACATTAAACATACTACACACATTCACGAAAGTATAGAAAGTAAACGAGGCACATATACAATCACAATGACAAACAATTGCATACCAATGCAAATGCATTAATAAGTAATAATAATAATGATTATGATAATAATAGCGTTAATTTGAACAAAGTTTCATAATTTACCTCAGTTGCAAAGTGACAGACTGAACAGACCCTGATCAGACGGTTCCTTTAGAAGCCCTCTTACCAGAATCTACACCACTTTTATTTATATGCAAGTGTATTTATCACGTTTTGCATAGATAGTCACAGTTGCGACTTATAGGCAGCGAAAATGTTAAACGAAAGCTGAAAGAAAATCACAAATTGGCACCATGCTTTTTTATCAAATGACAAATACTGTGAAACCTCCCTCAATCGATATCGATATTAATATCGATGCCGGTCTTAAAGACGGATGGCAGCTTAATGTAGGGCGAATGTCATGCAGAAAGATCTAAAAGGTAAAGGTGCTTTCTACATGATTATCATGATGAACGATACAGCCAGCTGTCTAAAAACTCTTCTTTACTAAAAGTCCAGTTTGGCTCTTTCAACCGGGATACGCATGCATTGTGATTTGCCAAACAGTGTAGACCCATATCAAAGGAATTCTAAAGGTGCCCTTTATTCAGAGTATGTACAGGTAGCTATTAATTAACTCTTTCGGCGCCAATGTCGCGTGTTGGCACCATTGAAAACAGTGCAGTCCCAGGTCAGATGCCGCCTTTTCAAGGCACTTCACTGTTTTCTGTATTAGTTTGGCCCAAGCATACAGGTTTTTAAAAACAAACGGTTTACTAATATACCTTTATTATTTAGTTTGTAATTATATTTTTAATATGATATTGTTATTGCAGACGACACTTTTAAAGTTGGCGCCAAAAGAGTTAAAAGTGTTTTTGTTTAAACTTGTATATGCCTTTCATACTGAGTGGACTAAATAGTTCAACACCTGTGGGCTATTCCACCCTGAAAATGTTAGAGAGTTTTTACTACATGTATACAATATTATTTACTATACCTTTACTCAGGTAACCGTATAATATTTTCATAACTTCCTGGCCATTATGAAACTGCCATATATGCATTACATTGTGCAGTCAAACCCCTCTAAACCGAAATTTTGATACAGAACAATTTCAGTATTTTAACCCTTCGCTTGCTATTCAGTATTCACGTCAATATACCTACCTGTAAATAGTGAAGACCAAGATGAGACAGCTCCTGCAGGAGCTGTCTCATCAGGGTCTGCACTATTTACAAGTTGATTGTGCAACCGGTGCACTCCACAGCAGTGATTGCACAGCGAAATACTTGTACACAGTGAAGATATATGTAATTACATTGTATACAACAGAACATGGGTAAAGAAGGAGAAATGTATTTTAAAATTCAGCAAGAGAAGGGTTAAGTCAGGTGACTGCTCAATGCACACTATATTAGGCTTCAACATGTCTTACTGACCGGTACTGGTACTGATTTGAAGTGTATTTTAGAGAGTACTGAAAGAAAATGGACCACAAGGGTCCGAGCATATCAAACTTCAGTTGAGTGTGTGCTGGCACAAAACATTCACCATCTTCATTGCTAAGCCCGTCTTGACTTTGAGTTGACTTAGTTGCTATCAGCTTGGGGCTCATCGGGATACTCGGTTAATGATTTCCCTGTTCTATGTCTATTCCAAATTTCCGTACCTTTTGAATATTCATGGACAAACTACATGTAGTTATAATGAAATATGGAAGGTGGAATATTGTAGCCATTTTAGAAAGTAAAGAATCAAATTTATCAAATTCCATCAACAAACAGAGCAGACCTTCATCAGACGGCTCCTCCGATCTGGATCTACTCTGTTTGTAAATGCGTGAAAATGCGTTTATATGAAGGAAAAAGTCAAACAATTGGAACCTGACAATAGGCCGAGTTACTCGGTATCTCATCTGGCAAACTGTTTATAAATGCTCTCAAATTCTCCTCTTGTAGTGAGATTTAACACACGACGCCCAGTGAGCTAAATTCAAGCGTATTCACGAAACATCAACCAAAACGGGAACACCATACCATGATATTGTTTGGAATTATTATTTACTACATGTATGTATATACAGTAGAACATGTCTTAAGCGACCGTAAAAAAGAGGTCTAACGTTCGGTCTGTAGGGACAGGTGGTAGCTCAGTGCAGGTCACAAGTTAGTTTTGCCCCGCATTAAGCAACCACCTACTTTTAAAGAATTATGAGATCAATCAATACAAAGTCGTTTAAGACAGGTTTTATTGTAGTTTCTCTGTTGACAACAACTGTGTCTCTTTTTACCAGTCCGGCTTCGATCCAGCTGACTCGACTGTTGACCAGTTGACATATTCGCGTATCTATAATTTGACAGACGGGTTTTATACAAACTTTGTGAAAGTAGAAGACCCTTCGAAAGCAAAAGCAGAAATGCGAAAAGAGAAAAGACTAGACCCATTAACCCTTCGCTTGCTATTCACGTCAATATACCTACCTGTAAATAGTGAAGGAGCTGTCTCATCAGGGTCTGCACTATTTACAAGTTGATTGTGCAACCAGTGCACTCCACAGCAGTGATTGCACAGCGAAATACTTGTACGCTATGAAGATATATGTAATCATACAACAGAGCATGGGTAAAGAAGAAGAAATGTGTTTTAAAATTCAGCAGGAGAAGGGTTAAGAATATAATTGAATTTAGTAATTGTATTGAAAATAAACTTAGGAAAGGTATTGTCATTTTTAACAGTAAAGAATCAAGTGCCGTCTGATCTGTATGTTCTCTATTGGTTTATCAAATTCAATTTGCATGCAGAGCAGACCCTATAGGAGCCGTCTGACCAGGGTCTGCTCTGTTTGCTAATGGGATTTGAAATATGTGTTTCTTTACTTCCTAAACTGGCAGCAGGGTTCCATCTTCAATATTTTATTATAACTATTATATACATGACTATTCAGTAGGTATTACAATTTGTAATAAAAATAGAACAGGGAAAGGGTTAGGCAACCGCCTACTGAACGATATGTGTATTCATGGTCACAGGTTCTACTGAAATACAACACCGGAGATGTTTGAGATAGAATCCAGTTTAACACTCTTTAATCAAGATTGTATGCGAATGTTTGGGGGGAAAAACAAACAAAAAATATAGAATGGAAAAGCCAAAGATCGAGCTGCAAGACTTGGCAAAAACAAATATACATGTACTGAGATGACAGGAATCAAATTCTTACATGAGTATTTGCTGCTAAACTTAAAACAATCAAGAATATTGATCGAAACCGGAACCTTTCGCACGCAAAGCGAACGCTCTACCACTGAGCCACATCCCAATGCGTAGATGTAAAGTATTACACAAATTACAGAGCCCAACTGAACCCAAGGCCTACCACATGCAAAGCGAACGTTATACCAATGAGCCACATTTCCACTAATGACGAGAGAGCTGGCGCGTTATCTGTTTTTACTAATAAACATGTAGCCTATTAATGTAATGTATTTAAACACAATAATAGAAATATTAGTAGAAACATTAAGGATATATGACGCGTGTTTTCCTTTGTCCTGTCGCGGCCATATCCAGAATAGATACACAAAAGTTATTCCAGCCAGTTGATGGTTCCCATGCACCATCCCGCAACATAAGTTCAACCATTGGATACATACGACAATATTCAATAGGAAACTTACATTTGTCTTTAATTTTTGGTGATAAGAGAACAACTGGTTTGTTATGAAATTTCGCCAGTTCAAAGTCGGTTCTAAAATACCTATTGTCCGGATCCGTCATCGAGATAAGCATCACCACAACACAAGCTTCGGCTATGAATTTACTGGCGGCCTCATCTCGATACACTCCTAGTTGACCATTTATATTGCCAGATTTCAGAATACAGAAACCATTTCCAACCTCATGAGTCAACCCTTTTTCGACATTTTCTATCACATATAAACTGATATTTTCTTACTCTTCATCACACGTATCACAATTCTCAGACAGAAAAATGAGATGCTTCTCGTGAATTTCTCTTGTCCTCATCTTCCGTATGAATGCCTGTCTTTGATTTACCAGTCTGTTTTTCTGTATCCTAACATATATACACCTCAAGAGTGACAGCAGCAACACAACAATGGCGATGACGTAAATAACTAATAGTACATACACCTCCGCAGTCAGTATATTCGTTTTACACAATTGTTTCGAGCGATCTATTGCAGACTGATCTATATCAGTATATTCGTCGTCTAAGCGACACATAAAACTGTTATTTTCGTTATTTGTTGGTTTGAAATTGTATACAAACCATCGCAAGAACTGGATGCTTTCACATGAACATTGCAAAGGATTGCTATATAATTCAATTCCAACACTAACATTTATATGCCTGTTATTTACCAACAAAGAATCAATTTGTAACATAGAATACGTGTCTAAAAACAAAATGTTGTTGTCTTGTAGCCGGAGTGTTTCTAAAACTGTCAAGTTTTCTGTACTAAAGCTTATTGCTTCTAGATTGTTTCTTGATAAATCAAGCAGCTGTAACTTTGTATTAGATGCAAACATAGCACGTGGAAGTCTTGACAGTCTGTTGTTAGACAAACAGAGAAAGCTGAGCAGTGGCTGTTTGGAAAAGAGATGCTCGAATTCGGGCATATGTTCCATCTCCCCTAAAATATTATTAGACAAAATTAATGTTCCCAGATATGACAAATCCTGGAGGAAGTTAGGAGACAAATAATACATACTGTTTGACGAAATGTCCATTTCTCTTAAAACACTCTTTGGCATTATGAGACTAAGATTCAACTTATGTAATCTGTTTTCGCTGAAATGTATTTTATTAAGGCTAGAACTGACATTGTCACAGTTTGAAATGTCAAACGCATAATTGTCTACAATAAGATTTACAGAAGAGATACGATTTAGTGTAACAACTTTGATTTGATTAAATAACCAGTTCACAAACAAACAATCCTCATCCTTCGGTGCATGTACCCCGTCTACCGCTAGACGCAAGGTTTTAGAAAGTAGGGGGTAACACTTAAATATAGCATTTCCATTCTACTAAAGGTATAAATAAAAGCAGTCAATATATCGTCTAAAGTATTTGCTAACAAAATGGCACCAGAAATATCCAACGTTTTCAATGTGGAATGGAATTCCAGCTCGTATCATAATTTGAATATAAAATGTTTGTCCATCTCAAAGAAAGAGCTTCAATGTGTAAAACTTTGAGAATTTTTAAAATGCCTTTAAGCTTCAAAACCCTATTATATACAGAATATAGATAGTCGAGATTCAATGACTTAAGGTTTCTAAATATATTTTCACTGTATTTAATTGCTATATAAACTTCTTCTGCTGACAGAAAAGTGCAGTTTGAAAGATCGAGATGAAATAAATTCGGCAAACCATTGAATGAATGCGGACTTAAAGACACGCCATCGTCATGTATTCCAAGACGTCTTAAATTCTTCAAACGTACAAAATTATATGGGAGAATATCTAACCCGTTATCAGCTATAATGTCTAATTTGGTAACCATCCACCAGCTTGGATCACTTAATCGTGCTATTTCTATGTTTCGTTCTCTGTATTGATGTATGTACACTTCGGAGATATTCTCCGGTATAATTTTCGGTAGGGACAAACTGCATGTTATTGTGCTTTGTGTGATCATACAATCATCTGGTAAAACCGCCTTCCCATGAATTCTTGACATCAGAATGGCAACAAACGCACACGTTACTATGGGTGGATTCATGGTAAGCATCTGTGGTAATCTGCTCAGCCTTTTAAATAAGAAAAAAGATTATAGACAAATAATTTATTATTATCAGAAGCCATTGTTTCTTTAATGCTCAGCGTAGATTTTGCTTACATTGCTTATCAGAAATACGATCAGATTATTAAACGGGTTGGATCCTGATGAGACGCCAATTTACACGGGGTTCCATCTAGATCCAGAAAGTTTGCATGGACGATTACAAATCGCCAGTAGTATGCTAACTATTAAATATTCAATCAAGCTGACATTATAAATTGATGGAATAATTTATGAAACAACTGTGTACCACTCCAACATGCTTATATTACTGATTTTCAGATACCGTGTTGTCTATTTCTAAAATATCTTATGATATTAATCCTATGCTTTTTTGCACTCCTCCTTATGGAACGTGGTATCTCAACTCTTTTCTCCATAAAAACGCCTTCATCACGGTTGTTGTAGATTAGTCAGAGAGGGGAAACATTTATTTACACTAGGTGTAGCGGATGTAATAAGTGTGAGGTTGGGCGCCCAAAAACCGGTTTTACCCCCAATGACTTTTGTCACTGTCCGTTCCAAGTCGATACTTCCATCTTCCTCCTATTGTATGTTTGTTTTGTCTTTGTGTGTCTCTTTATGTTTTTGATAGTTATGTATATTAATGCACTCATTAGTCCCCCACCGGCAACGCGGAAGGGGGCTATACGTTTGAACTCCGTCAGTCCGTCTGTCTGTCAGTCACACGTCGGTTTTCCGGACTTTAACCCTTTCGCTGCCAAACTCTGTCGTCTGCTAACTTTGTCGTCTGCTACAAATTTTCATTTTTTTTATTTTCTTCATTTTTATTTCAAAAACATTGTAACAGTGACAAACAGTTTGGATCCTGATGAGACGCCGAGTAACTCGGCGTCTCATCTGGATCCAAACTATTTGCATAGGTAATTACAGATCTGGCATTGGCAGCAAAAGGGTTAAGGCTATTGAAGGGATATTTGGTTTGTAGCTTATTCATACTGAGTCACACTTCAGGTCTAATTTGTGTTACGCTACGTTGATTTTTCCCGAAATTACAGCAGTTGGACTTAGAAAATACCAGATAAATGTAGTTTTCCGGAGATTCTTCTGAACCCTAGCAAATATTGAAGTGATATTGGGTATGTAGCTTTATTATAATACGTTACAGGTCAAGTTTAATTGAGTTTCGCTAAATTGATTTTTTACGGAATTACAGCAGTTGGACATAGAAAGTTTCCGAAAATATTAGATTTTCCGGATTATCTTCTAAATCTTTACATATATTGAAGTGATAAGTTGCATGTTAATTTATTATAACGAGTTACTGATCAAGTATGAATGTTGTTAGTTTAGTTTAAACATATTTTATCAGACATTTTCCGGAAAATTTAGGCTTTCCGGATTTTATTCTTAACCCTAGCAGATATTGAAGTGACATCTGGTATTCAGCTTCATTAGCTCACCTGGCACCAAGTGCCAAACTGAGCTATTGTGATCGTCCTGTGTCCGTCGTCCGTCGTCGTCCGTCGTCCACATTTGTTTTCAAATGGCTTCTCCTCATGAACCACTTGGAGGATTTCAACTACATTTCACAGAAATGTACCTTGGGTGTTCTTCTATCATGTTTGTTTAAATCAAGACCACCAGGCCTGAAATGGTACCGCCCCGTGGCTTATCAGTTGTTTTTGTAAAAATCTTTAAAATTCTTCTTCTCTGAAACCACGAACCCTAGAGCTTAGATATTTGGTATGAATGATCCTCTGCCAAGTTGGTTTTTTTAAATTATGACACCCGGGCCAAAAATGGCCCTGTCTCGGTGCTTATCAGTTTTACTTAGACTTATATAGGAACACTTTAAAAAAAAACATTCTTCTCTGAAACCACATACCCTAGAGCTTAGATATTTGGTATGAAGCATCACCTTATAGACCTCTACCAAGGTTTTTAAAACTATTGTTCAAATGATTTGATTCCATGCAAAACTGTGGTTGCCATGGCAACCAATGTCCAAATAATATTGTTAAAAACTGTAAGGCATATGGCTACCAAATTTGGTATGTAGAATCATGTAGTGGATCTCTACGTCGATTGTTCAAATTTTGTCCCTGGGGTCAAAATTGGCCCAACCCCGGGGATCACAAGTTTTACATTGATTATATTGTAAAAACTTTAAAAATCTTCTTGTCCGAACAGAAAAGCTTAGAGCTGTGGTGTTTGGTATGTAGCATCATTTGGTGAACCTTTACTTATATTGTTCAACGTATGTCTCTGGGGTCAAAGACGGCCGCGCCCTGGGGGTCACATGTTTTACATAGGATTATATAGTAAAAACTTTCAACTCTTATTCTCACAGGCCCAAAGGCGTGGAGCTGTGGTATTTTGTATGAAGCATCATCTGGTAGACATTTACCAAGATTGTTCAAATTCTGGCTCTGGGCCAATATTGTCCCCACCCTTGGGGTCACAAGTTTTACATAGACGTATATATTAAAATCTTTAAACGTCTTCTTGTCCAAAACCAAAACGCTAATATTGTCAAACATGTCTCTGGGGTCAAAGACGGCCACGCCCTGGGGGTCGCATGTTTTACATAGGATTATATAGTAAAAACATTAAAATCTTATTCTCTCAGACCCAAAGACTGGGAGCTGTGGTATTTTGTATGAAGCTTCATCTAGTAAACATTTACCAAGATTGTTCAAATTCTGTTCCTGGGGCCAATATTGTTACCCCCCTTGGAGTCACAAATTTTACATAGACGTATATATTAAAAACTTTAAACGTCTTCTTGTCCAAAACCAAAACGCTTAGAGCTGTGATATTTGGTATGTAGCATCATCTGTTGAACCTTTACCAAGGTTATTCAAATTATGCCCCTAGGGCTGAACACGGCCACGCCCTGGGTCAATGTTTTACATAGAATTATGTAGTAAAGACTTTAAAAATAGTTTTGTCCGAAACTAAAAGGCTTAGAGCTGTGATGTTTGGTATGTAGCATCATCCAGTTAACCTTTACCAAGTTTGTTCAAATTAAGCCCCTAGGGTCAAAATTAGCTCTGCCCCGGGGTCACAAATTTTACTGAAAACTTTAAAACATCTTGTTGTCAAATTCCGTAAGGCATAGAGCTACCATTTGGCATGTAGCATCATCTGATGGACCTGTACTAAGATTGCTTGAAATTTGTACCTGGGGTCAAACTTGCTCTGACCGGGGGGTCAACAGATTTACATAGTAAACATTTAAAACGCCTCTTGTCTGAGACCCAAAGGCTTAGACATGCGATATTTGTTTTGTAGTATTATCAAGTAGACCTCTCAAAGATTATTCAAAATTTGCCTCAGGTTAAAAGTGACCCTACCCTTTGGGTTGTCAGTTTGCATAGAGTTATGTAGTGAAATCTTAAAACATCTTCTCTGAAGTTAATATGGTCAGAGTTTTTATATAGAAAACCATGGGAGCGATACAGGGCCATCATGGCCCTCTTGTTATAATGAGATACAGATCAAGCCTGAATTTTACAACGCTACATTGATTTTTAACGGAATAACAGCAGTATGGACAACGTCAGTTTTCAATTTTGCTACGTTTCAATGCTCCATTACGTATTCATAAGTGAATCGCCTTAACTGTTTATTCTATCAATACGCCTTTCTATGACTTGGCAAACAGAGTATGCCCAGATCAGACGGCTCATATGTGAGCCATCTGATCAGGGTCTGTGCTATTTGCTTGTGATAAAATATAGATATGAGTCTATAGTTTCTTTCATCACCAAAACTCCAGGGTCCATGCTTATAAAACGTTTAGTTGAGTCTGAGATCGTTCTCAAGTTTTTTATCAAAAGCTTGAGAACTCAAATCGGACCAATCAAAAGCTTGAGAACAAACAATTAAATCATATTATTATCCACGCTGGCATTATTTGTTACATGGATTTTCTTGGAGTAAAGGGTTAAAGAGATTCTACATGCATGCATTAGAAACAGTGCAACTCAAACATTCGGAAAAAATAAAATTCGTCATTCTTAACATGTTCTTTAAGATAAATATCGTTTGAACAAAACTTACACATGTATGTCCGAAGGCACCCCGTAGCTCTGTCGCTTTTATCAACTGTAGCAATTATCTTCAGTAGCACAAGACGCAAGTGATGGTGATGGATTTGTCCAATATTTCAAAATTTATCACACATGTATGCATGTCAATAATCCTTTACTCCATAGATAATGCTTTCAACACGTTTGCTAACAGAGTGGACACATACTTATCAGATGGCTCCTGTCTGGTCAGGTCATACCCTGTTTGCTTAGGATGTAATCTACCGTTTCTGCTGTGGCCAAAAGTTCCTATGTTCGTGTCATTGTAGCATTTCGGCTAATTAACTCTCATAATGGTAATATTCCTGACATGAATATTCATGGATTATAGAGTTATAAGAGTAAACTATATCTCCATAGTAACACCACGAAGTTTATGCTGGTCTGTACACATTACAAATGCAAAACAAGTTTATTGTTATCGGGTTGTAATTGGAGTTTTATTACGCTATTAAATATTTCGCTAAGCTGCTACGTCAACCTTTCAACAGATTGTTACTTCCTCGTTCTCCGTTCTCGTTTGGCGAACTTCAGAAGTTTGAATTAATTAAACGTAAATACAATTGCAGCAGCTTAGGGTTTTTAGCAAATATAGTCGTTAAAGCATTATAAAGGGTAAATGATTTTGGCATTTTATACTTCAAATTTTTATCCAAATCTTATATTACAGTAACACCTCCCTAATCTGGACGTTCAATTAAGTATAAATATCAGTTTTGGAGACAGATGACAGCTTAATGTAGGATGAAAGTAGTCATGTACGACTACCTGCCTGAAAGTATCTAAGTTCTTCCCAACTAGAGTTTCGATTTAGAGAAGTATTAGTAGTGCAAATAGGTGATGTTATTAATGCATATTTAAAACACAAATACGCATTTCTAGGCCTTTGCAAACCACGTAGACCCATATCAGGGTCTGCTCTGTTTGCTTGTGAAATTATAAAAGATCTGACTGTAGTTTCTACAAATACAAAAACGTCCTGTGTGCATATACCATCATAAACAGTAAGCTAATACATATTCATGATGTCAGTAGTCATTACATAAATATTCAGTGTAAAGGGTTAATGAATATTTACAACACAGATACGGCTTTAAAAATACAGCATATTTAGATCACACGTGTCATTTAGGGACTGTCTGATCAAGGTATATTTGTGTTTGCTGTTGCATTTATATATGGAAGAGGATATCCGCCATTTCATTCATTTTGCTTATTGTTCATTCATTATGCTTATTGATATTTCAGTAGGCTTAATGATATTTCAACATAGTTATTCCACTTTCTTATTTCATTCCTTGTGTTTGTTGTTAATTAAACATGCACATTCTAATTGCATTTTCGTTTTTACATTTACGTTTATGTAATAAAGAGTTAATTGGCACACTTTTGTTGTAATGTTGTTCACACCGTTTTAAATGATATTTAAGAATGTGTCTTTTATCGTGAGATCTAATATTTTTCATTCAAATATTTATATAACGGTTCTAATATCATATCCTCAATTTGCAATTATTATTCCTAATTCTGTCTGTAAATTTGATTAATTTATTTCAAACTTACGTTGATAATTCAATTTTAGTAATTAAAAAAGTCAAATTACAATTTACTAATTGCACTGAGAATGTGAATGTCATTGTCTGCGCTCAAATTCTTGCGCTGCAATGGGCCCTTTTAACACAGGGGACGCAACTCCTACAATTTAGAAAATGATGGACTGCTCCCTTATAAACGGTGTGCGGCTTAAACAGTTACTCCGCGCGTTTGATTGGAACAACTGCAACAGCTCCCAAAATGGACAGCCGCCCATTAGAAAAGTATGGCTCAGTATATATACATATAGAAATTTTACTGTAGATAGACCTATTAATTTACCAGTTCTGAGACATTTCGGACCAAGGACTCTTCGGACTATGTTACGGACCTTTGAATAACTATCAGATCGTCAACTTAATTTAGGTATTTAATGAAATCTTGACGTTTCGTCTTAAAGACATTTATATTGGAGCAAAGCGTTTTCACACTTGTAAATGGAAGTGGTGGTGAACGCCGGCCCGGTTGGAGTTGTGGAGTGTTGGTGGTTTCGTCAAAGTACTATTTGTTTTTAACATCATGCATTGTTGATAGCTATGATAGCTATTTAAATTTTCTTCAATGGACATAGGCCTAACACGTAATATTGAATTTAAGGTAATCCGACAGGGACTATCAACACGTGTGTCACGTCTGATCATGATCCAAACCGTTTGCCAAATTGCCTTTAACCCGTTCCTTTGAATACGCCTTTCTATGCCTTTGCAAACAGAGTAGACCCAGATTCAGACCACTCCTATAGACACCATCAGATTATTGTCCGTTTTGTTTGCTTGTGGAATAATTTAGATTTGATTCTGTTATTTCTACATTGGCTGTAATTTTAATTGCTCTAATTGGGTCATTTTTAAAATTGATTTTTTAATATTCATGATGCCATCTTTTTTTACATGAATACTCATGGAGTATAGGGTTAAGCGATGTTGAATGTAATATTGAATTTAAGGTTCACCGACTATGGCTATCAATTTGTGTGTAAATTAAATGCCTCATTATGCAACATTCAAACTGTTTGAGAAATTGCCTTTAATCTCCTTTTAAATAACCCTTTTCTTACGCAAATACTCGTTTCTGTGACTTTGTAAATAGAGTAGACCCAGATCAGACTGCTCATATAGGGCTTTGACCTGTTTTATTTGCTTGTGGGATAATATAGATCTGATGATCACAGGGGGAAAATTCGTGGGTCTACATATTCTAAAAAGTCGAAAAAAATTGAGTGGGTCTAGTAGTGTTATATTATATAATACTAAATCGACCCAATCAATTTTTTTTTACTTTTTAGACCATGTAGACCCACGAAATGGCCCCCTGTGGATCTGATTCTGGCTAAAATTTTGTAACATGGTGAAAAAGTTGTGACTCGACTGGGACTCGAACCCAGAGCCTCTGGCTTACCATGCCACCACTCTACCGACTGAGCTACCAAGTCACACAGTAAAGCCTATCAACTTATTTCACCATAATCTCTACCCGGATACACACACACCCTCTACACAAGAATTCGTCCCGAATTTTTACTCAAAGAACACTCCACGAGTGTCTTATTATTACACATTATTACACATTATCTTCATATATAATCTTCATATTATCTTCATATAAATCACCTTATTGAGCATTCGGAACACTTCAGCTATTCCCGGGTCCTGGATGCAAAGGGAGCGGTTATTGTTTTCGCTTGTTATCGTAGCGCCGTCTGTCGTCATAATTTAATCTTGTGCCCCGCTTCACATTATGACAACTTGTAAATTACTATTGGAACGATGGCATTTTAATGCGATAATTGTAATGAGAATGCTAGTGGGTTACTTTGACTTTTCATCGGCATTTTGGTTTCTAATTGATTTTCTTTTATTCGATTTAGTATTGTTGATGTCACATTAACTAATAAACAGTACACCCAAATCAGTCGTTGCTTGTTTAGCCAACGTTAGATTATTTCCAAATGAGAAGACAAAATTAGAACGCCGAACAAAATAATATTTTATGACATCAATTTTTAAAATAAAAACACAACATCCGAACAAAAAATGAATAACAAACAACAATTTATAAAATGAAAACACAGAATACGAACACAATTTGAATAACAAACATGTAACAAAAAGTTAAAATTTGCAATAATAATACAAATGATGACATACAAAAGAGCATAATGGCATAAACATAGCATAATGAATGAACTGGCGGATATCCCCTTCCATATTTATATAGATGTGATTCTAGAAATAATTGCCATGGCCAAAAGATCCGAAATCTCTGATTGCAACCGGTTGCATACGGTCGCGACAAAAGAATGCACTTACACACTCACTGGTGCAAGAGGAGTGCAACTATGGTTTTAGAACACCCGGTAACTGCACAGTGAACCAGGGGAAGTAAGGTAGTGTAGCACGTATAGTGCATATCCTTCAACTGTAGTTGGACCCTTTCAACGCTTGGATTTCAGAGTGGAATACGCCATAAGTGTTAAATATAGAGTCCATCCGGTTTACAATACTTAATCTTCGTAGATGATGTTGAAGGTAAAACTGTGCAGACTCTGATCAAAGGGAACCTGGTCAGAGCCCTCTGAGGTGGATCTACATTGTTTGCAAATGACTGTACATGCGTGTCCCAGATTAAAATGGTTAACCCTTACAATGCTGAATTTTCAAATGTACTATACCAAAATTCAAACAGTCAAGCTTGACTGTTTGAATTTTGGTATAGTACATTTGAAAATTTGTGAATATTTAGTATTTTTTCTAAAAAAAGTGTAACATGACAAGCAGTGCAGACCCTGATCTTGGTCTACAATGTTTTCAAAGGTAATTAGTGTCTCGTTTCCCGCATTGTAAAGGATACACCCAAGTACAAAATAACCCTAAATAATAAAACCAACACTTAACCCTTTTGCTAATGAATATTTATTTGAAGTGTTTTGAATGAATTAATTTTGATTTGATAATAGCATCCTGAACGAACGAATATGTTTTTGATATGTTATTCGGCAATGTATTAGTATTTATTCGGGTTAGGTTATAGTTTCTTTAATTGTTCGACCAAGGCCGATCATATTTTGTTTTAAAACAAAATGTATAAGTATCGATGAAAACGGGTTATTTTGTATCACAGGGGCATTTTTAGATATAAGTGCAAATTGACAATCTTCATAATAATGATTGAATATAACAAATACCAAGTTTTATTTTATTATCTAAACTATGCGTTCATTGTAGGGACAACCTCTTAATTGGGATTTAAAGGGACTTTTTGCATTGTTTACATCATGCATTAAGTAACCTCCTGCTTTTAACAATCATTTTGTTACATTTTAATCATTCGCATTAGAAACATTCTACTGTATGTTAAAAGTTAACCCTTCAGCCTATTTTGTAGGAATTTCACGTCGGCACTGGCTACGGCTTAGTTGGAATGTGTCAAAAGATATATTATTTGAAAGGTAACATGTCTCAGCTTCACGGTCGTACCAAACATAAGTGGTTATTCCATCTTGGCTGCCTGAAACCGGGCGTTATTTCGAAGCGGTCGGGAAATCGGTGAATCGGGAGTTGCAACCCATGTATATAATATAACACTAAATCGACCCAATCATAGGTTTTGGACTTTTTAGACCATCTAGACCCACGGAATGGCCCCTACTATTTTATAATGTTTAAAGGGTTCACCATTTACATGAGATAATGAAAATACTCTAAATGTGTAACCAGACACCGTACCGGTTGCTGATTTAGGTACAATCTATACTAATAGACGCTATGTTAAACGTAGCTTATTCCAATCCTTTACTTCATACAAAAACCTCTCCACGCTTTTGCAAACATAGCAGACCCAGACCAGAGGCTCCTGTAGGAGCAATCTGGTATGTGTGCTCATAGAATAATATTGATTTTATTCTGCATTTTCCACCAATTCCAAAACGCCCTGTGCTCATATACCACTATAAAAATCTAAAATAAAAACAATTCACTAATTGCATGTCTAAATCTATAGTTATACATGTATCTATATATACATTTTAATTACAATTACAAATACCACATACATTTGATATATATATGTAAGCTCAGGGTGTATATTGATATATATCCCAAGACAGAATGATATGACGTTGATCGATGATGTTACAACGTTGCATTCCGTTGAATGAATACGTATTGCATTTACAGGTCATCACCAAAATGAGTTATTCAAGCAAACCGCGCACCCTTCACTTAGTATTAACCCTTCTCTTGCTGATACATTTCTCCTTCTTTACCCATGCCCTGTTGTATAATTACATATATCTTCACTGTGTACAAGTATTTCGCTGTGCTATCACTGCTGTGGAGTGCACTGGTTGTACAATCAACTTTATTATCACAACAGTGTTGCTTGTGCCGTGTGGTGGCCGTAAAAAGTCTCCCCGTACACGTAATCGATGTTGTTATCATTCTCTTGCAGGATATGCAAGTAACATACACAACTCTCATTCGCCTCTTACATCATCATAAGTATGTCATGCACCTCGTGGTAGGTGTTGTGTTCACCAACAATTTGATGCACTTGGTAGCTACACTAATGTAATTGACGTGTTGATGAACACAATACAGGTGCCCCTCTATCACTTTCCAATATGAATAAAGTTAAAATACCTCGAATAGAACTAAAAGCTTTAAATATGCAATCTGTGTCGTCTGTACAAGTACCCAGAAATATTTCTAATTTCTCTTCCCTTCAACCTTTTGTTCGTTTAAAACAACTTAATCTTCAGTCGGCTTCATCTTTTCACATACCATCTCTTTCTATTAATAAATGTTTTTTCAATGGACCAAGAGTTGTACTTTCACCTTTAAAATCTGTTATCCAAAATGTTTCTTCTATTCGTAAACGGTCCTTATGCAGGCGACACAGAGTGTATCCAATTATCCAAAAGTGCTTTGCTAAGAGGTGCATATGTTGTAGTAACATTTCTTGTAATTCCACTATAAAATCTACAGTTAATGGTAGAACATTTAATGTCAAGATAAACTCAGACGTTGATTGTACTACTACTAACGTTATATATGTTTTAACTTGAAACGCGCCTAGTTGCGGTATACAGTACGTAGGACAAACAGGACGTGCTTTGAAAACCCGATTTCGTGAGCATGCATATCAGTGTCGAAATCGTAAACTAAACAATTTTTTATACCAACACTTTCGGAAATCTGGCCATTCTTTTAAAGATGTTTTAGTACAAATTGTTGAGCATATAACATATGATAAGGAGGCGACTAGTAGCTTTAAATCGAAAGCTAGATTTATATCTGAATTAAATTGGATCAAAAAATTGCAAACACCTTTTCCTTTAGGACTGAATGATAATATTTACCAGACTGGAAATATTTCAAAAGAACCAGATATAGATATTTTTTCAATTTTTTCTATTAGAAAACGCAAATCTCGTTCGCATGGCATTCGCAAGAATGGTAATGTTAAACGAAAATCTCGTTTGAAATTGACCCTTCTTGATCTACATACTTTACGCCTAACTTCGGGTAAACATGCCATGCTTTCTAGACTTTCCTCCTTATCTATATGTTCATTAAAAGAAATTGACGAGCAAGCCGATAAAATTATTTTTCGATCAGATCCTCTCATAGGAACGGCTAGTTTGATACAAAGCTTTACTCTACATGTTCTCAGACCGCACATCGACAAATTATCTGAACACCAAAGATTCTTCTTGAAAATTCCTTTTATTAATAAAGGTATTGATTTTATTGACCTCCAAAGTATTTTTAGAGACAAAAATGTAATTGACACTATTCCTAAATACTTTAAAAATACAGAACCACCTATCATTTGCTACAAATATAACAAACCCATCAGAAATACAATTTTCAACTATGATAAAATTGTGGCCGACCTTAATATTAATGATAATATTCCTGATAATTGAGATTGCGCCACCTCAAAATTTTGCTATTCTCCGGCTGGTCATGTGATTACTGGTAATTTTGAGATAATTAAAGATAAACGTCTACGATCTCTTTTGAATAAAGGTCCCAAATATAGAATACCATCCTTGATAGATTTTAACTCTTGTCGAGTTCAGATTGCGGAGGCTTTACAAAATTTTAGTATTAAATGGTGTCGAAGAGAACATGTTGAGTCTAATGCCCTTTCTTGTTGGAAAAAACTAATTTTTGATATAATTGATAAACGCATTTCCTTTTACAGCTCTAACAAACACCTTCTTCCACCTAAACCTAGAACTTCATTTAGACATCTTAAAAAGGGTTTACAGGATTTCCATTCAAAATACGTTTTTGTTCCTGCTGATAAGGCATCAAACAATGTGATTATTATTTGACGATTACATTATATCGATGTCTTGAAGCAGGAAATTATTAATACCAAGTCATACATTTCAGTTACCACTGACGAAAAGACCATCATTTCAGACCATGTCAAAAAGTGTGAACAATTTGGAACCGATATTAAAATTACACAACATAAACTTCCTACTATGTATTGGTTACCAAAACTACATAAAAAACCATATAAAGCGCGTTTCATTGCAAATTCTAGTTCATGTACAACTACTAAATTGTCTATACTTTTGACTTCTTGTTTAACGAAGGTAAAGGAACATGTAAAATTTTACTGTGATAAGACTTATGAAAATTTTGGAATAAATCTCTTCTGGTCTATTAAGAACTCTTCAGAAGTCTTAAACAAACTTAAGAACAAAAGGTATCTTGCATCCACTGTAAGCACGTACGATTTTTCTACTCTGTACACAACTCTTCCTCATATTTTAATTAAGGATAAGCTTACTAACTTGATCCAGAAAGTATTTGCCCGAGAAAAAACATAATTCTTGGCATGTAATGCTGAAAAAGCTTTCTTTACTGACGAGCAAATGAAATATTACGCAAATTGGACTTGCTCAGAAGTTTGCGAAGCACTAACCTTTCTTTTGGATAACATATTTGTACGTTATGGGAATGCTATATACCGTCAGGTAATTGGTATTCCCATGGGTACGAATTGTGCACCACTTGTCGCAGATTTGTTTTTGTACTGCTATGAGAGAGATTTCATGTTGAGTTTGAATCCTCAATCACAAGAAGATGTTATAAAAGCCTTAAATGAAACTTGTCGATATTTGGATGATATTTTTAACTTAGATAACCCTTTCTTTGATGCTCTGATTCCTACAATTTATCCTAAAGAACTCAAATTGAATAAAGCTAACCCGTCCGACAATTATGCAGCGTTTCTTGACCTAGACCTTAAAATTAATAATGGAATGATTTCTTCTAAAATATATGACAAAAGAGATGATTTTGATTTTAATATTGTAAATTTTCCTCATCTCGACGGGGATGTTCCCCGTGCTCCATCTTACGGGGTTTATATATCTTAATTTATGCGTTTTGCTAGAGATTGTTCATCTATTGACGATTTTAACAGTCGAAATCTCATTTTAACTGATAAACTGCTTAAACAAGGATATAGATACCATAAACTAAGAACAACTTTTTCTAAATTTTACTATCGAAATCTCTCGCTTATTGGCAAGTACAAATGTAATCTCAAGGTACTTTTGCGACACGGTATTTCACATCCGGAATTTTATGGTGATGTGATTTACAAACTTCGTAAAATTATTGGACATACCCATTTTCTCACTTTGTTCATCAAATATATAAAACAATTCATTAAAAAGGGATATGATCCTGTATTACTACAACATACTGCATGTTTGGTTGTGAACCCTTTTACAGTTGGCAATCACGCTGGCCTCTTTGCATGTACGCCGACAAGAAAGGTTTAGTACTCTATGAAGGCGACCTCTTAAATCCAGAAATGGAAGGAGAACGTCGGATATCTGTACTATTTCATTTTTGTCGTACCCTTTATTACTTTTCTACAGTTACTCTGTTTGCAGCTCAATCATTGAGTACAATAGCGATAGGTGGATACAGTATTTTCAATAAAATGTTTTTTTGTTATACATGCACTTTACCACTGTATTTGCTGTCGCGGTTGTTGTAGAATAGTCGGAGAGGGGATACGTTTATTTACACTGTTTGTCTTTTAGGATGGGGATGGAATAAGGGTGAGGTTGGGCGCCCATAAACCGGTTTAAACTCCCGGTGACTTTTGTCACTGACCGTTCCAAGGCGGTACTTCCATCTTCCTCCTATTGTATGTTTGTTTTGTCTTTGTGCGTCTCTTGTTGTTTTTTCTACCTATGTACATTTGCTGTTTCCTTGTGTTGCTGTTCGGGCGAGTGTTTGTTCTGTATGTGGTGTTTCCTGCATGACTCATTTTTGTACTTTTGTAAATAGTGCAGGCCCTAATGAGACAGCTCCTGCATGAACTGTCTCATCTGGGTCTTCACTATTTACAGGTAGGTATATTGACGTGAATAGCAAGCGAATGGTTAAGCTGACAGCACTGATTGCAACCTATGTATTTGGCATGCTGTTCAACAGTATTTATGCAATGTATTAAAACAAATAATGTATGTAGAAACCTTACGCATTTAGCACGTGTATTTTTAATTGTCCAATCGCGGCCATGTCCAGAATAGATACACATAAGGTTTTCCAGCCAGTTGATGGTTGCCATACACCATCCCGCAACACAAGCTCAACCATTGGATACATGCGACAATATTCAACAGGTAACTTACATTTGTCTTGAACTTTCGGTGATAAGAGAACAACAGGTTTGTTATGAAACTTCGCCAGTTCAAAGTCGGTTCTAAAATATCTATTGTCATGATCAGTCATTGAGATAAGCATCACCACAACACAAGCCTCGGCTATGAATTTACTGGCGGCTTCATCTCGATACACTCCTAGTTGGCCATTAATATTGTCAGTTTTCAGAATGCAGAAATCATTTCCCACTTCATGGGTTAATCCTTTTTCCATATTTTCTATCACGTATAAACTGATATTTTCTTCCTCTTCATCACACGTATCACAATTCTCAGACAGAAAAATGAGATGTTTCTCGTGAATTTCTCCTGCCCTCATCTTCATTATGAATGCCTGTCTTTGCTTTTCCAGTCTGTTTTTCTGTATCCTTACATATGTACACCTCAAGAGTGACAGCAGCAACACAAACATGGCAATGATGTAAACAACTAATAGTATATAAAACTCTACGGTCAGTATATTTGATCTACACAATTGTTTCGAGCGATCTATTGCAGATTGATCTATATCAGTATATGCGTCGTCTAAGTGACATATGACACTGTTATTGTAATTAATGGTTGGTTTAAAATCGTATACAAACCATTTCAAGAACTGGATGCTTTCACACGAGCATTGCAAAGGGTTGCTATACAGTTCAATTCCAACACTAACATTTGTATGCATGTTATTCACCAACAAAGAATCAATTTGAAACATAGAATACGTGTCTAAAAACAAAATGTTGTTGTCTTGTAGCCGGAGAGTTTCTAAAACTGTCAAGTTTTCTGTACTAAAGCTTATTGTTTCTAGATTGTTTCTTGATAAATCAAGCATCTGTAACTTTGTATTAGATGCAAACATAGCACGTGGAAGTATTGATAGTTTGTTGTTAGACAAGTACAGAAAGTTGAGCAGTAGCTGTTTGGAAAAGAGATGTTCGAATTCGGGCATGCGTTCCATCTCCCCTAATTCATTATTAGACAATATCAATGTCTCCAGGTATGACATATCCTTGAGGATATTTGGAGATAAATAATACATACTGTTTGACGAAATGTCAATTTCTCTTAGGACACTCTTTGGCATTGTTAGACTAATATTCAACTTATGAATTTTGTTTTCACTGAAATATAGTTTATTAAGGCTAGAACTGACATTGTCGCAGTTCGAAAGTTCAAACACTAACTTGTCTATAATTAAATCTCCAAAGAAGATACGATTTATTTCAACAACTTTGATTTGATTAAATATCCAATTAACTGCTAAACAATCCTCACCCTTTGGTGCATGCACTTCTTCTACCTCTAAGGCGAGGGTTTGAGAAAGAAGGTAGGTCAAATCCATATCATTTACATATAGCATTTCCAAACTGCTAAAAGTATAGAGAAAAGCAGGCACTACATCCTTTAAAGTATTTGCTAACAAAATTGCACCAGACAAATCAAGTGTTTTCAATTTGGAATGAAATTCCCAGCTTGTGTCATAATTTGAATATAAAATGTTTGTCCATCGCAAAGAAAGATATTCAATATTTAATATTTTGAGAATTTTTAAAATGTATTCAATATTCAAAACTCTGTTAGATGCAGAATTTAAATAGTCCAGGTCCATTGACTTAAGGTTTCTTAGTGTATTTCTACTGTCTTTAATTGCTAGATAAAATTCTTCTTGTGAAAGAAAAGGGCAGTTTGAAAGATCGAGATGAAACAAGTTCGGCAAACCCCTGAATGAGTGTGGACTTAAATACTCGCCGTCATGTATTCAAAGACTTCTTAAATTCTTCAAATGTACAAAATTATATGGGAGGATATCTATCACTTTAACAGCTATAATGTCTAATTTGGTAACCCTCCACCAGCTTGGATCACTTAATCGTGCCACTTCTATGTTTCGGTCTCTGTATTGACGTATGTACACTTCGGAGATATTCTCCGGTATAATTTTCGGTAGGGAAAAACTGCAGTTTATCGCCCTTTGTGTGATCATACAATCATCTGGTACAACCGTCTTTCCATGACTTTCTGACATCAGAATGGCCACAAGCGCACATGTTACTATGGATGGCTTCATGGTATGCATCTTGGATGATCTACTCAGTCCAGCCTTTTAAATAGGAAAAAAAACATTGTAAACAAATTATCCATACCATCTGAAGTTTTGACTGTTATTACTGGACTCATTCTTTTGCGCTCAGTGTAGATTTGGTTTCTTACAGAAATACGATAAGGGTGACAAACAGTTTGAATCCTGATAAGACGCAAATTTACTCGGCGTCCCATCTAGATCAAGATCGTTTGCAAGGATGATTACAAATCGCTTGTAGAGTGCTGAAGCTTAAATAATCAATTAAGTTGGCATTAGCAACTAATGGATTCATTTATGAAATAAATACAAATGTGTACCACTCTAACATGCTGATTGAGTTTCAGAAATCGTGTGGTTTATTTATGATTTGTCCTATGTTCTTATTCTATTATCAGTATATTTTAGCATCGCTGGTACAGTACAACTTCTCTACGACGGTCCAACAAAACTTGTCTAATTTTGCCTCCATATGGCATATGATAGCTTAGCTCTTTGCCATACAATACGCCTTCATATGCAGTTGCAAACAGCGTAGAACTAAATCAAACGGCTCATGTAGGAACCGTATAATCAGAGTCTTCACTGTTTGCTTATGTTATTATACAAGTATAATTAGCTCGCCCTTCGAAGAATAGGGGCTTATGGAATCACCCCGGCGTCGGCGTAGGCGTCGGCGTCGGCGTCGGTGTAGGCGTTGGCGTCGGCGTCGGCGTCGACGTTGGCTTTTGGTTAAAGTTTTGGGGTAAGTGTTGAAATGCACTAATTATGCATACAAAGTATTGCCCTAGGAAGCTGATACTTGAAATGGAGGTTCCCAGCGTGTTGTACATTGATGTAGTGTAGTTAAAATTTTAAATGAAATTGAATTTTAGTCAAATTCTCACCTGTTTTGGACTTAGCTTTTGGGTCTGAAATCTCAAGGTTAAAGTTTTGGGGTTAGTGTTGAAATGCACAAATACTACATGAAATATTTACCCTAGGAAGCTGATACTTTAAATGGAGGTTCCCTGTGTGTTGAACATTGATGTAGTGTAGTTGAAATTTAAAATAACACTGAATTTTAGTCAAATTTCACCTGTTTTGGACTTAGCTTTTTGGGCTGAAATAGGAAGGTTAAAGTTTTGGGATAAGTGTTTTGATGCACTAATACAACATGAAATACTTGCCATAGGTTGTTTGTATTTGGAATAGAGTTTGTCAGTAGGTTTAACATTGATGTAGTTTAGTTAAAATAGAAAAAATGTTTTGGACTTCATATTTGTAGACAAGGTCTACAAAATGCGAGCGTTGCTGTCCTGCAACAGTCTTGTTTTATAGTTTCTGCCAAACATCCATGTGTTCATGTGCTAATATCACAATAAATCTGATAGAGATTATGTCATTATTTCTCACAGAATATACATGGAGTAGAGGGTTAATGAAGAACAACATAAATACAGATATACGCAAAAGAAGCTTCCTGCATTATCATCATTATGCATTATATGTAGATGTATGAGTCATGCAGGTAACAACAAATTCAAGTGGAAAAACTGTCGAACAGCGAGAGCCAGACACGAGAGGGCACGGCACCAAACACCATCAAAGAAGAAACGGCACAACCACAAGACAAAACCTAACGGAACGCATATCAAGACAAACATTAAACATTAATCATATAACATAACAAAGTTGACCATAGTGGGTAGAAGGAGTACTGCATTGAATCTGGCTACTGGTGGCTTAAACCAGATTTGCGGGTACCAAACCCCACATATATCCCACCTTCACTCGTGGCTTTTTGACACAAGACGGGCAACAAGCGCACATGCTACTATGGAATCATGGTAAACAACTATGATACAAATGTACTCTACTTAGCCTTTTAGATAAGAAAACAAAACATTGTAAACAATTAAACTTTACCAACTGAAGCCTTTGTCTGCAGTTATTGGACTCTTCTTTAGTGTTCAGTGTAGATTGTATTTCTAAAATTCAGAAATATGATGTTTATCCTGGTTTTTATTAATTATTTGCGTAGGCAAATGAATACAATGTTACAGATCGTATTCTCGCGTCGGTCGCATGCTACATTCGCCGTCCTGACAACCGCCATTCCGCATGGCAGTCTATTACAAGTTATTGAAGTGCATTAGATGTATTCAAAAGGCGTTTATTCGTATGGCATCAGGAAACAAACAAGGTACATGTGTACTATTTCTTCGTAGCGTTAGTATTGGTTTAGTATGTGTAAGAAAGTCCATAAAATATAGCCATGTGTAAGGAGAGGGCACAGATATATAAATATCTGTCACATGACGAAATCACGTGACCATGATATGAATGAAAGTATTCTCCCAGACCTGGCAGTTATTCAATGAGTAAAATGTGCGCGTCGGATGACCTTATGCAACCGATTAGGTAATCGCACATAAATTCTAAAAGTGGGTGATCCTTCGAAAGCAAAAGTAGCAATGCCAAAAGAGAAAATTGTAGGCTCGGTTTTATTGAGTCTGTTCATGATTATCGGTTAAAATTGCAACACTACTCAAGCCCCTAGCACTGGCTTAAGCAGTATTCAATTTTCAAAAAGTATACCATCAAAATTTAATATCTCGAAGGACCAGAAGATACAACAACACCGAGAACGAAGTACGGGACGACCTTTTACCTGCTGTTGTGAAGCACATGTATTCTGAAAGTGGATGACCCTTCGAAAACAACTCCGAGTGGTCAGTTTGATAAGCAGTGTGGGAAACGGCCGTAATATCAGCTGCAATTGAATTACTCACTTGAAAGAGTGTTAATCATTTCCTTTCTAGACCCGCTTTTTTATGCCAAATATCAGAAATTTGATTTTTAAAATATTGGTCCCATGCAAAGAATACTGATGCGTCTGCAGCCCTTTATTCTTAGTAACTATGATCATAACATTTCAGCATCACTGGTGCAACGGTCAAAACAAAAATAGTCTTAGTTTGCCTCCTAATGGCATGTGGTACATGTACCTAAACTCTTTAGTCCATGTATACGCATTCATACGCCTTTACAAACAGAGTAGCCCTAGATCAGACGGCTTCTGTTGGAGCTGTTTGACCATAGTGTGCTCTGTTTGTTTATAATACAACATAGATATGATTATATAGTTTTTGACAATATAGATATGATTATATAGTTTTTGACAAAAATTCCTGTGTCCATGTGGTATTATTATAATGAATGTAATTAACATTTGTTATGTCATCATTTCTCACATGGATATTCATTGAGTACCGGGTTAATGAAGGACAAAATATATCGGTAGGCAGAAATACGTAAAGAAGCTTCCTGCATTATTATCGTCATGCAATAAGCCTTCGTCTGCTTTAAGAACTCCACCGATTAATTGGCGCGGGAGCATTAAGCTCCCGCGTCTATATGAAACGCATTCAGTGGAATTTCACGGCTGATTTATCAAGACTTGCGAGAATATGGTGGAATTGCAATTTGTGGTTTATGAGTGTAAAAACAGTATGTTTGGAATAATACATAGTTATAGTTATAGTTTATTTCATAATATCCAGTGGGCTTGAAAGCCCGTGAGGAGAACATGAAGCAAAATTCTATGTAGTTGGAAATAGGTCGAAATATTTGTTTCCACTGTATAAGTGTATTTGTTTTGGAAATGAAAATATTAGAAAATGATTACCCCTATGGTCGGGGCTAATAAAAGAAATGTAATACCGCAACGGAAAGATCATCAACTATAATTGCCGAGGAAATGTCTAAGATGTTGCGAAACTGAGTATGACTAAAACACGAAAGGAGGTATTTGGGCGAATTATTAGTTATTATAAATGATATGTACATATATTTTAAATATATTTGGCATTAATATACTGATAGAAGCCTGAATATATTTACACATCATCAATATGTTGATGACATTTACATTTTGCTCCTTTCGCCACAGTAAATTCCTCGAAAGGAGGTCTTAAGTAATGTAATTGAATGAAGAACTGCGGGTTATTAATAATATGTAATAATTAGTGTTTTTAATTAATATATACACATATTTTATGCTAGAGCATGATTTAAGACACAGGCACAACATTTTACTTCATAGATACACCTTTGCAAACAGAGTAAACCTAGAGTAGACTCAAACAAAATGGCTCCTGCTGAATCTTCTCTGTTTACTTATGAACTAATATAGATCTGATGCAAAAGTTTCTGCCATGGTAAACTTTTCAGTTTTCTAAATTCTTTATGAAAATGCCACTAATCAATTGTCATAATGCCACTTACATGAACTTTCACTGTTACTGTACGTTAGGCAATATGGATCTTGATGAGATGGCCAGTAACTCTAGGTTCAAAGTATCAAGACTTGCATTTCATTTAGACATACAGTTGAACTTTGATATCTCGAATTTGATAATATACAGTATGAAATGAATACTATCAGGTCTAAACAACATACAGGAGTTGTCAGCATTACTTTAGACCTGCAATAAGCTGTGAACTTCAGAAATTGTTCAGATTAGAAATTGAATATTTGTGCTTATGCCATTATAAAAAGTTGGCTAATAGATATTCATGATGTCATTATTACTTACATGAATATTTAGCCTGAAAGGGGATAAGGGGTCCAGTGTGAGACTGAAAGGGTTATTGTATAACTAGGGCCACCCAACTGAAATGGCTAACGTTTCAAGGGCCCTTTGCGATTAAACTGAAGATTTTGGTGTGTTACTAAGGCCATATGAGTGGTCTAAAACATTTAGACATTTTGTTGACATTTCTTAAATATTATATAAAATAGGTTCGATTATTATTCAGTAATACGCGCATTTTGATGCTTCGCATCAATGATTTTCTTGTTCATCCTGGTACTGAGATGTTCTGGTGTGCTACAAACGACTCAGAGCGATACCCTGCAAAAGTACCTGAGCAACATAGGGCATGGCTAGGCGCGATTATCCAATAACATAAAGCATGGCCAAGCGTGAGTAACGCAGCGTCAGGCACGAGTAACTCAGCGACTGTGAGTATGGCCAGCCACGAGTGCTGAGCGACATATTTTGCATGGCCAGACGAAACCACTTCAGTGCGGGAACCAAAATCACAGATTTACTTTGCAAACAGTGTAGACCCAGGTGAAAGGAATTGCACACTCGTCAGTGTATGTACCGTTTCTCAGGATATACTTGTCTGGAAATTGACCTGTTTGAATTTTGAAATTGTCTATCTGACAATTCAGTGTTGAAAAGGATGTTTCAAAATGGTTTCGCGTAATTAGTGAACACTTTAAATAATTTAAATTCAAAACAAAACATTTAACCATTTTATTCACATAGTATATATTGTGAACTGATTCAAATATAACTTTTGAACCCAACCACTTTTTAGGTGAGAGTAAATATGCTTCTGGGAACCTTTGGCATTCATGCCTTCTGATCTTGGTCTATGTGCCATGTATAGGATCACATGCGTTTATAAGATAAAATGCCAGTAAGGCCAGTTAGTGAAATACAGTAGAACCTCTCTATACCGGCCACTACATTGTGTTAATTAGTTGGTATTATGGGCAGGTGGTTGCTTAAAGCAAGGTGAATGTAAAACTGAACGCTCATATCGGAGCGTTCTGTTTTACTTTCAAATTGCTTTAAGCAGCCACCTGCCCTCAACACAAAATACTTGATTTAATTTAGTGTCCGTTATAAAGAGGTTTTACTGTATTTATTCGGTTTCAGTTAAATTCTAACAAAGATATTCAAAGATAGAAAAAGTTATCAATCCTTTACTCCATGAACATTCATATAAGAAATAATAGCATCGTGAATATCAATGAGCCAAACTAATTTAACGTATTGTTAACGATGGAGTTTAAACTCTGACAGAGACTGTTGAATCATAGTTATACAGTAAAACCTCTCTATAACGGCCACTAAATTGTGTTAATTAGTTGGTGTTACGGGCAAGTGGTTGCTTAAAGGAAGGTGAAAGTAAAACAGAACGCTCCTATAGGAGCGTTCTGTTTTACTTTCACATTGCTTTAAAGGCATTTCGAAAGGAATGTTGACCCATTAAACCCATGCTGTGTATTTTGGGAGCCTACTGTCAGGAGTCTGATACACAAACTGATAAGGCGGGCTACCATCACAGAGGATCAATGTATAATTGCATAACTTAATCTCTTATGGCTATGGACCCTGACTGGACACTGCAGGAGCCCAGCTGGATACTGTGTATAATGGGGGGGGTCACTTATATAAGGAGCTTTGAAATGCCTTTAAGCAGCCACCTGCCTTTAACACAAAATACTTGGTGTAATTTATTGGCCGTTATAGAGAGGCTTTACTGTATTATGCCATAAGCAAACGGAGCATAGTCTGATCAGAGGACTCCTACAACTGTCGCCTGATCTGGGTCTTGTGGCGTAATAACAACTTAGTCTCTATACGTTTCTACATATTTATTTCTGCGTACCGTGATTCTTTTATAACATACATGACTATGTCTACCCAAGTCCCTTCTCTCATTCTTCCTTAGTCTCTACTTTCTCCCCTGTATATATATCCAATACCTATGTAATGTCTAGACTATCAATGACAGTTGTACTATCTCATGTGTATTCTTGACATATTGATAAATATATCATACAGTCCATAACCATTTAACCTTTAGCCCGTAACATAAGTGTTATGTTACACACCTCTCTTCCTACAAAAAGGACTTTTAATAGAAAAGTACTTGTACGTAACACCATATTGACTTAATCATATAACACATAAATATTCTTGTTATTATTCTAACTTTAGTTTTTATACACATAGTCTCTGCTATCTCTTAATGTTCTTCTGCATGTACATTTGAAAACAGTTCTCATGACCTTAGTAGTAATTTTATAAGGTCAACACAATTAACCATTAAAATCTGTTTAGTCTTTCTTCTTGAACTTTCATGTCGTTATTACTCATTGTATATTTGCGGCTGTTGATGTTCTTTAACACGTTTGGTATTCTGTACTTTGGCTTCTGCATATTGTCCAGGTGTAATAGTTTTGTAAACTCGATTACGTAATCGCTTATGTTTCTCCTCGACCTTTCTTCCTCTGATCAACCGTGTATTCCGTGATTTACGACCCCTGGTCATTGACATGGATATTCAAGTTCCCAATTTTTCAGGTAACTCAGGTATTCACACAGTTTATATAGGTATAATGTGTTTCTCCATTGATTTGGCCTCCAGGTCTATTCGTCTGTCACCGTTTTTGGTGTTGCTAGTGGTGACCAAAAGTTTGTCGTGCTTTTCTACAGTCGATGTTTTTCTATATGTTGACAACGGCTGATCTATGTTGATTTTCAGGCGATGTTTTTCGGCTTTGTCATTTCACCGGTAAACTCATAGAGATTTCGATCCGCTGTATGACATAAAACTAGATCAACACAGACTTTGTTATTAAGTTCTATACCAAATGTTTTAATACTTAAATTGAAATTATATTTCGTAATCTATATCAAAAGTGTATTTCTCAACATTGAAGTTTGGCAACCATTGTAATAATTATGTCATTTTACTTATTTTACTATTGGTTTTAATATTTTATTTTTCTGAGGTAAAACTATACAGTTCGCAACTTGAATTCCTTAATCATACATCTTATTTATATATTTTCTTCACTAAACGATTAATTCTACAGTTTGTAACTTGAACTCCTTAAGCATACATCTTATGAACTCCTTAAGCATACATCTTATTTATATATATTTTCTTCACTTACTTAATTATTATTAAAGGCTTTGTTTGTAATACATTTTTTTTATATATAGGTTTTTCAATGTATTACAATTACCCCCCTATGTTAACATTATCTTACTTATTAAGATAATTCTTGTCATCTTAAAGTGAACTGTCGGCGTCCACTACCAATTTTTTCATATAACCCTTTACCATACAATGTTTGTAATAGCAATCACATCAAATATAGTTCTTTATTTAATATCTATGTACAACACTTTACTCAAATAGCGCTTTATCTTATTTACACGATCATGATCAATTTCTCACTCATCACTGACTAAACCGCGACACATCTGTCGGTTCTATCTTACGTTTATTACGTAACATTGTAAAGAGTACCTTTTTAAAGGTATACGCCTAGTTTATACTCTTTTACAAACAACAAAAATACTGTACTCTGTTTTTACAAACAATAAAGTACTATTCTCTGTACACGTTTCAATCATAAGACATTTTCGATACCCTCTTGTCTTATTTGAAAGTATTTGAGATCTAATTAAGGATCAATACGTTACTGCAATTAAGTCTACCTGACTTAAGCTCTTCCTTCTGAAATGAAATCTACACTGTTTCCGTTTCTGCTTTTAATTTTCCATATCACTATAATTATTTGACAACCAGCTGCCGGATGCATTATTTGTATCGGACCAGTTTGTACTTACTGCCTGACTAGAGCTATTTTCGTAAGCTACGGACATTTCTGTCTTTTGAATAGGATCTAACATACTCGAATTTTCCTCGGGCCCTGAGGAGCTCGTCTGTGTTACAGATCCACTTGAAATGTAATTATTTCCAGCTTTTCGTAAGCGTATGGCTAGATCTTTTAACGGAATATTATCTTCAGATGCCGAATTTGATCTGACAGTTTTATGTCTCTTGATTATTCGTTTCTTCATTTTCCGCCTACCCCTGTTTAATCCACTAGATACCCCCTCATTAGGCTCACTATCTTCATCATAACTATTATCTTCATCACTAGAAGTTTCTTGTGGCGGCAATACATATCTACAAGCTCTGATTGGACGCTGACCTACTATTTTATTATCTGGTAAAGGCCAATCGGCGACATTTGCTTTTCTAACCTGGTCTACATTGCATTTTATAACTCTGTTATCAAGTTGGTTCTTTATTAACAACGACCTGTCACTCAATATTTCCATTATTCTCCAGTATGCCACCCATTTCGGTTGTAATTTACTCTTTTTATTAAAGTTTTTGTAGTAAACAGTATCATTCACTTCGAACTGTACCTCTTGTCTATTACTATTTATTCGCTGATTTCGCTTTTTACGAGCGGCTTTTAGATTTTGATATACTTGACGGTAAATTTCATTGTTTCTAAACATTAAATGTTTGCTGAAGTCGTCCCCATAATAAGGAAGCTTAGTTCCAAGAAGATTATCAATAGGCAGTATAACATCACGGCCAAAAACCATGAAAAACGGACTGTGCTTTGCACTTTCAGTAACATTAAATCTAAGACCTGCAACCGCCTGGTTCAAGATTAAGTCCCAATCTGTGATATTGTTCTGGATTAGTTTAATCAGAATGGAATTGAGCGTCGCATGACTGCGTTCGCATCTGCCATTTGCCTGAGGGTGGTAAGTGCTGGTAGTCACATGCTGGACTCCTAATTCTGACATTGTCTCTCTAAACATTCTTGAGGTAAAATTTGATCCATTATCTGTTATTATTCTTAATACCGCGCCATATCGGAAGAAAATGTTTTCAAAGAAAGTATGTAACACCGATTCAGTTGAAATGTCTGACAGAGGGATTACCTCGACCCAATTAGTTAGTTCACAAACATAACTAATTATATACTTATTACCGCTAGGTGTTAGTGCAAATGGTCCTTGTATATCTACGCTGATTATACTCATCGGATATTTTGGAATTTCTGGCTCTTTCAGAGGTGCTCGAATAGCTTTGAGATTAACTGTCTGACAAGGTACACATTGTTGAACATATTCATATAGAGTCTTATACATATTAGGCCAATAATAGAACCGCTTGATTGTAGCATATGACCGACTAATTCCTGCATGTGACAGTTCATGATAGCCTTTCATTACGGCTTCCCTAAGATGACTAGGTACATATACGCGTAATAGTGGATCCTCATCTGCATTTGAAATAAAATAAAGTACGTTGTCTTTTATTAGAAATTTTCGACTTTCCTTATCTGAAATTTCATTATGTTTTAATTTGGTTATAAATCTTTTCAACTCTGCATCTTTAATTTGTTCCAAGCTCATGTCTAGTGTCTTGATGCTATTTGGCTGGTCTAATTCGGGATAGCTTAACTGGTTTTTTGAATCGGCCATTTCTTTGGGGTCAAAACATGTATTGTTTATCGCCCCTATTAATTTGTGGTCTACGCCGTTGTCGTCATGACAACTGTCCTGACAACTGTCATCGCTGACTGAATTTGTACCCTTAATATTCCTTGAAAGCATGTCGGCTACAACATTAGCGACCCCTGGAATATATTCTATTGTGCAGTCATAGCATGATATTTCTAGTGCATATCTCTCCAATAGTTTGTTATCGAATTTTGATTTTAGTAGATAAATCAATGGGCGGTGATCAGTTCTGATTTTTACTTTTGCACCACTTAAGTAACAATCTAACTTCTTCAGCGCAAAACTAATAGCTAGTGTTTCTTTTAAAATAGTACTGTATTTTCTTTGCGATCTGTTTAACTTTTGGCTAATATATGCAATTGGAACTTCCTCCTCAACCTTACCTGTTTTTGATTGTGCTAATACTGCACCTAGAGCAAAATTTGAACTGTCCGTGTATAGTATGTACATGTATTCTGCATTGATATCAGGATGTGATAATGTGGGTAATAATTGTAGCTGACGTATGATTTCGTTAAAACTGGTTTCACATTCTTTTGACCACTCAAACGGTACACTTTTCTGTGTTAGCCGCGTTAAAGGTAAAGCTATCTCAGCGTAGTTTGGAATGAATTTTCTATAATATCCCGACATTCCAAGAAATGACCTAACTCCTTTTACATTTTTCGGAATTTGAAAGTCTTTCAAAGCTTCCACCTTTTTCGGGTCTGGTCTAATTCCTTCCTCTGAGATTATGTGTCCTAGGTATGTAGTACTGTTTTTTATAAAGTGACACTTCTTAAGTTTTAATTTAAGGTTATTTTGTTTCAGTCTATCAAAAACTAGTTGTATGTGCTTTAGATGATCTTCTAATGTGGAACTGAATATCAGAATATCATCGAGATAAGCTACACTACAAACTTCTAAGCCTTCTAAAATCTGCAAAATGACTTGTGCAAATGTCCCTGCGGCTAAGTTTATTCCCATAGCTAATCGATTGAATTCAAAAAGCCCTAGATTACTGGTAGTAAACGCAGTTTTGGATTTACTGTTTTCATCCAATTCTATTTGGTGATATCCCTGACTTAAATCTAGTGTCGTAAAATATTTGGCTCCATTTAGTAAGCTTAAAATATCATCAATCTGTGGTAAAGGAAAACTAGTGGGTTGGATAATCCTGTTTATTGCTCTGAAGTCAATGCATAACCTTTTTGAACCATCTGGTTTTGAAACTAGTAAACAGGGGGAACTCCAAGGACTACTGCTCTTTCTAATAATATCAGCCTCTAACATTTTATCAAGCTTTTCTTTCAGTACTTGTCTCTGCACAAACGGCATTCTATAAGGTCTCTGCTTAATCGGTAAATGATCGCCTGTAGGAATGTTGACTTTAACATTCGGAACTTTACCTATATCATATTCAGACTTCGAGAATATCTCTTCGTTTTTCTGTATGAGCTGTTGTACTTTTGCATAATGTTGCTTTGGTGTATTTATATCAGACAGACTATTTGAAATCGGTTTGTGAATAGTTAAACACTCTTCATTTTCCTTATTGAAAACCGACTCTATCATATTCTCCTGATTAGCTTGAACCTTAGCGATTATGCAGCCTCTTTTTAATTTAATTGTTTTGCCTGACTCATTTGCGACAATTATTGGAACAATTCTATTTTTTCTTAAATGTACCAAAGCGGGAGCTATTTGTAAGTTAGGTTCTTCTGAAATATACCCTGTTTCCATTGAACAAACTTCATAGTCACAATTATTTTCTATACTAGGATTAGCTTTTAGTTTTCCTTGAACTTGATTTATAGTTTGTGGTTTGAGAATTGTAGTCTTATTTAGTCTAATTATTGATGCTATACACCTGTCATCTTCCAACGGAACATATTCATCTTTAATTCTAATACAGTTTAGATCAAAATAAATTCTACAGCTATTTGCAGCTAAAAAATCTCTTCCTATTATACAATTTCTGTTTAGATTATTGACAATTACAAACGTGTGGTCTAAATATAGCTTGCTTACTTTAATTTTCAAATTCGCACACCCTACAACCTGTAAATTATCACCTGAAGCCGACTCTAGTGTAATGTGTGTTTTAGACAGTGGTATTTTAGGCTTAATTGAATCAAAAATTCTTTTATGTAATATACTAACGGAGGCTCCTGTATCTATCAAACTTCTAACTTGTTTGTTTCCTATCTTTATGAGGCATGAATTTGGTATATCCTTATTTGCAGTAACATTATATTTTGATCCTACATTATTTTGTTTCCGAGCACCGATCTCGTTATGACGGAAACGTCCGAGTTTTCCGAATGTCTACTTTTCGGCCTGTTCATCAACTGTCTGAACTGTTTACATTCAACTTTCACGTGACCGACCTGGCCACAAAACCAACATCGTTTTTTGACCCTACGCGCATGCGTATACTCTTTGTTTACTCGCACCGTTTCCGACTTGACATTATTAATTGACAATTTTCTTTTCTCTCGTTTCCTTTTCCGTTTAGATCTTACAATCTCTCTTTTGCTTACTTTTCCCCTAGATCTTAATCTAATTTTTTCTCCTATATTCTGTTCGCTTACAGCTATTTCTATTGCATTTTGAAAACTTATAGGATTCTTCCTTATCAAATATTCCCTAATTTCCCCATCAATTAACCCCTCTGTGAAAAACCAAATCAATTGCTGTTCAATTACCTCTGTATTTTGCTCAAAATTTTCATAAGCACTTTTTGCCAAAACTTGTATTCTCTCTGCAAAAATCTGTACATTTTCACCTCTTTGTTGTTTAATATTGCTTAGTAGTGAAAAATTATGATATATATCTGTTACTTCTCCAAAAAGATTTTCCAACTCATTTTTCAACTGTTGCCAACTTAAATATTGATTGCTTTGTAAACGTTTTTGTATGAATTCCGAAACAATCCCTGTACTGGATCTTAAAGCAATTAAATTTTTCTTTGTTTCTGAAATATTGTTAACTAACACAAATTTGTCTATATTTCTTATCCATGATTCGAATTCTTTAGTTTTTCCATCAAAAGTGAAGTTTACATTTTGTGCTGATACATTTTCTAATTGATTTGCTAAATTTTCCAAAGTCTGAGTCAAACTAATTTCAGTCATTATTACAGATCAAAACAACACCACAAGCCACAAAGTGAAATGACTTACCCGTACTCCGACATTTTTCCGTGACGGATCCAGAATCCTTGGTCACGTGGCACCATTAACGCCCGTGTGGCGTAATAACAACTTAGTCTCTATACGTTTCTACATATTTATTTCTGCGTACCGTGATTCTTTTATAACATACATGACTATGTCTACCCAAGTCCCTTCTCTCATTCTTCCTTAGTCTCTACTTTCTCCCCTGTATATATATCCAATACCTATGTAATGTCTAGACTATCAATGACAGTTGTACTATCTCATGTGTATTCTTGACATATTGATAAATATATCATACAGTCCATAACCATTTAACCTTTAGCCCGTAACATAAGTGTTATGTTACAGTCTACTCTGTTTGCAAATGTGTGAAAATGTAGGAAAGGGTTAGGTGCACCAGATAAAAGTGTATATTAGGTAAGCAAACAAAGACGTTACGATGAGCTTTACTTTGTGTGTGCTATCATGTATCGGTGGTTGTGTTGTTTTAAAGCTATTTTGGTCATATCGCGTCGTCCAGTTAATAACAAGTAAGGGGTCTCCCTGGTCGTATGGTTATAAGCTCCGACTGACAATCATTTAGACCCTCACCACAATGGTTTAAATCCCGGACTGGGCATTTGGAGTCACCTCGTGTAAGGAAGTAACTTTAAAGCTGATAGTTCTGCCCGAGTATTCATCTGTGCATAAAACAACGCAATTTGTTCTCACACTGAAACATCTTACGTATTCTTCCTCCTATGAGGAACGATGTTACAGGTATACAGAGTGACTTGTCATTTTTAGAACTATGTCATAAATTATCAGATAAAGGGTTTAACCTTTTAACCCTTTACTCCAAAAATGCGCCTTTCTACGCATTTGCCAACCGAGTGGACACATATCAGATTATTATTTCGAGGGCTTGGTGCAAAACTATTCTAACTCCTTCACTTTAGTGAAGGAGTTAGAATAGTTTTGCACCAAGCCCTCGATTTCTTACATGAATATTCATGGTGTAAAGGGATAAATAGATTCTTAACATGTGCATTACAAACGGTGATAGTAAAACATTCGGAAAACAATTAAATACGTCATTCTTCACGCGTTCTTTAACCCTTTACTCCATAAGTGCGCCTTTCGACATTTTTGCAAAAAGAGTAAACCCATATCAGACGGCTTATTTTCGAGCCGTCTGGTCAGGGTCTGCTCTGTTTGCTTATGATATAATACTGGGTTGATTCTAACGTTCCTGTAACGACCAAAAATGCATGTGTTTATAATATCATTATTACATAAATATTCATGGAGTAAACATTAAGATAAGATTCGTATTGACAACTTACACGGGTGTACCCCTGAAGTAAAATCCTGTAGTTCTGTCGCTTTAATCATATGTAGCAATATCTTCAGTAACACAAGACACAGGCAATATAGATTTATCTGTCCAATATTTAAACGTTTATCACACATGTATACATGTCAATAACCCTTTACTCAGTAGATACTCCCGTTAACACAGTTGCTAACAGAGACGACACATATCAGCTGGCTCTTGTCTGGTAAGGTCATGCCTTTTTGCATAGGAAATAATAGAAGACTGATTCTACCGTTTCTGCTATGGCCAAAATTTCCTATGTTCGTGTCATTGTAACATTTCGGCTAATTAACTCTCATTATGGTATTATTTCTGAAATGAATATTCATGGATCATAAAATAATAAGAGTAAACTATATCTCCATAGTAAAACCACGAAGTAAATGTTGACATGTACACATTACTAATGCAAGTTTATAGCTACCGAGTTGCAATTTGAGTGCAATTTAAATATTTCACCAAGCAACGTCCTCGACCTCGTTCCTGTTGGGTAAACTTTAATAATGGCGATTGTGTTTTATGGTGATTATTAACCCTGTTACCATTTCAAGCAGGTTATTTCATATTGTAAAATAAAGCTAACCGTTATTTTCTAAACAGTAGTTTTCTCACAAGTTTGAATTAATTAAGCGTAAATAAAATTGCAACACAGTAAAGGCCTTTGGCTCACATGGTCGTTACTGCGTGGTAAAGGGTAGATGATTGTTTGCATTCTATACGTTTAATTTTTAGCTAAACCTAATACAGATAGATAGAATGGTAGATAGGTAGAGATAATTGGGTCGGCAAATACACCTATGCGTGCATGACCGGGGCTAGCGTCATCGGCTATTTATTTTTAGCTCTAAACGATTTTGTAATATTGATTTATTGATGTAAAAGGTTTCTCAATAGATCTACATGTACAGGTAAACCACGCTATATTGAGACTTGTTATATAGTCATGTATAGTTATATGTATGTGTATAGTTTTTCCCATACTTACCTTATACAAAGTTATCATCGTGAAGTTGACCAAGACAGATCTTAGAACAGTTTACTATGGTGCCCGCCTTTCGTCGCTCAAACTACATTTTTGTGTTAAGGATATTCATAGAATTCCCAATTATACATGCAGATATGTGTAATTAAATCTACCTGTAATTAATGTGATTGCTGTACTGTTCAATTTTATTATCTTGAGAAACAGTCAAATGCAATATGTAAATAAACGTTAGTCCTTATTCTGTTAAGATCGAACGACTTGCATCTACAGACACCTTTAATCCAGATGCGAGGTCGCGTCACCCGGCTTCTCTTCAGGATGCAAGGTACATTACTCAGTAACATGATTTCAAAAGCGTAAATAAACCGGAAGCAAAATCAATATTCACCAAACAAACCGTATATCAAAAATAGACACCATGCAAACAGGATAAGGGCTATACTTACTTAAATGTTGATCTAGCAACGGATGAAGTATTGTAACTTATAACTACATAAAACTGATACGTTGTACAGTAAAGAATATACTGGCTGATATCCAAACGGATCTACACACTGCACGTACATCCACTGTCCGTCCAGCGTGAATACCAGTTTGAATGGATATAAATTATACTCTGCTCAAGTGGTTTTATCCATATTCTGATTAGTATCTGTATGTTGAACGTAAATCCAATGCTCGTCATCAACACCATCCGGATTGAGTGAGCCGAATGTTTAAAAAGAAAGGTTAAACTGTAGACCTGGTTATTACCTTCTCTTAGTTATTTGAAAGCTTTTCATACTTTTCTCAACAACTTTCATTTCAAGTGTTTGTACATTCCGCCATTTATATCTATATTCATGTTTATATGTACCATGGCAATGGACATGTCATGTTTATGCCAATAAAATATCTGTTCTGTTCTGTTCTGTTATTATTTTGTTGTTTACATAACAGCACAAACGTACAGGGCCAGACAACACACTTAAGTAACTCGACACATATTATGTACTGGGCTTTGGTCTAATGGATATGTACCTAGTCTTGCAAGCAGGGGGCCGTGGGTTCGAATCTCAAGCTATGCAGTTTACTTTTTTTCCTTAAAAACTGATTTGCTATCTGTAATTTTCATTTTAATTTTATTCTTTTTCAGTTATATGTTAATATTTTGTTAATAATTATTAAATGCTATTAATATATATTGTTGTTTTGTACGGACAGTATTTTAATGAAAAAAAATTAGTCACTGATAAGAATCGAACTCAAGACCGCCACATGCAAGTCCAGATACATATCCATTGCACCAAGACAACTATGTTGAAAAAATTGCGGTTTGCTAAGGCTTTTAAAAATAAAGAAGCGCTGTAGTCGCTTCGTTTTGTTTACATTAGAGTAGGTCATGTTTTGTTCCAAAATAAGTTGGTCTATCTGTACATGCTTTCAAGGAATGGCAAGACCACGCACCCGTCTCATTTAATGTATGTAATAGACACAGTACGAGTCTTACCACTTTGTTCGCATGACCGAAGACACTTGTCTGAGGTCATGCGAACAAACTGTCCTGATAACGGTTGTAAGAAGACACTTTTGGTAGTAAGACGAGAACATGTATCTTACTTGTACGACAGTACGTTGTAGACTTTTAATTTTGATTAAAAATGAATAAAAATGAATATTTCGCAAATGAGTACAAAATGTTTTCCCTTTGGTTCACCCAATTCAAATTACAAAGAAGCCGCTCGTTGATCTTTAAATAGCCACCGGCCGCATAGTGGCTCGAGCAGTACCCTCACGAATAAATCGTGACCCATGTTTGCAACATACATGTTTCACATGTGTACTAGTATAGCTGGTGTTCAAAACTGTTCATTACACCTGCTTTACCCAGATCAGATGTTGAGCGATTCGGCTTCTGAGCTGGCTCTAAGCAGTTAGATAGTTCATGTTTAGTCTGCATTTATACAAGTGGAGGCGTTAAAGAAAGCTGCAAACGACATGCTTAGCAGACCCGTTTACACTCGTGATCGGGATTAGTGGAGCGTCAATCGTGTTACGTTGTTACTACACAGCATGGCGCACGTGACATTGGGCGATACTTCCAAATGCACGGGCTCGATCCTAGGTAGATAGGTCTTAACCACAAAAATCACGTGCGTACAAAAGTGTCCGCTTACAATCGTTATCAGGACACTTTTTCAATAGCTTTGCTGGGGGTCTGTCGTACAATATATACTATCAAAGGTTATCTGATTCTGATAATTTGAGTTATTGTCGTACTTATATAAAATGGAACAAGCGAGGTTTTACGCAAGCGTAAAATGGCTGCGTAAAACATTTTTAAGCAGGATAGGATATACATAGAGAGCAACATTATTATTTAGTAATTTTGATTATGCGAGGACATACAAAGTTCTGACCAAAGACGAACATCTGACTTCTGAAATAAGCAACTGTTCCTCTAAACAAGTATGAGTTTTGTGTCAGCTGCTTTTGATTTGGTTTTTCATTTATAACAACCTTTACAAACAGTCTGAATGAGACACGGAGTAACTTGGCAACTCATCAGGGTCCAAACTGTTTTTCACTCTTACATTTATTCTGTAATAGATATGAAAGGAAACATGTACCAGACGACATTATTTGCAGTTATTAACCCCTTCAGTCCCATGAAGACGGGTCCTGTAATATCATATACAAAACAGTTTAGACCCAGATGAGACGGCGAGTAACTCGACGTCTCATCAGGATTCAAACTGTTTGTCACCCTGTTTATCTTCTTAAAAAGACATTGAACAAACGTCCATTCTAAACATTGAAGCAGACGAAAATATGTCTAGCATACGACAAGTCTAGCACAGAAACGGTTAATTGCTCAGGGTACAGAAGGATATGCTGGACAGCAAATGACATGAAAACGACTTTCATAAACAAACATGAAACAGTTCTTGGGCATAAGTGAGGCTATGTGAACACAGTGAAAATATTGTAGCTGGAGTGTAAAGCTTGAGTATAGTCTCGCAGTGGATAATGATCATTTTGAATTTCCATCAAACACACATTTTCTAACACATGTTAAAAAAAGGTTTCGCAGTAAATCATGAGGAATTTCAACTCCCATCAAAGATTGGCCGCGACTATCGCCGCAGCCAATGACTCCTACGTACAATTTTAGTCGGGGTATTGATGTATTGAATGTTAGTCGGGGTATTGATGTATTGAATGTGACTTAAATATGCTTTTGAATAGTTGCCCTGTCATAGGTTTCTATCTGCTAAATACTACATTATAATTAGCTCAGCGAATTTTTGAGATCTTGACAGTTCTTGTTCACAAGGATCCCATGGGAAATAAGTTGAAAACATTATGGGTAATCCTGTGTAATATATATGTCTGAAATTCATCGGCTTAATAGTAAACTGAAACTTAGCTGGTGATATTCGTAATCATAAGCATTGTGATATTTTGTAATTTGTATTAAAAACATAAATACTTGTTGTGTTTGTAATAGCAAATCTATGGTATTTGTTGTAACTTTGACAATATTATTATATTCACGAATGAATCTATCTATCTATACATTATGGCCAGATTAAACCGATTGTTATGGATATCGATACTTGCAATAGAAATCTATCGACACTTGAATAGAGAATCTCTCATGTGTAATTCAAGAGGTCGCCAAAAGGTCTACAAGAAAAGCTAGATGAAAACAGGATTCTTAGGTGTGCTTTTAATATTCGATATAAGAAACTACTCTTTCGAACTACTCTTTCAAACATTCAAAGCCGCGTGAGTTTTTTTGAAACTATTTCCAAAGAGGAAGATGCATGAGACCTTTTTAAGAAACTATTGTCAAAGAGGAAGATGCATGAGACCTTTTTATTTTTATACCAGATAACGATTTTTTTTATTTTGTTTTCAAAAGCATGCAGACTATATTAATTGATGTGGCAAACGAAAAAGGCGAACTGTTTTGCGATCAGTATGACTTCACGTCATGTGATAGTATATCTGAAAAGTTAAATAAACCTTCTACAGTATCGGATGTTGAATAGGTAGTACAATCTTAAACCCATTAACCCCTAGGCTATTTTTAGATACAGCCTCTTTGTATAAATCTACCGAAAAGGAGCATTAACTAGAGAAAAGGAAAATTGTAGAATTGTGTAGTTTGAAACCATTGTGATAAATAGAGCATAACATACTCGTTTGTTAAATAAGGTCTTATTTAACAATTTAATTGGAAAAGTAGTAAAGTCAAGCAGGCAAAGCCACATGCAAGATGCAACCACCACCAAAACACCGATAGACAGCATGACACACACACACTCACACAACCACACACCCAAACGCACACACACACACACACACACACACACGAAATGAACACAGAAAACACCAAAAGAGACACAAGAACCAGGGACAAACGTTCCACAACATGAACAAACCATAAGCACAAAGACGCAAGGCAAACAAAAGGAAGGGTGACAAAGAGAGTACCGCCTTGGCACGGTCAGCAGCAAAAACACCACTGGGGGTTTAAACCGATTTACGGACGTCCTAACCTCGCACTTCTCTCAAAGTCACCCTAGCTTTACAAATATTGTAAATAAAGGTATCCCCGCTGGACTTACCCACAACATAGACGACGGTGAACACAGGACAACATGTAAAACATAGCATAATAACTGTGACAATCCGTCAAATATGTACTCAATGACTTTGCTGAAGTCAGAGCACCTGCAGGTAAGCCGTTAAGGGCACGACAGGGAAAAGCAGTTTGTTTTAGATTCTTATTAATATTCATGAATATACAAATGAGCAAATTACGAATAAAAATTCTGAAAGGAGGTGATCCCCCGTGAGCAAATATTGCAACACAAAAAGAGAAAATTGCAGACTCCTAGCCTGACATAAAATAAATATATTGTAATTATTCCAAAACTAGTTTGGATGTGTTATAAACAAAATAAATTATGTTTTTGCATCTTAATGACGCTAATGCTAAAACTTCGAAATGTTGGCGGTTGCCATGGAAACACGCTGACCACCTACTTTCCCAGCATCCCCTGCTCGTCCAACAACCGGAACTTGCTAACCTTTACCCTAAGCTTTAAGAAAATATACTAGGTGTACATTATGGGCCCTGGGCCTATATAGAAACAAATGCTCTTTTCATGACAATGGTTTCACAAAGTGCCTTTTAGAGTCGTCAAAAGTCGTCAATATGAGGGAATGGGTTAAAAACGAAATCAACCTTGTGCTAGTGATGATTTCTTAAATGAATATTTCATTGATTTTTATATACTTATCCACACGTCTTTGTATTTTATTTTATACTATTTTTAACGCGGGTCATTTTCCAGGTCAATGATCCGGCGGTTTTATTGTTCCTATGTTGAAAGAGTGATCTCTATAATGCTATTAAATACAGAGGTATGACACTCGTTAGCTGTTTTCAAACTGGGTGAGTGTGTGTGTGAGTTGGGTTTTACGGCACCGCGACACTAAGTAGGTCATATAGCGCCAATGACGAAAATTATGATGAAACAATGAAAATCAATAAAAAATCTCGATCAACGAGTATGTAAATCGTTAAAATATACGAAGATGAAAATGTAGAAAGGAATACAGAAATAAAATAATAATAATAATAGAACTGGTTAAACAGATTTATATTTTAGAATAAAGACCAGTTTCTTTCAAAAACGAAATTATATTCTCGTACGGAACTGTATTAAATAACTGTTGCATAGAATCAACAGAAAAGTATTTATGTCTTATTATAGAAAGCTCAATACATTCAATCAAAAAATGTTTTACTGTGTATGGCTCTTGACAGAAGACACATTCTGGTGGAATTTCGCGCTTTAATAAATAGGAATGAGTAATATAAGAGTGACCGATGCGACAGCGAGCTAGGACCACCTCATCTCTTCGTACAGCTCTATAATTTAAAAGAGAATCACCAATGGTTGGTTTGATAGCATGACGTTTATTGTTAACATTGCTGTCCCAAGAAACCTGCCATTTGGAACATGTATGCTGTTTAATCAATGGTTTAAAATCAGTATATGGTATTTTGAAAACTGCCTCATTCAGATTCAGGGATGACTTGGCCGTTTTATCTGCCTCTTCATTTCCCCGAATTCCAACATGACTAGGTAGCAAACAGAAAACAATATTGTTCGACAAAGATAATTTATGGTGTTTAAGAAGAATTTGCTGAACTAATGGGTTTTTCATATTTCTGTTGTTCAACGCTTGAAGAACAGAGAGCGAGTCTGAAAAAATTATGTATTTGTTCATATTGTGCACCGATATGAATCGAAGGGCAAGGTCAATTGCTTGGACTTCAGCTGTAAATATGGAAGATTTGTCGGGTAGTCTTACTTTAGAGGTATGAAATTTACTGACATATGCACAATCGACTTTATTTCCATCTTTAGAACCATCAGTGTATATGGGAATATGGTCAGGATACTGTGATTTAAGTTTTAAGATTCTAGTGCATTTGTAGAAGACTTTTGTTTTGAAGCCAGATGTAAGAAAACATTAGGTTGTTTGATAGTCCATGGCGCAATGTTTGAATCCATTCTCAGACCTGCCTCGTCATTTGCCGATCTAAGACGGAGACCGATAGGTTTTATAGCATTAGGTTTCCTTTCATAAAGCATTTCATATTTGGGTTCAAAAATTATTTCATTAGCAGGATTGGTAGGATTTGCCTTCAATTTAGTAACATAATTAAGAGCTAATTGCTCTCTTCGAATGTATAAAGATGGTTCATTTGCTTCTACTAAAAGACTTTTGATTGGTGAGGTTTTAAAAGCACCAAGGGAAAGCCGAAGTCCTTGATGATGAATGGGGTCAAGAATCTTCAGGTAAGACTTTCTAGCTGATCCATATACAATGCTTCCATAGTCCAGTTTAGAACGAATTAATGATCGGTAAAGGCGCAGCAGCACTTTCCGATCAGCTCCCCAGTCAGTGTGAGCTAAAACTCGAAGAAGATTAAGAGATTTAAGACATTTTGTTTTCAAATGCTTAATATGAGGTATAAATGTTAACTTTTTGTCAAATATAAGTCCTAAAAATTTGGCTTGATCAACCACGGGGATTTGAATATTATTAAGATTTAAAACGGGGTCTTGGTGACAATTTCGTAACTGACAAAAATGAACACATTGCGTTTTTGACGTTGAAAATTTAAAGCCATTCTCATTATTCCATGTTTCAAGTTTGTTGAGACATTGTTGAAGTTGTCTTTCAATAGTATGCATATTTTTGGAGCGATAACATATTAAAAAATCATCTACATACAAAGAACAGTCAACACCTGAATTTAAACATTTGACAATATTATTAATTTTTAAACCAAATAAAGTTACAGATAAAATGCTTCCTTGAGGGACACCCTGTTCCTGCTGTTGTGTGTCAGAGAGTGTCGCCCCAACTTGCACTTTAAAATTTCTTTCGGAAAGGAAATCCGCAATGAAAGTAGGTAGCCTACCTTTCAGACCTAGATCTTTCAGGTCTTTCATAATTCCGTACTTCCATGTTGTATCGTAGGCTTTTTCCATATCAAAAAATACTGCAACAAGATGTTCTTTTTTAATAAAAGCATCACGAATAAATGATTCTAAACGGACAAGATGGTCGTTTGTACTACGTTGATTTCTAAAACCACTTTGAAAGTTAGTTATAAGATTGTTAGATTCCAGAAACCAATCAAGACGTGCATTAATCATTCTTTCAAGTGTCTTACAGACACAACTAGTAAGAGCGATAGGGCGATAATTAGTAGGATAAGATGCATCCTTACCTGGCTTTGCAACAGGGACAACAATAGCCTCCTTCCATGAAGGTGGAAGTACACCAGAATCCCAGATATGGTTAAAAATTGATAAAAGTGCTTGCAAAGATACATCAGGTAAATGTTTTAAAAGCTGATAATGTATGTCGTCTGGTCCTGTAGCAGTATCAGATGACTTGCTCAAAGAATCCCTGAGCTCTAATAAAGAAAACGGTTTGTTATAATTTTCATCATTATTTGATTTGAAATTTAGTTTCGATCTTTCTTCTTTTCTTTTAAATGATTGGAATGTTTCCGAATAGTGAGATGACGATGAATTTTTAGAAAATGTTTCAGCCAAAGTGTTAGCAATATCTTTTTTGTCAGTTATTGTATCATTATTCTGCTTCAGATGAGAAACTGTTGAAGATTTATTTTTGCCGCTAATTTTCCTTACCATTTCCCAAACCTTTTTAACTGATGTACGAGAATTAAGTTTTGATACATATGATTGCTAGTACTTCTTTTTTGTTTGTCTTATTGTACGACGTGCTTTTGCTCTAAATATTTTAACACTCTCTAGATTTTCACGAGTGGGACGAATATTAAATTTTCGAATTGCTGCTCTTCGTTCTTTAACAGCATTTTTACAATCATCATTACACCATGGCCTTGCACGTTTAAAATTAGTCGAGGTCTTAGGTATACATTCTTCTGCTATTTGTATTAAAGCAGAAGAAAATTCTGCAATCGGATATTCAGTATTTTCAAACAGTTCTGTTATAAGTTTTGAGTGGCATTTAAAATTAAACATTTCCCAATTGGCTTTCGAAAATTTCCAATGAGGAACAGATTCAGATGTAAAAGCTGATGTATTAGATAAAATTAAAGGGAAATGATCACTACCACATAAATCATCATGAACCTTAAAAGTATAGTCAAGAAATATCGATGGGCTGCTCATTGCAAGATCAAGAGAAGAATAATGTCCAGTGGCAGGGTGTAGATAAGTGGAAGATTTATCATTGTGTAAGCATATGTCATTTTTAGTCATAAAATCTTCTATAATTTTTCCTCTGTTATTGAGATTGGAACAACCCCACAAAGGATTATGCCCATTGAAGTCACCTAGAAGAATAAATGGTTCTGGTAACTGACCAATTAAGTTTTCCAATTCTAATATATCAACAACATCATTTGGGGGGAGATAAATTGAACATATAGTAATAGCTTTGTCAAGAGTAACACGAACAGCAACTGCCTGCAGCGCTGAATTTAGAGTAACAGAGCTATGAGGTAATTTATTATTAATTGCCAAAGAACATCCTCCTGAGGCCCTTCCCAAATTATTGTTAATAAAATTGTAAAGAGCGTAACCGTTTAAGCTAATATTATCAGATGTTTTAAGATATGTTTCTTGAAGGCTAAGAACTGCTGGTTTATAAGAAGATAAAAGCAAAAGAATTTCATTATAATTTACCTTAAGACCTCGACAGTTCCACTGAATAATTTTCCTATCCATATTTCAAACATATACGAATATATAACATTTAATTATATCTAAGTATTTGGAGGAAGTATGGGGGGGGCGAGATCTGGCCCGACCTTCCTTATCAGACTGACTGCTTTCATCACAGTCCATCCGATCAGGGTCAGCCAAACCAGACTTCCTCCCAGGCCCTTTCTCTTTGTTGCGGCCGGCAGATTTGCCGGGCCGACCAAAAGGCTGCGAGGCAGAATCTTTCTGCCCTTTCTGGGTTTTCTTTTTAGACGCGGGTTTCCCCTGCGTCTCCGTACTACAAGTACAACCAGTAGTAGTAGTAGCACTACCAGTACAACCAGTAATAGTAGTAGAAGTACTACCACTAGCAGTAGGTATACCAGATACCGGCACATTAGATGCACCAGTACTGGGTGTTATAACAATTGACTCAGGAGTCTGGGTAGACGAATCAACAGTTTGCGTTTGAGCGTTTTCAAACTTCTTTACGGGTATACAACATAAGACTGAGCATATAGGCAGACGAAAACAATATAATACCAGACGCGCAGTTTGGATTCAGAAAAGCGTTCCCCACGACCGATGCAATTTTTGTTTTAACCCTTTTGCGCCCAGTGGATTTTCCATGCTTATATATTGGATAAGTCCATTTTTAGGTTTCGGACTACTTTCCGAAACCTAATAGTAATGCATCCCCATGGCATGCCTCAAGCAAATATATAAAGAACTTCATATCCCATAATGCGCAATCAGACCACTGTTATACTACGAAATATCAAATTATGCTTACAATGCATACGTTCATTAGCCCAAATGCAGAAATTTTGAATGGTTTAACGTTGACAGAATGTTTATCTCGTAGCGTCGATTAAACGATTTAGTTGTCTACGGGTGTATTTCACCCGTATTTCTACTTTCATTTTGCCAAAAATGTGATTTTGTTAACACCCTAGACAAAAAATATAGTTCTAAGTGCAATGCGTTGGATAAACGATATCGATAATTCTTCATTCGGTATGTGTGTCAATTATTAAAATGCGGATGCAACCGTTTCAATTACCAATAATTTTGCCATGTTAAATGCTACGTTATATGATAAATTTGGTCGCGTACGAATATACAGTGCTCCCTCCCTACAACGACCCTCTCAATAACGATTCCCTCCTTACAACAATGCATGTCACTGTTTCCGAAACAATAAGGCTCCAGAAACAACTTTTTCCATCATATTTTCTTTATGCCTCGATCAAACCCTATGTTGTGACCACTCTTTAGAATCGTCACAAAGTGACGATTCTAAAGAGTGGTCACAACATAGGGTTTGATAGAGGCATAAAGGTTTTAGTTCTAGAAATAAACCTTATCGGGGGATCTGCAAACAAGCTAATTATGTTTCATTTTCCCTCCCTATAACAACTCCCTCTGAACAACACACACAATCTTCGTATCCCAAAGGGTGTCGTTGTAGAGAGGGAGCACTGTATACCACAGAGCACCGGTAAAAATGGCCCAGAAAGTAATCGACTTCTGAAAGTCGGGCGGATATTTTGAAATTTACAAGCATTTCTTGAATTTGTCGGATTCGTACATACAACGTTATGGAGAAAACAGTAATGAATAATGGTCGGAAAATCGTCAATCTCTACACATTACACACGAACTTTGGGAATGAAGATAACGACTGGAAATTGCAAGATACCGTATAAACACTCGATATGACGGGTATGACTCATATCCGCGGATATGAATTTCGCAGCCTTATATCGGCAACAATTTAAGCATTATTTTTTTGTATTAGATAAATCTTTTATAGAGCTTATTGGCTAATATTGTCCATATTTATTATTTGAAGTACGTAAATTCAATATTCAGTGCACTGCATAATAAGTAGTTATAGTTGAAGTTGAAGAAAGCTAAAAAAAACACACATAATATTCGGCACCGACCCTTCGACACGAAGGATCACGGACCGTAGTGAAACACCCTGGAGATATATGGATAACCTTGAGTCTCAAAAGCAATCTGTATTCTGAATGCATCAGAAGTATTTATGTTTAGTTTGGAAGATCATACTTACATTTTTACATCATGTGTGAAAAAAATCGTAAACATTGATCATAGACTTTTCAGTTCTCTAAGATCCATGTTTATAATGTGTGTAATGTCCTAGGAGACTTGGTACCAGGTTGTAAGCATTAAAGGATAATTACTCCAATTATAGAGAGTAAGAATAGTAGTTATAAAAGAGATATAGTGGAATTATTTTATTGTATGTTTTACATAATGTTATATCATGCTATTATTTTAACCCCCTGGTATTTAATAATATCCCAAAATGAAGTAGAGGGACATATTGTGTTTGCTCCGTTTCTTATTCTTATTATTTTTTCTTCCAATTCTGATTCGTCCAATTCTTCTTCCGTCGTGAACTTGTCCAACGCATTTCTCAGTAAGACTAAGTAATTGTCCGATCCTAATGAACTTCATATAGGGCCAATGGCCCTCTTGTTTGTTTACAAATTGAATTCCAGACAGGGGACATGTTTTAGAAATCACTAACTTCTAGGTGGCGTGAGCAGTGTTGCACTTTCAATTACTGCTCATGAACAGACTAAATAAAACCGAGTCTGCAATTTTCTCTTTTTGTGTTGCAATTTTTGCTTTCGGGGGATCACCACCTTTCAGAATTCATATGAATATTGCTTGATACATGCAGATGTACATCCCATTTTTTATTTTTTTAAAATCACCATAACTAAATGGTTTGCTTCAATTGGTCGAAATTTAGATATCGTTTGGCGATGTTATATATCATTCCATTTTTTGCTGAAAATTGGTATTATGGGATATTTTAGTACTCCAAATCAATTGGTATGGGTTTCGAAAGTACATGTATTGGTTGATTTTGCTAAAAATTGGTATGACGGTACATTTTGGCACTCAGGACTAATTTGTTGGTCTTTTTAAAGAATTGGTTGCCATGGTAACTGAATAGTGGCTCTGATTGGTCGAAAATTTAGATCTTTTTCGACAAATTCAGATATTGTTCGATTTTGCCCAAAAATTGGTATGTCGGGATATTTTGACACTCAGAATTTATTGGTATGTCTTTCGAAATGATTTGTTGGTATGGAAACTGAATGGTGGGATCTGATTGGTCAAAATTTTAGATATTCAAATTTGCTGAAAATTGGCATTTAGGGGTATTTTGGTACCCCAAACTCAGTCAAGTTGTTTTGAAATACTTGGTTGCCATGGTAATGGAGTGGTGTCCTCTGAATGTGTCACAATTTACATATCAGATTTTTCGAAAAATTGGTCAGTAGGAATATATATGCTTCAAAAGTGTTGGTTGCCATGGTAACCAAGTGATCACTAATGGCATGTTATTGGTTGAAATTTAGATATTTTGCTCACCAATACCAGTTGTAAGTTTCGTTTAGGGGACATTCTGCAACATATTCTGTTATAATTAGATCTTGTTAACTGTATGATATTTAGATTCACATGGCATATATAATTCATCCAAACTTGGTTGAAGTGTATAGATAGATAAGTGATTGATGCACGCCAAATACTGTTACAATCCACCAGTTAGTAGCAGAAATATGACCCTTTGTTGCTTTCAGTTAGCCATATAGGAAATGTGACTGTTAGAAGTCTTGGAACAGTTTGCTCAGATTTCATTTAAATTTGACGGGGTATTTACACGCATAGGTGCATGAGGCACATTATATGACGCCAACGTCGGCCAAATAATAATAAAGTAATGGCCCTTTACTACATTCAAAAATCAATTGAAGTAAACTTCAGGCACACAGTGGCAAATTGATCTATTGGAACTGCACTGTGTGCTACTAGTCATCAATTTATTTCTTTAAACAATATCTAAAACACTGACAGGATTTTCAGAAAAGTTCACAGCAATTATGTTCAGATGACCTGTCAAGTTTTACAAACAGTTCCATTAAAGACCATTTTAGTTCAGGAAATAATGCTTTAGAGGTCATCTTACTAGGTATCAATGGTACCAGTCCTTCCCTATCAAGCTTTTTCGTATTGTATAGTCACAATCGACATATATATGGTCCGAAACCTTCAGTACTGTCAGTACTTTGATTTATCTTACGGGTGTCTGACCTAAATATTCAATTTCGTTTTGTTTTATATTGAAATTCATATCAATAAACAGTGTAGACTCTGAGCAGACGCCCCTTCATGTGGCGTCTGATCGGAGTTTACACTGTTTGCTTACGTTTCATATAAGGGATCGTGGGGACAAATGGGATAAATGTGCTTTCTAGCCAAGAAAGGCAGACTTTAAGTGTTCGATTATTGACTTAAGAAAAGCCTTTGATAGTGTATTTGAATGGATTGTAGTTCAATGGAAACGTAGTAAAGTCAAGCAGGCAAAGCCACATGCAAGACGCAACCACCACCAAAACACCGATAGACAGCATGACACACACACACACACAACCACACACCCATACGCACACACACACGAAATGAACACAGAAAACACGGGACACAAGAACCAGGGACAAACGTTCAACAACATGAACAAATTCTGAAAGGGGGTGATCCCCGAGAGCAAAAATTACAACACAAAAAGAGAAAATTGCAGACTCGGTTTTATTGAGTCTGTTCATGAACAGTAATTGAAAGTGCAACACTGCTCACGCCCCCTAGCACCGGCTTAAGCGGTATTCAATTTTCAGAACAAGAAGTACTGAAATTCATGATCTCGAAGGATCAGAAGGTATAACAACACTGATAATGAAGTACGGGGCGACGTTTTACGGCCGCCACACAAGCACAAAGACGCAAGGCAAACAAAAGGAAGGGTGACAAAGAGAGTACCGCCTTGGCACGGTCAGCAGCAAAAACACCACTGGGGGTTTAAACCGGTTTACGGACGTCCTAACCTCGCACTTCTCTCAAAGTCACCCTAGCTTTACAAATATTGTAAATATAGGTATCCCCGCTGGACTTACCCACAACATAGACGACGGTGAACACAGGACAACATGTAAAACAGCATAATAACTGTGACAATCCGTCAAATATGTACTCAATGACTTTGCTGAAGTCAGAGCACCTGCAGGTAAGCCGTTAAGGGCACGACAGGGAAAAAATAATACATGAGTCTGGTAAGCTCCTCCTGTATCCAAGTTTAAGAGTATACCATCATAGAGTACTACCCTCGGCCTGTCATCGTGCAAGCAAAGAGGGAATCGTAGCTACCGACTGTAAAAGGGTCGATAACCAAACATGCAGTGTGTTGCAATATAATAGGATCATAACCTTTCTTTTTAAATGTTTTAATGCGTTTTATAAACAAATCATGAAAATGGATATGACCCCGAATTTTCCTAAGTTTGTAGATAAAATCCCCATAAAATTCTGGTTGAGAAATGCCTTGTCGCAGTAACGTCCGTAGATTGCAATTATATTTACTAATGAGAGGTATATCGATAATAAAATTTAGAAAAGGTTTTCCGAAGTTTGTGATATCTGTAACCTTGCTTACGAAGTTGATCAGTTATAACTAAATTACGTCTGTTAAAATCTTCAAGCAAAGAACAGGCTCGGGCAAAACTAATAAGTTGAGAAATATAAACACCATAAGATGTAGAACGTGGCACATCCCCATCTAGAAAAGGATAATTAACAATTTTAAAATTAAAATCTTCTCTTTTATCGTATACTTTGGACGAAACTTTATCATTTGTAATTGAAAGATTCAAATCTAAAAATGAAGCATTAATGTCAGATTGATTAGCTTTGTTTAAAGACAGTTCTTTTGGGTAGATTGAAGAAACCATAGTATCAAAATAAGGATTATCTAAATTCAAAATATCGTCTAAATACCTTGAAGTTTTATTAAAAGCATTAACAATATCGGTCTGTGTATCAGGTTTTAAGCTAAGCATAAAATCCCTCTCGTAGCAATACAAAAACAAATCTGCAACAAGAGGGGCACAATTTGTACCCATGGGTATACCAACAACTTGACGATATATGGTATCTCCATAACGCACAAATATATTATCTAAAAGAAAGGTAAGAGATCTACAAACATCAAGGCAAGTCCACATTGTGTAATGTTCAACTTCTGAATTCGAAAAGAATGAACGTTGAACATTACAAGCAATGAACATTTTGTTTTCTATGGCAAAGGGTATTAACATCAATATTTAAGTCAGAGACAATTTTATTGTAGTTCAAAATAACATTTCTAATAGGTTTATTATATTTATAACAGATGATAGGTGATTCGGAGTTGATGGAATATTTGGGAATAGCATCGATTACATTCTTATCACGAAATATACTTCGAATATCAATAAAATCGATACCTTTATTTAGGAACTGAAGTTTCAGAAAATGTATTTTATGTTCAGATTCTTTATCAATACGTGGACGAAGAACATGCTGTGTGTAACTTTGTATAAGTGAGGCAGTATTAATTAACGGATCTGTACGCATATAGATTTTATCAGCCTCTTCGTCTATTGACTTAAGACAGGAAAAGGGTAAAGACGATAAACAAGATAACATAGAATGATTACCAGTTTGTTTTAGAATAGTATGTAAATCATGAATAGACATATTACGACGTAATTGACGCTTAATATTACCATTTCTACGTCTGCCATGTGATCTACTTTTACGTTTTCGAATAGCAAATATAGAGAAAATATCGATACTTGGATCTTTAGAAATGTTGCCGCTTTGGAAAATGTTATCATTAAGGCCTAAAGGAAAAGGTGTTTGTAATTTCTTTATCCAGTCTAGCTCTGTGATAAAACGAGCTATAGGTTTTAAACTACCAGTAGTTTTAGAATCATAATAAATTTGTTCTACTGGTTGAACCGAAACATATTTGAAAGAATGCCCTGTATGACGAAAATGCTGGTAAAGAAAATTGCGTACTTTTTTGATCCGGCAATGGTAACTGTGTTCACGAAACCTAGTTTTTAAAGAACGTCCTGCCTGACCTACATATTGAATGCCAAAACGTGGCGCATTTCATGTAAGAACATATATAATATTAGATGAGTTTCAGTCTAAGTCAGAATTAATCTTCACACTAAACACTCTACCATTAATAAGAGATTTAATTGTTGATCTAGTAGAAATGAAATTGCAACGCATACACCTCTTACTATTGCACTTAGTAATTATTGGATACACCCTATGTCTTTTGTTCAAATAATGTGAATTTAGATGGACTTTACCATAACGGATGATAGATTGCTTTAAAGGAGACAAAACGATTTTAGGTCCATTATGAAAATGTTACTAATAGCCGAAGAGGGAACATGAAAAGATGAAGCAGAAGACAATTTTAGAGGTTTAATACAAACTGACGGCTGTAGTGATTGGAAATTAGCCAGGTTATGAGCAATCTGAACGGAAGACACAGAGTGTAAGTTTAAGTTATTAATTTTTAGTTTAGGGAGACTATTCATATTATGTGTAGTAATTGTAGCACCCTTCTGTAAAAAGCGACATACGTATGTTGCGAAAAGTGGTGTAAAATAATATAAAACATACCAGAGAATATGACAAAAATAAAGAAGACTAAGAATATGAATGAAACATTGAATAGTGAAACATTGAATGGGTAAAAAGTAAGAAGAAACACAAATAAGGTAAAGTCACACTAGAGAAAACGCAAAGGGCACAAATCTTAAAAGGGAAATTAAAATAGTCACACAATATGTCGGTGAGTACGGAAGCCACCATGAAGTGCAAAGTACGGTGTAAAGGTATGAGGAAACACATTGAATGTAGAGCAATCCCTGCAAGAGGAAGAAAACAAGTTTTATCGTTTAGGAGTAACTTCGAAATAGTTAGAGACGTGTACTATCAGGACAAGGCTCGTGTAAAGGGATGTAAATCTTACTCCGGTTTTTGTATTCTTTGCGAAGCAATAGAATACAAAGGTGGCGTTCCACAGCCAAACCATGGTACCCTCGCCGGCCTGACAAAATAGTGCAAAATGCTGACCTGCATTCGATGGATACAAAGGGTGTTTAATAACATGGCATCCGAAACCAATCGTGGTATACTATATCTGACATGAAAAAGCTTCGTAACATAAGCTCCGGCGTAGTATGTGCGAAAATCAACACAACCGGTAAAATATAGAAATGTGTAAGAAGGGCGCACGGATAAACAAATACAAGTCACATGAAGAAATCACGTGATCATAACATGAATGAAAATACTCAATGAATAAAGAAGCGCGAGTCGGATGACCTTATGCAAGCGATTAGGTAATCACGCCTATAACTGCGAGTGGTCAGTGTGATAATAAGCATAGTGGGAAACGGCTGAAGTGCCAGCTGCAACGGATAGAGTCTTAATGTCTTCCCTTATAGATACGCAATTCGATGCCAAAGCAAACTTATTCGATATCAGATAGATACCATGCAAAGAATACTGCAGCGTCTACAACGCTTTGATTCGAAAGTGGTATAGACTTGAAGCAAGTGAGGGTAATCTCGTCCATATTATTTCTTTTTCTTTGAAGATCTCGAGATGTTTCTTTTAAAGGACCAAGTTTCGGCCCTTGCTATTGATGATATACATTTTATTTTGATGTTACTTGCTGACGATATGGTATTGCTCGGGAATAGTAAAGAAGATCTACAGACAGCATATATTTCCCTTTTAATTATTGTAGCAATTGGGGATTGGAAGTTAACAAAGAAAGAACTAAAGTTATGGTATTCAGGAATAGGGGTGGATTGCCTGATGATGAAAAACTATTTTTTATTATACTAGTAACTTTGCGTTAAACCATGGTACATTGGCTGAAATGGTTTTAACCCTTCGCTTGCTATTCACGTCAATATACCTACCTGTAAATAGTCAAGACCCAGATGAGTAGTGTCCGACAAATCCATTGCCCGGAGCCCGCGGGCTACCAGAAAATCTTGTCGGGCCATCAAAGAATTTCAAAACAAGCCCGCCGGGCTAAGAGTAAAAGCAAAGATCAATAGCCCGGCTATAACAGATAATCTAGAACGTAGGGCAATTAATGATGACATGTTAATTTCCCAGAGTTAGGGTTGGTATACATACAATTAATCTGGAGTGTGTTTTCTGACGCGTTGTTAACTCACAGAGCGTGAAACTAGCGTGACAACCACTGACGCTGGTCATTGTATTGGCTATCAAGTCATTTACATCTCCGCCCAAGTGATGCATGACTGACACTTGTTGGTTGAAATGTTTAATCTCCGAATCCCGCAGAGCAAGAATATTCCATAGGTAATCTAGATTTAAGCTCCGTCCATCGTGTGTGACAGTTTCAGTTGACTAATAAATTGGATCAATTACCGCTTCAATGGTGCGAGATTTGGAACCAAACTCGCTTATGTAATTAACTTCCGGTCGCTCATATCATTTACAAAACCAAAAAATAATGTGTTTTCGCGGATTGAATCTCGGCGAAAATCTACAAATTTTCTCTCGCTGCTCAATTTGAAAAACTTGTGTTTTTTTCACCTCGTCATTATTTATTCAAGATTGACGATGTTTGGCTCTGTTAACTCACGTTACATGATTGTGTTATATCATATGGGGTAAAACAAGAATGAAACCTCGATCTATTTAGACCCGATTTTCTACCAGGTAAAAAAGATGATTTCCACAATATATTCTTGTATGACTTACAGTGCATACCGGTACGCAGTTAAAAGGGCTAGACCACATTTGTATTTGAAAATGTCTTATTAACATCTGACACACACTGAAAGGTTAAAATAAGTGCATAGGCCCTAAAATCAATGTTCTGAATTCAATTATTTAATTCTGCATTATACTTAGAATGGTGAAAGTCGATTTTCTATTTCAAGCCATTTAAAACAATATATGACCAGACCTGTCAGTATGAAATTTTATTTAATTAATGACAAAGGTAATGACAAATAATGAGTATTAGACAAAATAGTAATAAATTGCCATTTAAAATTTGTGTTTATTTACTCATTTCAACATCTAGTGGAATGTTAGTATAACATACAATGTATATCCACAGTCTGACAGTGCAAATTCATCATCTGATGGAACACATTTTGTCAGAGTCGCTTCAAAATCTGTCATAGCTAGCGCCCCTAGCAGTTAAATCAAGCGGAAGAATGGCAATTTAAAATAAAATAATTAAATTTAAGAACAAGATGTGTTTGTGAAACACTATGCCCCCTCATATATTTGACCTCTGACCTTGAAGGATAACCTTGACCTTGACATGTCAGCCTCATGAGATACACAAGCATGCCAAATATCAAGTCTCTATCTCTACTGGTCCAAAAGTTATGGCCAATGTTAAAGTTGGCGATTTGACCCATATATTTGACCTCTGACCTTGAAGGATGACCTTGACCTTGACACTGCACCCCTCAAAATGTGCGGCTTTATGAGATACATATGTATGCCAAATATCAAGTCTCTATCTATACTGGCTCAAAAGTTATGACCAATGTTAAAGTTGCTGACAAACAAACAGACAAACGGACAAACAGACAGACAGACAGACAGGGCAAAAACAATATGCCCCCGACTATCGTCAATGGGGGCAAAAATGTAATAAAAATATAGATCTAGTTTTATGACTGTATTGTCATTATTCTTAAGGGATATTAGGTCTGAATGAGTACATACACCATACACGGATGCAATAATGCAAGGTCTTACCATCTGGAAAGTGTATAAAAAATGTCTGGGCTACTAGATTTTTTTTCTGGTAGTCACTGGGCTAGTACAAAAAAAATCTGGTAGCCCAGTGGGCTACCAACAAAAAAATAAATTTGTCGGACACTGATGAGACAGCTCATGCAGGAGCTGTCTCGTCAGGGTCTTCACTATTTACAAGTTGATTGTGCAACCAGTGCACTCCACAGCAGTGCTAGCACTGCGGAATACTTATACACAGTGAAAAAAAATTATATGTAATTATACAACGGGGCATGGGTAAAGAAGGAGAAATGTATCAGCAAGAGAAGGGTTAATACTAAGTGAAGGGTGCGCGGTTTGCTTGAATAACTCATTTTGGTGATGACCTGTAAATGCAATACGTATTCATTCAATGGAATGCAACGTTGTAACATCATCGATCAACGTCATATCATTCTGTCTTGGGATATAAATCAATATACACCCTGATCTTACATATATCAAATGTATGTGGTATTTGTAATTGTAATCAAAATGTCTATATAGATATAGATATATAGATATATGTATTAAAATCAAATTGCAAATTTAACCCTTTGTCGCATAATGACACCATGACACCATGAACATTTATTAGTGGTATATGAGCACAGGGCATTTTGGAATTGGTGGAAAATGAAGAATAAGATCAATATTATTCCAGGAGCACACATACCAGATTGCTCCTACAGGAGCCGTCTGGTCTGGGTCTGCTTTGTTTGCAAAAGCGTGGAGAGGTTTTTGTATGAAGTAAAGGATTGGAATAAACTACGTTTAACATAGCGTCAACTAGTATAGATTGTACCTAAATCAGCAACCGGTACGGTGTCTGGTTAGACATTTAGAGTATTTTCATTATCTAATATAAATGGTGAACCCTTTTCACATTATAAAATAGTAGGGGGGCATTCCGTGGGTCTAGATGGTCTAAAAAGTCCAAAAACATGATTGGGTCGATTTAGTGTTATATTATATACAAGGGCTCCAACTTCCGATTCACCGATTTCCCGACCGCTTCGAAATAACGCCCGGTTTCAGGCAGCCAAGATGGAATAACCACTTATGTTTGGTACGACCGTGATGCTGGGACATTGTACTTTTCAAATAATATATCTTTGATACATTCCAACTAAGCTGTAGCCGGTGCCGACGTGAAATTCCTACAAAATACGCTAAATGGTTAACTTTTAACATACAGTAGAATGTTTCTAATGCGAATGATTAAAATGTAACAAAATGATTGTTAAAAGCAGGTGGTTCAAAAAATTTCAAATAAATATTCATTATCAAAAGGGTTAAGTGTTTTATTAAGGTTTTATTATTTAGGGTTATTTTGTACTCGAGTGTATCCTCTGCAATGCGGGAAACGAGACACTAATTACCTTTGCAAACATTGTAGACCAAGTTGAGAGGGCTCCTAGAGGAGCCCTCTCATCAGGGTCTGCACTGCTTGTCATGTTACACCTTTCTCTAGGAAAAATACTAAATATTCACCGTGAGCTTGACCTGTTTGAATTTTGGTATAGTACATTTGAAAATTCAGCATTGTAAGGGTTAACCATTTTAATCTGGGACACACATGTACAGTCATTTGCAAACAATGTAGACCCACCTCAGAGGACTCTGACCAGGTTTCCTTTGATCAGAGTCTGCACTGTTTTACCTTCAACATCATCTACGAAGATTAGGTATTGTAAACCGGATGGACTCTATATTTAACACTTATGACGTATTCCACTCTGAAATCCAAGCGTTGAAAGGGTCCAACTACAGTTGAAGGATTTGCACTATACGTACTACACTGGTTCACTGTGCAGTTACCGGGTGTTTTAAAACCATAGTTGCACTCCTCTTGCACCAGTGAGTGCGTAAGTGCATTCTTTTGTCGAGACCGTATGCAACCGGTTGCAATCAGAGATTTCGGCCATGGCAATTATTTCTAGAATCAGATCTATATAAATGCAACAGCGAACACAAATAGACCTTGACCAGGCAGTTCCTAAAGGACACGTGTGATCTAGATATGCTGTATTTTTTCAGCCGTATCTGTGATGAAAATATTCATTAACCCTTTACCCTGAATATTTATGTGATGACTACTGACATCATGAATATGTATTAGCTTACTGTTTATGATGGTATATGCACACAGGACGTTTTTGTATTTGTAGAAACTACAGAGTCAGATCTATTATAATTTCACAAACAAACAGAGCAGACCCTGATCTGGGTCTACGTGGTTTGTAAAGGCCTAGAACTGTGTATCTTTGTTTTAAATATTCATTAATAACATTACCTATTTGCACTACTAATACTTCTCTAAACCGAAACTCTAGATGGGAAAAATTAGATACTTTCAGGCAGGTAGCTGCATAATGTAGGATGGAAGTCGTACATGACTACTTTCACCCTAAATTAAGCTGTCATCTGTCTCCAAAACTGACATTTATACTTAATTGAACATCCAGATTAGGGAGGTGTTGCTGCATAAGGTTTGGCTAAAAATTAAAAGTATAAAATGCCAAAATCATTTACCCTTTATAATGCTTTAACGACTATATTTGCTAAAAATCCTAAGCTGCTGCAATTGTATTTACGTTTAATTAATTCAAACTTCTGAAGTTCACCCAACGAGAACGGAGAACGAGAAAGTGACTATCTGTTTACAAAATGATTGTGCAACCATTGCACTCCACAGCAGTGATTACACGGCGAAATACTTGTACGCAGTGAATATATATGTAATTATACAACATGACATGGGTAAAGAAGGAGAAATGTATTTTAAAATAGAAAGCGAATGGTTAAATGTATTTTAAGCAATGCTTAAACTATTGCTAAAACTAAAGGTAGCATTGCAACTGTTTGAATTTTGATGCATTCGTATGGTCCACTTTGAATCCATATGGCATTTGGGGTTTTAGTAAATTATAAAGCAACTTAAAGGGTGCATTTGAAATATTGTGTTATTATTTAGCAACAATAATTGTTGTTTAATAACAACTAACTAATTCATATGAACCATTGCTACCCATGAACGATTGAAAACATCAGGTTTCGAATTTAAAAACATCGTTTGACACATATGATATTTCACATTATATTTGTTAACCCAAATTTGGTGAAACTGCAAAACACTTGCCTATTTTTTTTAGAGTGCGTGTTATTGATGTCTTTAAACAACCCCGGTTCAACGATATTGCAAATAGTACTTTTCCATTACTCTACAAGAGTTTCATAATATATTTTGGTTTAGAGTGTTTCAATATAAAGAATATAAAGTATAGAACTGCTCTATGGAAAATACGATTAGCATATCTAAATGTGGAAACTAGAAGTTATGTACAAAGCCATGATGCAAATAGATATCGATTGCGCCTTTTATATATATATATGAGAGTCGTTTCATGGCGTAGAAACTAATCAGCTGCCAAGTCTGATGATGGGTTCACGCCTTTTGACCATAGCAGATACAATCGTAACTACTCGCCGTATTCCGTCAGAGTTCGATAGAAATAGCCGAGGTGTTCCGAGTGTAGCGGATATTCATTATCTGCTGCCTATTAATCCTTTCCTTAATATACGTGTTTTAACGCAATTGTAAACAGCGTAGACCCAGATTAGTTCTTAAAAGATCTATTCCATTACTTTTTTGAAATGGCTACACTTTTCTACCTTCCATATTTCATTATCAGTATTTTGTCCATGAATATTCAGTGTTAAATTTAGAATAAACATAGAATATGGTAAAGGTTAAACAGTTGAAATCCAGTTTATTCCCTGTGTAAGAGACTTGACAGATGATCACATGGCATGATGGTCTATACTTTTTTCAAAGCACTGCTTCAACTGGAATTGCAATAAAAACCGGAATTATAATAAAATCATAATAACATTTCCGGTTATTATTACAATTCCGGTTGTCATGGTCAACCGGAAATGTAATAAAATTCTAAATGTAAGAACATCCTGACGAGTGGATTGTTAACTAGTGTTGCACGGTGTATCTGAACTTATGCAATCTTTTATTTTTTCAATCCACTCGTCAAGATATTATTACATTTTGCATTTTATGTTTCATATGATCATGTCAACCGGAATCAAGCAACCAGATTTGTAATAACTTTCTACAATTTCTAAGTCTTTTGAGTAATATTAATAATTTGCATTTGATGAAAACCATCTTATCTATTCAATCGTAACATTTTTAGGACAAGTGAAATTTAAACATTCAAAGTTTAATACCATAGTTGATTTCATATCATGTGTCTTTTTTGTAATAAATCGCCCTGAATTGATTCTTGCACGATTTAAAATATTCTTTTCATGTATTTGCATTAATACTAGAGTTATGTCTGAATTTATGCAACCTCTTTGCAATCTACTCGTCGGGATGTTTATTACATTTTGAAGTTTATTACATTTCCGGTTGAACATGACAACCGGAATTATAATTATAACCGGAAATGTTTTAGTACTTACAATTCCGGTTTTTATTACAATTCCCGTTGCTACCAAACACTCATACTTATATGGAATGTAAGTAGAAAATCTTTTTTATATTTACATAAATATTTGTCTATAAAATCCTCTCTTATTGCAACTCATTAACATCACCTCTCTAAGAAGAATCTAACGAATTGCAGCCAAACAGAGTTTGGTAGAGAAATAAGTTTGATTGGTCAGTACGCGTCCTTCTTTTCCAAACGAAACTACATTTGTCAAAGGAACTACATTTGTCAAAGGAACTACATTTGTCAAAGGAACTACATTTGCTTGTATTGCCCTTTAACTCATTCCCTCATCTTGACGACTTTTGACGACTCTGTAAAAATCACTATGTGAAACCATTGTGATGAATAGAGCATTTGCTCCTGTAGGAGCAAATGCAATATTTATCACAATTGTTTCAAACTACAAAGTTCTAAAAATTTCCTTTTCTCCAGTTAATGCTCCATTTCGGTAGATTTATTTAAAGAAGTTGGATCTAAAAATAACCTATGAGGTAATGGGTTAAAGCGTTAATCCTTTATTCCATGGATACGTATAAAACGCCTTTGCAAACAGAGTAGACCCAGATCGAGCGGCTCATATACGAGCCGTCTGGCCATGGTTTTCTCTGTTTGTTTATGAAATAATATAGATATGTTTCTACAGTTTCTGCAATGCCTAAATATTTCTGTGTTCAATTATACCATTTCAACTACAGTGAAACTTCAATATCTAGAACTCGGATAACTCGAAGTAAAAGTGCGGTCCTTTCTAAATTTTACGCTTCAGAATTGTTCAGAAATATGCATTTCCGCAAACGCATGTGACAGCTTAACACAGATCGAAAATAATGCTGAAAGCTCTTGCAGGAGCATTTATTTTTACGTTAAACGTGCATTTTGTGTTCTGTAGATGTACCTATGTGAAAACAGACACACAGCCACACGCACGCACACACGCACTCAACACGCACGCTATCACATATACACACACGCGTTTGTGTTCTACATGTATAGATGCTTTTACCTGAATGTATATCCTACATCAACGGCAATTCGTTGTTGTTGCACATTGCAGACGCTTCTTTACATGTCGTCAATTGGCATTGATACGATTATATACAAACAATTTGATAAAACCAGCATGGGACCAGGCATGAAATGATCTCCTATGAGTGCTACTAGTAAATGAAAGAGTAGTAAAGTCAAGCAGGAAAATCATAAATAATCATGTAAGATTTAATGACAGCATAGATATTAATTAGATCATGTTTATATTCTGGCATATGAACACATATATCCTTGTTTAACCCATTGTCTCATACTGACGCCTTTTGTGCCTCTGTAAAACTCATTTATTGAAATTATTATGATAAATAGGAGCAAATGACCTATTCATCACAACAGTTTCAAAACTACACAATTCTGAAATTCGGCTTTTTTAAATAGGTAATGCTCCTTTTCGGTAGATTAATTCTAAGAGGTAATCTAGGAGGGGATGACTTAAAACAGAAACTGTTGAATCAGATCTATCTACAGATGATCAGAAAAACCATCAACATACAGAGTATACCCTGATCAACCAGCTCCTACAGTTGTCTGGCCTGAGTCTATTCTGTTTGCAAAGGCGTAAACCAGCGTTTGTATGAGGTAAAAGGTTAAATCGACTACAAGGTGTCTTGTCCGATATTAAAACTAATGTGATACTACATGTATCTACGACACGTCCAATAACAAGGATATCTGTAGCACGTATTGCTCATTGAATGTGTCCCTCATGGTTCTTATCCACGACAGCGAAATGCTGGATCAGTGTTTGTTCAAATACTTTCCGTCTGATGTCATTTTCATTGTTGCACCAGTGCGCACAAGGCATTCGCGCGAACATGACACACCAATATTTGCTCAGTTGTGCAAAATCAATATCATCCATTATAATTAGTATGAGGAACTGTCTCCGCAACTCAACTTGCCTGTCTATGGCAACATTCAGCTGAAAGCAGGTCCAGCTGTCCTTCATCGAGTGGTTTGAAATGACAGCAATCACATAATCACTCCCAGAAATGCCGTCTGCCATCTATTCGACCTTGTATTTTCCAACTTTGCAGTTCCGTTCCCATATATGCATCTTGTAGTCGTGCTTAGTTTCCATGAGTAGTCGCAGATCATTATGCACGAACTGACCATCGTCTGACTCGTAAATAATGTATCCGTCGTAGTGTCGGCCGTTTTCCTCCAACAGCGGTTGTTGTTCGGGTAGTTTCCGTCTCCTCCTCAGTTTTATTTTGTACATGAAATATGCAATATACCATCTATATCTGTACGATCCAATTAAAAGAATAACTCCGAAGAATAGAACTGAAGACAGGGTTATCATGACTGTAAGCAGAACTCTTTGACATTCAGCCGATGTTGGGCGATAGTTTATGAAGCCTGTCCCTTTCATATAGGACGGTGTCTTGCAGATATACTTTCCGGGCCAATTTTGCAATGACATATTACCAATTCTCCCATCATCTCTAATAACGCTTCGGAACCACATCATGCTACATGTGCAGTCCAGTGGGTTTAATCCGAGATTTAATGTCCCTATCGCTTGAATAAGATTTTCGGACAATGTTTCTTTTCGTACCATTGAAATTGTATTGCATTGCAGCGATAGAGTTTTGAGTCTTTTTGCAGGCAGAAACTGATCTCCAAGATTTTCAATGCTATTGTCGTCCAGATAAACTTCAGACATGTTTGGGAACGTGCCCAAAAAATTCGCTGGTATCTGGTAAATTCCTACATTTACAAGGTGAAGTTTTTCCAGTTGCTTTAACGGAGAAAGCATGCTCAGCATATCTTCATTTCCCAAAGATCTCAAGTTATTATGAGATAAGTCTAAAACCTTCAAGTTTACACAGCCTTTTAAGATGGAATTGGCACTGTGTTTTTCAAAAATAATTGAATTGCCGTCAAGTTTAAGTTTTTGCAGGTTAGAGTTGTTGAAAGCATATCCCTTTATCCGAATACTACCATGCATGTTGGACAGATGAAGCGAGCGTAGTCTTGGTAGATATCTAAATGTGTTACTATGTATTACCCTGACAACGTTACCGGACAAGCTAATTTTATTCAGCTTCAAAAGGCATTTCCAAGGATCTCCATTCAATTCACTTATGAAATTTTGGCTTAGATCAAGCCTCTGCAAGTTAGGAAACCATACAACTTTTGTTGAATTTGAACAAAAGTTCGGCACCAATCGCGCAATTTCATTTCCAGCTAAATTCAAGTGTTGCAAGGATGTGTGACCACTACCCATTTGCACATCTCTTATAAAGTTGTGGGAGGCAGAGAGCTGCAGCAAAGTGTCTATGTGCTGGAACGTCTGAATGTTTAACTGCTTGAACTTATTATAATCAAGGTGAATGTTAGTGACATTTGAGTTTGACAAAGGTTTAAAAAACTCATCAGGCAGTTCCTTGATTTCCATACTTTGTAACCACAGAGTCAACGGCCAGGTTTTAGGTATTGTACCCAGACTGACCGAGAGCTGTGTCATATTGATACGTCTGTTACCGTTAAACTGCAGCTGGCGCATATTTATGAAACTAGCAAATGCGTCCTCAGATATATTTACGATCCTATTATAGGTCAGAGCCAATGAGGTGATGTTTTCGGTAGAAATGTTTTTGAACGTATCCCGTGTAACATTCGGTAGGTAATTACTCTGAAATGCAAGTTCTGTAATGTTAGGTGGGAGTTTTGGTATGTAAACTAACTTGTTACCGAATTCTTTGCAGATTGCCTTTCTGGCTTTGCAACAACATTTTTCATCCCCACAATGCGAAAATGTTTTACTGCACTTGTCTGTCCGGCGTCCAGTAACCAGGAACAACATAACTGAAGCAATAGCTAATGTACACAATACTCTCATTGTGGAAAGACTTCTGTGTCGGACAGAATCAATGTAACAAAGATTTCACTCCATCAACACCCTCTAGGTATCTAGCGATACGCATGTGTTCTGTGAATTGACTATTGGCATTGTGTCCTCGCTGTCGCCATCATCCACGCAAATATTAAAATCACCTATAAAGATAAAGTGCATGTTGTGAAAATGAAAGTATGAGTCATGCAGAACATACTGAATAAACAGCCGCCCGAACAGCAACACAAGAAAATACAGCAAATGTACATACCTATAAAAAACAAAATGAGACGCACAAAGACAAAAGGAACATACAATAGGGGGAACGCCTTGGGACGGTCAGTGACAAAAGCACTTGAGGGGGGGGGGGGGGGGCGGTAAACCGGTTTTGGGAGGCCCAACCTCACACTTATTCCATCCCCACCCTAAAAGACAAACAGTGTAAATAAAAGTATCCCCTCTGCAACTTATCTACAACAACCGCGATGGCAAGTACAGTGGTTAAGTGCATGTAAAACGAATTCATTTTAGCGAAACAAACTGTATCCAGCCGGTCGATAGTGTACTCAATGATTGAGCTGCAAACAGAGTAACTGTAGAAAAGTAATAAAGGGTACACGACAAAAAACGAAATAGTACAGATATCCGACGTCCTCCTTCCGTGAAGTCCGTTTTGCCACAGACCCTTCGCTGCCACGCATTGACGGCAATACACGTTTCTATTTTTGAACGCTCTCCATTAACTCCATTAATACGCCTTTCTACACCTTTGCAGACAGAGTAGATCCAGATCAGACGGCTGCTATAGGATACCTCTGATCAGGGTCTGCTCTGTTTGCTTATTAATACGGTTTCTGCTATGGCATTATAAAATAGTCTTATTGATATTCATAGGGAATTATTATTTTTGACGTGGTTACCGGAAGTGATGTCATCATCTAAAATGACGGGGAATGTCCCCAGTGTAGCCGTGGGAGCCGGTGATGAGCCACACCCTACCCCCTTTTCGAGCGGACAAAGCATCGGGTATTTTACTATATCGTGACGTAGGAAGGACATAATTAATATAATATAAAAAATCGGACGGGTCTGGACACGAGCGTTACACATAGAGAAAGTGCTGATGTTTTGCTGATTGAATACATGGATATACCTGAGGTAAATGACTGGCACCAGTTACTATTCCATGAGTACGGAAAACATAGATCATGAAGCAGACGACAATACATACTGGGTAGAGCTTGTAGGGAACAAACATAACACAACCTGTTAACCCTTTACCTCATAGGCTATTTTAAGATACAACCTGTTTGAATAAATATACCGAAAAGGAGCATTAACTAGAGAAAAGGAAAATTTTAGAATTTTGTAGTTTGAAACCATTGTGATAAATAGAGCATTTGCTCCTATAGGAGCAAATGCTCTATTTATCACAATGGTTTCATAAAGTGACGTTTACAGAGTCGTCAAAAGTCGTCAATATGAGGTAAGGAGTTTAAGTAAGAATCCGCGATTACCTTTAAAATCAGCCTGTTTAACTCGTTATACGTAAAACCGTCAATTTACCGCTTGCTACACATTCTTATGTCAAAAAAAAAAGATACGAACAGCGTGTCAGACAGTTGGGATCCAGATGAGACGTTGATTTGAACCCTTTTTAACAAAACGGGTGGTTACGATATTTTCTTTAGAGATGAATGCTGCGCAAAATACGCTTTTCGTATTTTTCACATAAGAATGTGTAGCAAGCGGGAAATTGACGACACCCGGTTTTACGTGTAATTAACGAGTTAAACTATCCTGCAACTAATAGTTGTTTGTTCCTATTCCCGTCGGCTGCGTGTTTTATCCTATTCCACGGATACTTTTAAACCGACTGAGTAACGGACATGGCCGATATAAGACAACTACATGCTCGTCGTCTAATCTTGATCCAGACTTATTGTATAGGCAATCGCGGATTCTTCCTCAACAGGCTAATGTATAGTCACTTCAAATGATTTAATGGCTATTTTAAGTCGGATTGTATTGCGAAAGATGCGTTCAACAGTGAATGCGTTATGTCTATTCCCTGCATGCTCTTTCGAGTATTTATTGTCGTCTGCTTCATGATCTACGAAAAGCGTATTTTGCGCAGCATTCATCTCTAAATTACATATCGTAACCACCCGTTTTATTAAAAAGGGTCCAAATCAACGCCTCATCTGGATCCCGACTGTCTGACACGCTGTACGTATTTTATGACATAAGAATGTGTAGCAAGCGGTAAATTGACGGTGTAAATTTACGTGTAACGAGTTAACCCTTTCGCTGCCAAACTCTGTCGCCTGCTAACTTTGACGTCTGCTCCAAAATTACATTCTTTTGATTGTATAAAGTATTTATTGTCTTCTGCTTCGTGGTCATTGTTTTCCGTACTCATAGAACAATCACTGGTGCCAGCCATTTGTCTCAGGTATATCCATGTATCCATTTAGTAAATAATTGGAACTTTCTCTATGTATAACGCTCGTGTCCAGACTCGTCCTGTCTATTTTTTTTATATTTATTTATTATATCATTTCTACGCCACGGTGTGGCTCATCACCGGCTCCCATGGCTACACTGGGGACATCCCCAACCATTTTAGATGATGACGTCAATGCACAAAGGAAACCAAATATTATTTGTAAATAGTTTCAATGTTTTTAAATGTAAAATAAGAGATAAATATTTAGTTAGTATTTTTGGACAATATTGAACATGTTTCATTTCACTGTTGTTTTACAGTTCTGTGGTTGCATTCAGTCAAACCAAAACAAATGAAACTCGACCGGGTCCCTACTACCAGGCCTGCCTTTATAATACAGTGCTCCCTCCCTACAACGACCCTCTCGAAAACGATTCCCTCCTTACAACAACGCATGTCACTGTTTCCGAAACAACAAGGCTCCAGAAACAACTTTTTTCCATCGTATTTTCTTTATGCCTCCATCAAACCCTATGTTGTGACCACTCTTTAGAATCGTCACTTTGTGACGATTCTAAAGATTGGTCACAACATAGGATTGATTGAGGCATAACAGTTTGAATTCTAGACATACACCTAATCTGGGGATCTGCAAACAAGCTAATTCTGTTTGATTTTCCCTTCCTATAACAACTCCCTCTGAACAACACATACAGTTTTCGTATCCCTAAGGGTGTCGTTGAAGAGAGGAAGCACTGTACAGTAGAACTTATCCTACGTGGCCACTCATTTACTGAACACATGAGTCTTAAATGCAGATGGTTGCTAAATGCAGGACAGAAGTACTGCGAAACGCTCATTGGAGACACATGATTTGCCGCTTTAGACAGGTTCTACAGTATCTGAAAATAATTTCCATATACAGTAAAACCCTCTGCGACCACTCAATGAATAAACATGGGTGTCTTTATAAGCAGGTGGTTGCTTAATACAGGACAAAAGTAATGCAGAAAGCTCCTCATTAAGCCACCACCTGCCTGTACCACCCAGAATTATACCTCATTTAGGTGGTCGCATTAGAGGGGTTATCCTTGTATTTCCCTTATTCGGGCGATTATTCGCTGAATCTAAACCTTCCTAACCAATTATTACGGGTTTTGAATTCTCAGCGTTTTATGCGGATCAAAACTGTTTCAAAATTCTGGGTCCATGCTTATAAGACGTTTAGTTGAGTCTGAGTTCCTTCTCAAGTTTTTGATTGGAAAGGCTCAAATCTGACTAATCAAAAACTTGATAACTCAAATCTGACCAATCAAAAGCTTGAGAACGAAACTCAGACTCAACTAAAAGCTTTATAAGCATGGACCCTGATCCTGATTCTGAGTCAAAACTGTTTCTGATTCTGAGTCTGACATCATTCTGAGGCATCTGATTGGTCAAAATATGAGTAAGCTCAGAATCTGATCAATCAGATGCTCGAGAATGAGCTCGGAATCAAGCGAAACTATTTATAACCTCATGCCCAGGTATTGAGGTTGCCAGATAGAGTATAAGTTCAACCTATCTGCACTAAGGTTTCGATGCATAACGTTTTAACTCTTTAATCCATGAATATTCATGTAAGAAATAATGACATCTTGAATGTTAATCAGATTATTTTTTTTTATAAAATGGAACATGAACACAGGAGAGTATCGCTACGGCAGAATCTGAAGAATCATATCTATATTATTTCATAACCACACTGGACAGAGTCTGATCAGATGGCTCCGATACTCTTTCGGCGCCAAATTACTTATTGTCGTCTGCAATCCAAGTTTGTTAAATCATTGAGTAAAACAAGGAAATGAGATAGATAAATTCAAATTTTAAAGGAATAAAGCACATACATGTATATAGAAATAGAGATTGAGACAAATGGTGAAGTCCCTGATCTGGGACTGCACTATTTGTCGTGGTGCATTTATGCGACTGGGCGTTTTATTGAGTATCGGGTTAAGTCCTAACTCGCTATATGCGGAAAGAAAACAATTTGGATACAGTTTAAACTCTGAATATCTCAACACATCAACAATATCTCGTCACATCAGGATCCAAATTGCTTGACACTTGAATAATTGTTTCAAAAACTAACAGGGGAAACTTCAAATTTTATATTGATAAAGCCCTCATTTTCTGCCAACGCAATTTTGCTTATCAGTTTGAAGTTTTGGTTCTGGTGCTATATTTACTACGTCCGATTCTACCACGCTTTTGAGAAATACTGATCAAGTGCTATGACACAAACTTTTGAGAAACTATTGACCAAGTGTCAAACAGCTTGGATCCCGAAGTTACTCACCGTCTCACCTTGACCAAGGCGTTTTCAAATGCGACTAAAGCCACGGTCAGCGGGAAAGTTACCGCACTTTATTTAACTATATTGTTTTCTTGCTTCCTAGTAAATGCTCCTTTTCAGTAGATTCACTCAAAGAGGATGTGTCTAAAAATAGCCTATGAGGTAATGTGTTAACGCTATTAAAATGCAATAAAATAGAGACAGAATTGTACTAACCTTATACATGTATATAGATTTCACTGAAAGATTTCACCCGACCGTCCAAGGAATAAATCTAAGAACCATTAGTCCGGTATTCTGCCTACTGTATTGATGAACGTCATATAAATGAAAGGCGAATATGATCCGGTACCCTGCCTATTATATATATGAATGGCGTATGGGTGATGCGACTGGTAATCCTTAATTATCCTTTGAATGTTGAATATTTGAATGAAATGGCCAATCTCTGTTTAATACGAGAGTCCATTCATTTTAAGGGATCACATTTGATGGCGTGTTTTGAATGACAAACAGTGTAGAACCTGATCAGAGGGCTCCTCTATGAGCTCTCTGATCTGGATCAACACTGTTTGCAAATGTATTCGTTTTCCACATTCAAAAGGCTAATACATATTTATCACAACAAGGACGTTTATTTCCCCGAGCCTTCAGTACGCTGCTGGCGAATTTGTACTGACTTACGCAAACAGTTCAGATCTAAATGGGACACCAAGTAAATTGATTTGTCAACAAACTGTGTGGCACTTTGGAAAAGAATCCATGAATCGGAATCCTGGGTTAAATTGACGCAGCTGCGGGAATACAGAAAGACTATAAGGTATATCATCTCCCCTCAAAACAATGCTTGTTTGAGTCTTAACCCTTCGATTGCTAATCGCGTCAATATACCCACCTGTAAATAGTGTAGACCCAGATGAGACAGGTCCTGCAGGAGCTGTCTCATCAGGGTTTGCACTATTAACAAGTTGATTGTGCAACCAGTGCACTCCACAGCAGTGGTTGCATAGCGAAATTCTTGTACACAGTGAAGATATATGTAATTATACAACAGGGCATGGGTAAAGAGAATTGTATTTTAAAATTCAGCAAGCGAAGGGTTAATTCATTTAACAAATAAACCTTTTGTTTATTGTAAAAAATAATGACATCACAAATACGTTGAAGCTGATTTTTTTATAATAGCATATTCACATGGGCACTGCATGGAAATGTTTTGGTCATGACAGAAACTGTAGAATCAGATCTATATTAGCACATTAGCAAACATAACAGACCCTGATTAGACGGTTCCTTAAAGGAGCTATCTGACCCGGGCCACGCTGTATGCAAATGTGCTGTCAGGCGAGAAGTTGAGTTAAAGGCTTACATGTTATATAGGTTTTAAAATGCACTGACAACTTGTTTCGCTCACGAATTACTGTCCGTCTGCTAAAAAGTTTATTTTTTTCCGATGCAGCGCGCATGTACAACAGCAAATGAAAATGGCTTGGATACAGTTCTGATGCAGATTGTATGCGGTATTTCAAACCTTATATATCGAGATCCAATAAAATATTTCTAACAATATTAACCCTTTCGCTGCCAATATCGCATCTGTAATAACCTATGCAAACAGTTTGGATCCAGATGAGACGCCGAGTAACTCGGCATCTCATCAGGATCCAAACTGTTTCTTCCTGTGACTATGTTTTTGAAACAAAAATGAAGAAAAGTGAAAAACGAAAATTGCAGCAGACGACAAATGTTGCAGACGACAAAATTTGGCAGTGAAAGGGTTAAAATGAATTGAAATGAAGCAGACGATAATTGATACAGAATACCAAACATCTCAGGGTCTGCTCTGTTTGCTAATGGAATGCGATAGTTCTGTTTCTTTAGTTTCTAAAATGGCTACAATGCTCCACCTTCCATATTTCATTATATCTATTTTGACCATGAATATTCAGTAGGTATTGGAATTTAGTACTAATATAGACCAGGGAAAGGGTTAATATAGAATAAATGCTTTAATCAGGGTCTGCACTATTTGCCATTGTTCCTTTCACGATCACTCATGAAATAAATGGTTCTTTTTCATACATAAATGATGCATTTGTTGAAACTTAGATAGCAGAACAGATGACAAGGACCCCATAGTGACATCTGACACATTCACCCTTTTCTCGCTGAGGAAAATCACTTTATATCTTTAACCATTTCAATGCAGGAAACGAGTCACTAATATACATTGCAAAAAATGTAGACCCCGATGAGAGGGTTTTTATAGGAGCCTTCTAATCGGGGTCTGCACTGTTTGTCATATTTCACTTCTGTTTATAATGTGCTTGAATATTCGCGATAAGTTTTGAATTTTGAAATACATGTAGTCAGTTTGAAAAATATTGTTGAAAGTGTTAATTTTTCTAATCAGCCACAATTTCTGATCCGAATGTTTGTTTTCCGTGTGTGAATATATTCCGTTCTGATAGAAATGTTTTGATAACGAAACAGTATTTGTAATGAATATTTATTAACAAATCGAACAGTGTTTACCGATTTGCTCCACAGAGACGCATTTTAACGTATTTTGCACACATTGTAGACCTGATCTGACGGCTATGGTAGGAGCAATGATTGTCGTTTAACCCATTGCCTCACATTGACGACTTTTGACGACTCTTAAAAGTCACTTTGTGAAACCATTGTGTTGAATAGAGCATTTGCTCCTATAGGAGCAAATGCTCTGTTTATCACAATGGTTTCAAACTACAAAATTCTAAAACATTCCTTTTCTCTAGTTAATGCTCCTTTTCGGTAGATTTTTTCAAAGAGGCTGTAGCTTAAAATAGCCTATGATGTAAGTGGTTAAAGCAGGTGACTGCTTAACCCATTTCCTGTTCAGTATTCGTGTATGAAATAACGACGGCATGCATATTTATTAGCTCAATTTTTACAATGTAAACTTTTCAAGAGAATTTGTTTGCTTTGAGAAAAAATGTAGAATCAGATGTATATCATTTCAAAAGCAAACAGAGCAGACCCCGATCAGACGTCTCCTACGGGAGCCGCCTGATCTGGGAGTACTCTGTTTGCAAATGCGTTAAAAAGTGTATAAATATTAAGGAAAGGGTCAAAGCAGGTCGAAAGTAATAATGTTCGTCCTGTATCAAGCCTTTTCCTGATAGAGGCACATTTAACGTATTTTGCAGACAGAGTAGACCCAGATCATTCGGCTCCAGTAGGAGCCATGGCTGTCATTTAAAACAGGTTAGCTTTAAACCGTGACGAAAGTAATGATGTTAGTACTGTGTTAACACTTTCGCTGATAGAGGACGCATATTGACCCCTTTGCAAACGGAGTAGACCCATATGAGGAGACTCATATAGAAGCCATCAGGGTCTGTTCGTTTTGCTTATGCTAAAAACAGGTTTGATTCTACAGATTTCTGTGTCCATGTGCCATTATAAAAATGATCTCGTTAATATTTGTGATGTCATTATTTCTTAAATGTACATTAATGGATTGATGGACAAAAGAAAGTAACTATGTTCTTAAACTATTGAATAGGGAAGGAACACGTCGATTTTGAGAATGATTTATGCATTGTGAAGAAGATGCATTTGATTTGACTGGTCCTAGAGGAAGCCCCTCAGCAAGGTCTCCGTTGTTTCTCATGTTATATTTTTGTTTAAAGAAACCACTAAATAGTCACGATAAGATTGTCCTGGTTGAGGTTTTGAATAGTCGGCCATTTGAAAATTCAACATTGAACGCGTTAAATTCACTGTATATTGATGCACACGAAATAGCAATAGCTCGTATTAAGCCTTAAATTCACAGATATTTATATAAGAGAGAAATGGTGTCATCCTTAATATTACTTGGTTACATTTTCATTGTGGTACATGTATAAACAAATTTTTTTTTACCTTAGTAAGAAGTATTGGATCAGATCTATATTATTACCGAAGCAGACAGACCAGGTTCTGATAAGACTGCTAATGACTATATTAATAATTTGGTCATGCTCTACTCTGTTTGCAAATATATCGAAGGGAGTTTCAGTTGAGTCACTGGTTAAATTAGAGAGATTTTATTACTTGTTGTGAAGTATCAAGTGAACTTTTTTGAAGTGTATAATGATTATACAGTGTGTTGATTTTATTGCTTGTGGTGAAATATCAAGTGAAATTTATTGCTCGTAATCATTATACAGTATGTTGATAAGACCATTCTGTGTTTAACCCATTCCCCGCTGTAAAAACTAATCTAGAATAATTTTGACATCTTCTGTTTATAAGAAAACCCTGTATTTTACCCACTGTAAAAATAGTGTCTGCTCAAATCTAGTGCAACGTGACTACTTCCGAATCGATCAAGTTATTTTTGAGAATCTACTGACCGAATGTCACACAACTTGAATACTGAAGAGACGCCGAGTTACTCGGCGTCTTATTTGATCCAAGCTGTTTGCAAAGGTGTTAATGTACGTATCTAGGGAGAAAAGGGCTAACGTTAACCCATTACCTCATAGGCTAATTTTAGATCCAACCTCTTTGAATAAATCTACTGAAAAGGAGCACTAACTAGAGAAAAGGAAAATTTTAGAATTTTGTAGTTTGAAACCATTGAGATAAATAGAGTACTTGCTCCTATAGGCGTAAAAGGCGTCAATACGAGGGAATGGGCTAACACACTCTCAAGACTAGGACTAAAGATTCAAATGTTAGCAATCATTTGTTTTTAAATGTGTGAACAACACGTTTATTAAAGGGAAGGATTAATACACACTCAAACTTAAGATGTTCACACAGTAGACATAACATGCACAAAATACTTTAAAAGAAAATAACTCTATAACTTAAGTATCAACCTTTATGTAGCAGCATTTGCAAAAGTGGTGATTAAAATACCTTATCTTGCCACGCACATATTGTACAACACCAAACTTAATCTACATCTAGTCTTAAATCATAATTTGGTGTCTGATCTGTATATAAACTAATGTAAAAATGATATCAGTTAAAATAGGTTAAAACATAGTTGACTTTGCTCATAACTTGAAGATGAAAACACACTTGAAGTTTCTTTGATAAGAAATATACCCGGACAAGAAAGAGAACAACACAAACAACATACAAGCAAGCCTGTACCTTGTAAACTATTTTTAGACCAAAGTCCTTCGAATAAATCAACTGAAAACGAGTATTTATCAGAAAAACAAAATCTTTTAGAATTGTGTAGTTTTGAAACAGTAGTGATAGATAGAGCATCTGCTCCTATGGTGCAAATTCTCCAATTATCACAATGGTTTCAATAAGTGTTTTTACAGTGGTGTCAAAAAGGCATCAATATTATGGAGTGCACAAGTATTTTGATGACATTGTAAATATCAACAATTCTGGTCATTTGTACACTAGCCACTTGTAGGCACAATCATCCACTCACACATGTCAACCACAAGCACCCATACAAATATAATGCACATTTCCAGCAATACAAAATATAACTCAGTGTCAGCATATTGTACGTACCCGGACACTCTCTGTACCCTTTTCAATTGTGACATATTTACAATGCCAAGAAAGAATAAAATAAAGAGATATACTAGGGGTATATGCTTACTAGTATATTAAAACATTCGAGTATTGGATATGCTTGTAAACGTGTCATATTCGAAACGTTTGCCTTTGTATCGAGGTGTAACCCTTTCCCTGTTGCATATTGATGTAAGAAATAATAACGTCATTAATATACATTGGCTGAATATGTATAATGGCAGATGTACACTAGATGTTTTGGTATTGGTAGAAACTGTAGAGTCAGATATATTTGAATTTCATAAGCAAACAGAGCAGACCCAGATCATGCGGCTCTTAAATGCGTGAAAATGCGTTTATATGAAGGTAAGGGTTAATACCCATTTACTCAATAAATACGCATTTTAACACATTTTCAGATAGAGTAGATCCAGACCAGATAGGTCGAATAGGAAGTGCCTGATCAGGGTCAGCTGTGTTATTTTACGGTATAATGTACACCTGATTGTTCAGTCTCCGACATGACCATGCTTTCATGAGTTCACATGCCATTTCAAAAAGTCATCAAATTAACACCCATGATGTCAGTGTGTCTGCCATTAATATTGACGGAGTTATTGGGATATTATCCGTTTCAATCCTTCTCTTGCTGAATCTTAAAATACATTTCTCTTTCTTTGCCCATGCCCTGTTGTATGATTACATATATATTCACTGTGTACACGTATTTCGCTGTGCAATCACTGCTGTGGGGTGCACTGGTTGCACAATCAACTTATAACTAGTGCATACCCTGACGAGACAGCTCCTACAGGAGCTGTCTCATCTGAGTCTTCACTATTTTACAGGTAGGTATATTGACATGAATAGCAAGCGAAGGGTTAAATAACACTGGGATGGAGATAAGGTTTAACGTATGCAAACATTGGATATCTTAAAAAAAGGAAGTTATATCAAGCAAATTGGGCGTATCTTTCCGTAGTCTTTCACCTATATCATACCATGTCTTGTTAGTTTACCTAGTGTTGTGTCTTATAGTATTTGTCACATACTTATCTATCGTGTTATAATCCATTTTCTCTTTCAAAGCACGACACATTGGCCACCGTCAAAATCATTTTCAAAAAGTGTAGACTCAGATGTGAGTGCTCTTAGATGAGTTTTCTCATCAGGGTCTGCATTGTTTGTCATGTTACATTTTTCTTTAACATATCCATGATTACTCACGCTAAGATTTATCTTTTTGAGTTTACAGCGTTTACAGGGTTAACATATATCGCTATTCTTCCATACTTCCATACAAGTCTTCCATACTATGATATGCGTGTATCTGGATCAGGACTATCAGAGAATAAATCGAGGGCTTGGTGCAAAACTATTGTAACTCCTTCACTTTGTGAAGGAGTTACAATAGTTTTGCACCAAGCCCTCGAAATGCTATACACAGAAGAACCTGTCTCCATCGACTATGTATGTATTGAACTTAGGAATTTAAAAAAAAGCAGGTGGTTGTTTAATGCAGGTTAAAAGTAATGCAGAAAGCTCCTAATATTTCGAACATGTCAGTCTTTAGAAGAGGCTCAATATTAAAAGGCTCAATTGGAAAAGCGTCTCTGTTGATATAATGAACTGCTGTAATCTATGCAAACAATGGTGTCTCCCCGTGAAATAAGTTCTGCGGGCTCTATTTAGAGCACTCCCTCCCATTTGGACCAGCATCGTTAAATGGAAGTTAAACAGAGTGTGTAATGTACATAGCTTTGTTTTATCAAAAATTATATGCACAGAAACATGCACTTTTCATACTGTGGATTTCAATTGTGTAAAATAAAGAAAAAAACAACTGAATGTAAAATTACCTTTGACTCCTTCAGTATCATTTACTTTTATAATTTTGACTTATATATCAAACCCTAGTGATAGTTCTACTGAGTCACATGTCGGTCATATGTTTATTTATTTTAACCTGTACAGGGACAGAGCGCATGGTTTAATGAAGAGTAGGTCTTGACCATACCTTTTTGGGGATGACTTATAAAGACAAAGGATACTTCAGGGGAGAAGACGGCCAAGTAAACTATGAAATAGAAATTAAGGGTCTGTATTACGCCACAATTTCAGAGTACAGTTAAACCCATATAAACCAGAAATCTGTTTGAGAAGAATTTAGATATTTTAGGCAGGTGACTGCTTAATGCAGGGTTAAAGTCATGCAGAAAGCTCCTAGAGGAGCTTTCTGCATGACTTTAACCCTGTATTAAGTTGCCACTCGTCTCCAAGACTGGTATGTATGCTAACGTTAACATTTTAGAGGGGGTTGATTGTATGGACTCTGTAGATCTATACACTCACACTTACGAAGCACACACAATGACACATACAAATATTGCAGTTATTAAACTATTTAGCACATTTTACGCAATTACAAGGACATACTTACAGGTCCATTAAAAACGAAATATTTGCAGACGTGTATGCATTGATATGCCACCTCATTATTTTCTGACGCTTATTTCTGCATTAAAGTACTTCGATGCTATGTATTGTCGTCTGCAAAAATTGTTGTCTGCTATATATGCATATATTTTATTTCTCCCTACTCTTAAAACACATTACCAAAGTAACAAAACAGTTTGAATTCTGAAAAGACGCACAGTTACTCGGCGTCTAATCTGGATCCAAACTGTTTGCATAGGTAATCACAGATATGACTTTGGCAGCGAAATGGTTAATAAAACTGTTACTTGCGTCTTTAAACAAAATTTAGATTAGATCTCCAGAAATTAAGGTTTTGCATGTATAATAAGGGATAAGATAAAATACATATGTTCTTAACGTTTCAATCTTTGCGATATACTGAATAATATTTTGTCACACTGATAAATTGAATCCTTTGCCTTAGTGTTTTTGTTACCATGATAGACATCATCGCCTTTGCTGCAGACTCGTGGCAGTGGGTCTATCAGACGTTGAAAGCATATTGTAACACAGACAGGAACCTCCATAACTGTTCCCGCAAGCCATGTGGGTAGCTGAGGGCGAACATGAATGGTAAGGGGTATAAATACGATAGTCATGTGATGGAAATGTCCAAGCGCCCGGATGATCATGTGACGTCATTCTATGGTACTGATTGTATATTCCTCGAGTGCGATTTGCTTCATCCAGCATTTGTCTCAGTTCCTCAACGGATTTCTTCAGTATCTGAATGAAATTCCTGGCCATTGACAATGTGGATAACTTGGACAGTTTTCTCACTGTTGGACCATTCGCGTATGGTATTACCTCCCTCAAGGCGTCCATAGCTACGTTCAGATCATGCATTCGTCGTCGCTCACGTTGGTTTATCTTGGTTCTCATCTCCACGCTCTGCTTTCCCTGGTGGTAATAAATCGATAATACAGTAAAACCTCTCTACACCGGGTCTTGACAGATGACAGCTTAATGGAGCTTTCTGCATGACTTTCACCCTACATTAAGCAGACACCAGCCTAAAATATCTTAAGTTTTCTCAACTAGAATTCCGGTTAAGAGAGGTTTCAGTGTATGCAATTTTTTAACATAAAAGATGCGATCAAAAAGTAAACTACATGTACTATCATATGATATTGAAACTAATTATATGACCCCCATTCATAGTTATGTGAATTGAATAGTTCAGTCAATATAAAGTTTATCTTTGTATTTCGATGCAGTTTATCCCCATTTTCACGCCTTTGAAAATATAGTAGATTCAGATCAGGCTCCGTTTGGATCAGGGCCTGCTCTGTTTGCTTATGGAATAGCATAGATCTGAGTATATACCTTCTGTCTTGGTAAAACATTCCTTTGTTCATATGCCATTGTGAAAATTAATCTTTAACATTTATGATGACATTATGTCTGAAATGAATATTCGTGAAGGAAACGTTAACCATTTCCTCCATAAATATGCCTTTCTACGCCTACGTAAAAGTCACGTATTGAAACCATTGTGAAAAATAGAGCTTTTTTCTTCTGTAGGAGCAAATACTTTATTTATCATAATGGTTTCAAACTATAAATACGCCTTTCTACGACTCTGTAAAAGTTGCCTATTGAAACCATTGTGAAAAATAGAGCATTTGCTTCTATAGGAGCACATACTCTATTTATCACAATGGTTTCAAACTACAAAAATCTAAAATTGTCCTTTACTCTAGTTAATGCTCCTTTTCGGTAGATTTATTCAAAGAGGTTGTATCTAAAAATAGCCTTTGAGGTAATGTGTTAAGAAACAATCGGTAGCTAAAGTGATAAATGTGAACGTGCGTTTAATCTCATATTTGTGTTAAAAAGAATGCAAATAGCAAGTCCAGCTATATCTGTCTGAAACTGTCATTGAAAGTTAGAGAAACAATTTCAGTTCATATGGCAACGTTTGATATCGGAAATGAAATGAAAGTCTGATTATGTTTTGAATTTATCTCAGGAACAGTTTTATTTAAAAAAAACCCATTTACTAAACATTACAAAGGACACTTAAAATACGCTTTACTTATGAGAACGAAATTAAATATTTCGATCGATACTTGTATTACATACATATGAAACATTAAATGTCTAAAAACATGTTAATTGTTGTTTATACTAAACCTTTACTTTTTTATCATACTATGCAAAAATGTTGCATAGTAAAAATGTTTATAGTAAAAACATGATGGTAACTTACGATAGCTTTTAAAAGTAATTTCAATTTTTTTTCAGATTTTGGTATTAAAGAGGAAGTCCCTACAATGATTGTCAATTTGGACTTATATCGACCAATAATGCGGCGTCTGATCAGAGTCTACACTGTTTGCTGATAGGAAATTCAGTATAAAACAAAACAAAAAGTAAAATTTATAAGAACAGACATCCCTTAGATAAAAGATAGACTAATCCAATACATAAGCATGGAGAAATCCACTGGGAACAAATGGGTACTTCACTTTTTGTCTCAAACTCTATTTCAATATATATGCTTTATTCCTTTGAAATTTACATTTATTTTCTCATTTCCTTATTTTACCATATGATGTAACAAAATTGGATTGCAGACGACAATTACAAATTTGGCGCCGAAATGGTTAACGTCCTTGCAGACAAATTAAACCCAGACCAGACGACTCATCTAGGATTAAGTTCTGTTGTGTTTGCTTATGAAATTGTATATAGATCTTATTTTACCATGGATAAAACTTGCTATGTTTATGTACCATTATGAAAAATATAATCTACTTAATATTCATTCTGGCACCTTTTTACATGAATGCTCATGGGGTATTTAATAAATGTATGTGAATGCACGAACACGCGCAATTTTGCTCCATGTTAACATCTATTAACGAATTTAAGTACAGTAGAGCCTGTCTTAGGATGTCATTCATTTATTTAACACACGCGTCTTAAAAACGAATGCGTTCGCTTAATACAGGAATAAAGTAATGCAGAACGCTCCTGCATCAAGATACCAACTGCCTTACAAATCAACAATTAGATATCTTTTTGATGTTTAATATAACATCACCATGTGCATTAATAAATGTGTGCATATGGTGTTTATAACGCCTTTAGAACACATGCATTTTGGCCGTTCAATAAGCAAATAGAGAAGATCCTGATTAGAAAGTCCCGATGGCAGCCATCTGATCGGGGTTTACTCTGTTAGCAAAAACACCAAGATGCATATTAGTAGTTTTCCGCGGTTTATCTAAAAATGAATGCATAAATACATGAACAGCTCTGATCTAATATTTCGACCACTAAGAGCTTTTTCAAAGATTATCTAGGCTGGACGTTTATAAAAGTCTTACCGTTTGATTTTGTTCGATTTTGTTCATAATTTTTATGTTTTCGCCTTTCAGGTTTTCACTTTTAGTGTTACGCACGTGCCTAAGAACGTTTCGCTAGCTACGCCCCTGACTATATGTAGCGTAGTATGTGAGGAAGAAAGTGTGTATTGCAATTAAATTTATAATGGACGATAGGTGTTTGATCTTAGTCCTTTACTCCGTTAGTATTTATGTAAGAAAAATTAAATCATGCATATTCATTAGAATAATATCCATATAATTTGCATATGCACACAGTTAAAACTTGGTAATGGCAGAAATTGTATAATCAGTGTTACTATGTATTAGTTCATAAGCAAACAGAGCAGATTGTGATCAGTCGACTCCTACAGGTGCCATGTCATCTGGGGTTTCTGTTTGCAAAGGCATTGAAAGACTATCGATGGAGTCAACGGTTAATGAATTACTTACCTTTGTACAATTATTTCCGTTATTTCCAGAAGTGTTCTCTTCTTCATCTGTAAAATCGATGAAAGTGTCTGTTGTCGTTTCTTCTGCTGTGGACATTTTTTCAAAAGGTAAATTAAAAATTTAGTGTCTGTTGTTTTTCCTTTTGAAGTCAGTGCACTTTTCGCATTGTGTCCAGAAGTCAGTGAATGAGCATATTCAGTTTACTGGTAATAACACGCACGTATTAATTACATACCCATTTAAAGCATTACTGAATTATTAGCCACATATACATGTACATAAATATATGTGACTGATGAGTTGGGTGGTATCAATTCCTAAGCTGATAAATGACCTGTTTCTCTATAAGCAAACGGCCGTAGAATACGAACACCTTAGAGTAGTCCGGCTTTCAGTATATGTTCGTTCATAACCTAACCGAAAACGTTTATCAGTCTAATGAAAGTATCCGAATCTGTCGAATGGGTCATCCAACCTGTGTTTTCAGCTATGAGAAATCAATTGATATAGCGCCGTTCTCAATGTTTGTTGGGGTTTTGTTTTCCAGACGAGGAATACGCGATTCACCTGAAGTGTTCTATTAGGGACAGCTGGATGGACCATTCACATTGATCTCTGGACAAGACAAGTGACCGGGACCTTCTTTGATTGTCACAGGCCGCAATGTCACGGTCAAAAGTCACTAATTAGCGCTCGCGACAAAACTGCAGGGGGAACTGCCTGAACACTAATTTAACGACGAAAGTTTAAATATGTTTACAAGTTCATTCAACTGTTGACAGGTTTGTCCTGTAAAGAGTGGCAAAATCCGTTTACAGTGATAGCAACATCCCAATTAGAATCACTCTTAAGTGTTAAAGTCAGTAAGGTTACCTTTAATGGGCAATGACACCCTATTGGCAATACTCGAAAGTCACCAACGGCACTGACTGTGTCGTATTTGAGTGAAAGAAAGTATGCGTTTCAATGTCAAACATAATTCTTTGCAAAAAACACAATTGTTTGCATTTAACAGCTACTTTTTGAAAAGCCTTTCGTGAATGTCAGTTGGTTTTGGAAGGGATTTTGATATGCTATAAGAAGAGTTTAACAAGCAATATCAAAGCAGAATAAAAATAACAGAAAATGGCGCAAAATGTCTTTTCAAGGCGGCGTCTGATCAGGGGTTCCACTTTTTGTCACAAATTCTATTTCAATATCTGTGCCTTATTCCTATGAAATTATCATTTATTTTTCTCACATACCTTCCCTTATCTCCGAGTTAGAACAACAGGTTAAGATTTCCTTACATTATCTGTAACACGTGTAAGATCACTTTAGAACGTATGACGTCATATATGACGTCAAGCCATGGAAACCGATATTTACATGTCATTTAAACGGCGAAAATACACTTTTTTTGATATGTAAGAAAAATAATCTGATGCTCGTTGTCTTTTACAAATGTAAGATCACGTGTTCCGAAACTCACCAAGAAAATGTTATTAAGCTCGCCAAGGCTCGCTTAATGACATTTTCTAAGGCTCGTTTAGGAACATGTGATCTTAAAAGACAACTCGCAACAGATCCTCTGTATCTCATTTCCTTATCTTACAAAATTATTTACAAAAGTAGTTTGCAGACGACAATAACAGATTTGGCGCCGAAATGGTAAAATGTTACCCACAACATAACTAGCATCTGCAAACAGTAACAGGATCCAAGCTGTTTGGCACTCTGATAGTAACTTCTCAAAACTTGTTAGAGTCAAAACTGCATCCAATCTATATTTGACACATCAGGACCAAAGCTGTTTGACATTAGGTCAAATGTATCTCAAAAGCTTGTTCAAATCAGAAGTATTCAAACCTGCACGAGAGCCAACCTTGAGTAGACATTGTTTTATTATAAAAAAATATTGAAAAAAATATAAAAACGCAAGGACGGTTCTCTACATAGTCATTGTTGCTTTAAACCCTTTCCCTGTTCTATATTTAGCCTCAATTTCAATAGCTACTGAATATTCATTAACAAAATAGTTATAAATGAATATGAAAGGTGGAGCATTGTAGACATTTTAGAAAGCAAACAAACAGATCTTTCAAATTATATTAGCAAACAGAGCAGACCCTGATCAGACGGCTCCTCTAGGAGCCGTCTGATCTGGGTATACTCTGTTTGCAAATGCATGAAACACGTTTATTTCAGGGAAAGGGTTAATCTTTTCCCAGTTCTATGTTTATTCCAAATTATATTAATGAACGAAACAGTAACATGTTTAATGAAATATGGAAGGTGGAACATTGAAGCCTTTTAAGAAAGTAAATAATTGAAGTCCACTATCAAACAGAGCAGACCCTGATCAGACCGTTCCTATAGGATATGTGTCTACTCTGTTTGCAAATGCGTGAACGCACGTTTTATGAAGGAAGGGTTAACCATTTTCCTTTTGAACATTCCAGTAAGAAATTTTGACATCATTATTACTTATTAGCTGAATTGTTATTATGGCATATACACACAGGACATTTTAATATTGGTAGGACATGTAGTCATATCTGTTCTAATTTCCTAAGAAAACAAAGCTGACACTGACCAGACGGCTCCTGTATGAGCCGTCTGATCTGCGTGTTATCTGCTGGAAAAAATGCGGAAAACAGTGTACAGTGAACATCGTTTACTATTGAATGATTGATTGATGAAACAGTTTGGTCTTAAAGAGACACCGGGTAATTCAGTGTCCCATATTCACATTGTCTGCAAATTCGAAACAGTCTTAACCCCTTCCCTCATATAAACGTGTTTTAACACATCTGAAAACAGAGTGGACCCAGATCAGACGGCTCATACAGGAGCCGTCTGATCAGGGTCTGCTCTGTTTGCCAATGTAATTTAATAGATCTGTTTCTATATTTTCTAAAATGGCTACAGTGTTCCACCTTCCATATTTCATTATAACTATTTTGTCCATGAATATTCAGTAGGTATTGAATTTTGTATTAGACATAGCTCAGGGAAAGGGTTAAACATTTGCTGCCATTGTCGCATCTGTAATTACCTATGCAAACAATTTGGATCTAGATGAGATGCCGAGTAATTCGGCATCTCATCAGGATCTAAACTGTTTGTTACCGTGAATATGGTTATTGCAAACAAAAATGAGTTTAAATTACGAATTTTTTTTTAAAATTATAGCAGACGACAAAGTCTGCAGAAAGTGGACAGCGAAATACTTAATCATCAATGTAAAGGTTACATTGGACCGATCAGACATTTTCATCGAGAGTCCGTCCTTGCTAGATGACCGACATTACGCGGTAGAGCCGTATTAGTTGACAGCTGTCTCGTCACCGTCCAGTGTAATAGTTTTAAGCGGGTGTCTATTATTTAACCCTTTACAGATGGGCCCTATAGGAACCCTCTGTTCAGAGGCTCCTCTGTTTGCTAAAGCATTGGTATAGTTCTGATTCTACAGTCAAGCACCATTTTTTTTTTTAAAAAAATACTCCAGCATATAACTTGTTTGATGTTATTATTTCCTACATAAATATTCAATAGGTTAATGGTTAATGGGTGATGAATATGCTGGCAACATTCCGCCCATTATCATTATTAAGTTAAAATCTTTAATCAGATCTTAACCCTTTGCTTGCTGAATTTGAAAATACATTTCTTCTTCTTTACCCATGCCCTGTTGTATATTTACATATATCTTCACTGTGTACAAGTATTTCGCTGTTCATTCACTGCTGTGGAGTACACTGGTTGCGCAATCAACTTGTAAATAATGCAGACCCTGATGAGACAGCTCCTGCAGGAGCTGTCTCATCTGGGTCTTCACTATTTACAGGTAGGTATATTGACGTGAATAGCAAGCGAAGGGTTAACACATACGCAAACAGAGCGACCTTGCACAGACATCTCCTACAGTAAATATTTAAAAAAGGTGGGATTATGTTATTCTCGGGTCGTTATTCAAAACGTTAAGTACTGAGAAGTTCAATTTAGTTAATTAGCTAGCAAGTTACCAGATTCAAAGCAGAGGACAGATTTGCCGCCCATGTGAATGACAGTTGGACAAAACGCGGAGCACAACGCGGGGTACAGTAGTCAACAATGTGGTTGTCAAGAAGGCGTCGGGCTTGTTCGCATCAGCATTGAAACATTCAATCATCGCCTATTAAGTTTAGTATTAACGGCTAATTGTCTACTTAATTAGCTAGAAGACCTTTAAAGCACCAGAAGGCACGGCGTCAACCATAACCCCTAACCTCATGTTTATTCATGTCGGAAATAATGAGAAAACGAATGTTATCTGAACGTTTATATTGGTGTGTGAACAGGAGAAAGTTTCGCAATGGCGGAAAATGTAGAATCATATCTATAGCATGCCATAAGCATAAGAAAATAGAGCAGACCCTGATCAGACGGCTCCTATAGGAGCCGTTCGATCTGAGGTAAAGTATCTAGTTACAGTCTACTTTCAGTCCAAATGACCGCTCCTCCGACTCTACATTTAATCCCTGGTCATTGACATTGAGTCATTCGCCTACATTATTAAGCACTGCTAACATATGGCGCAATAATGCATCCGCAGTACCGGCTAGTGACCCTCACAGGTATCAATTTAATCCCTGTGTGGAAAGGAGGCAACTTGTACGGATTGGAGACACTGAAAAACGTCTCTGAAATTTCCAGGAGGGACCGAGATTTGAACTCCGGACCTCCGGATATGTAGTCAAGTGCGTTACCGCTAGTCCACCACACTACCACAGATCTGGGTCTAACGTGTATAAGGAACTGGATGGACTATGCTTAACACTACTTAAATGTTAAGCATTCAAATAGACGCTACATCTATGGGTTTTACAAATGTCACGATCAATTTGCTTTACAATACAACACATTAATTATTTTCAGTGCCAGTTGCAATCACAGTTAAGACGTCGAGAAATTCGGCATATCGGCAGGTTATGCAGAAAGCTCCTAGACATGATGAACGTCATGTAGAAAACAATCTTAGATTTCTGAATGACTTTCACCCTGCATTAAGCAGCCACTATCTTAAAATGACATAAATTAGTCTTTATTAAAAAAAATTAGACAGACAGAGAGAGAGGGGGGGGGGTGTTACTGTAATGATTTACACATTATTCATTAAATGGGTGAATACCATTTTGAAACATCATATGGACCCCGTCTAATGCAGACATTCGGTGAATAAACATTTGTATGTTTAACCTTTTAAATGCGAGAAACAGTGCACCGGTAATCAAACATAGAGTAGACCCACATCAGACGGGTGATAGAGGAACCTTCTAATCAGGATATGCACTGTTTTTGTTGCCCCTCATCCAAGTAAAGTTAACCCTTTCTTACTGAATGGACACTAAAATCAAACACTGACGGGTCATTCCACTTTCAGCATTGAAAGGATTAACTTTTAACACTTTCCCTTATTTAAGCGCATTTTCGCGCATCTGCAAACAGAGTACACCTAGATCAGACGGCTCCTATAGGAGCCGTCTGATCAGGGTCTGTCCTGTTTGCTTATGGTGTATTATGATTATGCTTATGGCATATTTGCTTATGGTGTTTGCTTATGGTGTATTGGTGATTCTACAGCTTCTACCTGAGCCGAAATGTCCTTTGTTAATATGCCATTATAAAAATGTTCCTATTAATATTCATAAATACACAACAGGGAAAGAGTTAATCATTTGAATATTGGCTTTCAAAGTGGACTGACTTGGTGTAGAGTCCATTCAGTATAAAAGACGAGAAACAGACACATTACTGTGTACAACGCCCAGTCACTGACACCTTGCCAACCAATCATACGATCTCGTAGTACAGAATAATATTTTATACCAAGCGCTTACAAGGGGACTGATTCTTCAAATGATTGACGTGGCGAAAACCGAACTCACGGCATCCAGCTATTTAAGCCCGGCACTCTAGCTACTGAGCTAAATGGGCCGGTAAATAAAAAAAAATATTGAATGATACCTTTGCACTATTTTGGAGTTTCCCACATAGTTATTTCTTTCGTTATTTCCAATTTCATCTAGTTTCAGTAAAGCTGAACAGTTCAATTTGGCATCATTTTGATAACTATCAATTATACTGACAGAGTAGAAAATAGTGTCGATCCTGAACGAGCAGTTTGATCTAGGTCTGCAATATTTGCCTATGTTTGTCTGTTCAAATTACATTCAAGTACTTGGATCTTGGTTGGTGCCTATAAAACGTTTTGAGTCTGAGTACGACTTCGTTCTCAAGCATTTTCATATTTTAAAAACAACTTAAACAATTTGGAGTATATATATCCTGAAATATTACCAAATCATCAGATTCATTAGATTTTGACTACGTCAAAGTCTGATCAATGTGAAGCTTGGCCATGATTTCGTACTCAGGCTCAAACCGTGTTATAGGCACCAGGCCTATTTACGCCAAAACTCAAAGAAATATAATATTATTATAACTGAGCATTGTTTTCTTCTGCAAGAGCAGATCTAACGCTATTTTCAAAATTCAAGCCAGTGATTGTTTTTTAATCAATTTAACCATTTACCTCATGAATACACATGAAAGAAATAGTACAAGTGTATGTATAACGGCATATGAACTATTGAAGAATTAGTACTAGTATAATCTGTAGAACCACAGGTCACACATTCTTTACTGTGTTGAAGATAATCAAAACACGACGGTGGTTATAAAAGTTTTATTTTTAATATGGGTTTCCGTTTAATTTCATATGAAAAATACAATCTATAGAAGTTAACACATAAATTACCGATGTGGCGTTGGGGTCCTCAAGCAAAGCTTATAGGCTGGGCTACTGTCAATCTTATACTTATTATTCGTTCTAATTTCGTCCATTATTGTCTAACCCCTTCAACGCGAGTCACGAATTCACTGACATTTGCAAACAGTGTAGATCCAGAACAGAGGCCTCATAGAGAAGCCCCTTGATCAGGGTCTGTACTGTTTTTCATTGAAAATCCTATAGTAAGTTTAAGCATTTCGTAATTAGTGGAATGTATAGTTAAACATGAATGGACTATACCATTCTAAAAATTCAGATATGAAGGGTTAACTAATTCTCCCCTAGGCTATTTTTAGACCCAACCTCTTTGAATAAATCTACCGAAAAGGAGCATTTACTAGAGAAAGTGAACATTTTAGAATTGTGTAGTATTGAAACCATATGGCATTTGCTCCTAAAATGCTCTATTTATCACAATGGTTTCAAGAAGTGACTTTTACACACTAGGCGCAGTATGGCGTCAGTTGGAGAGAATGAGTTAACCTGTAAAACGTACATTTTATCAACACCGAGCTAAATGTTTGCTGCTTATTTGATGCAAATACAATATAACTTCTCTATAGTGACCACATGGATAAATAAACACTGGGATTTTTAAAACAAATGACTGTAAAACCCTTTACCTAGCTAATATTCGTGTAATACATAATGGCATCATACATATGTATTTTTCAATTTTTGTAATGGCAAATGACTACAGGATATTTGAGTCAAGACAAACTATTAGATCTATATTGTTCCATAAGTAATAGAGCTGAGCCCAATAGGACGGGAGTTGTCTGATCTGAGTCTACTCTGTACTGTAACTACCTCCTATCTTAAAAACCCCCAGGGTAATCGTTTTGGTGGTCATTGTAGAGATTTTTACTGTGTTTTAAAGTGTTGTCATGGTAACAATTTGAAACATATTAACACAACAATATAAACTATTATAAAACAAATATTTCACACACGAATTTTTTGTACAAACATAGGTTACACAAATATATAAACTACAGTAAAGCGACAGCAGAAAGAGGCGTAATTTTGAGTCTTAAAGGTAGCTGTCTGCGTTACGTTCGTCTTGCATTAAGCAACCTCCTGTTTTCTAACCATTCACACCATTAATACCGTACTCTTTTCTCTGTCTTGCAAACCTATTGGAGCGGAGTAAAAGCTTTAACTAAGACAGTATGTAAACAGCGGCTTTCGAAATCTGCATAATATGTCTTTTTTTTCATGCGTATTTGTACACTATTTCATTACATCATGGATATTCATTGACCAACTCCCTCATATTGACGACTTTTGACGACTCTGTAAAGGTCACTTTGTGAAACCATTATGATAAATAGAGCATTTTCTCCTATAGGAGCAAATGTTCTATTTATCACAATGCTTTCAAACTACCAAATTCTAAAATTTTCCTTTTCTCTAATTAATGCTCCTTTTCGGTAGATTTATTCAGGTTGGGTCTAAAAATAATCTATGAGGTAATGGGTTAACCCTTATTTCGCTAATCGCGACTTGAACCGTACTTGTAAATATACTAGATCCCGATGGGACGTCGATATTTCAGCGTCTCATCAAGGTCTAAGCTGTTTGACAGTTGGTCAAGAGTTTCTAAAAAGCTTGTCTCATGACATGCGGACAATATTTTCTAAAAAGTTTAATTGAATTAAAAATAGTCAAAATTGTAACCAGACCGAAATGTGAGCATATTTCGTTTTTGTCACATCGAGATAAGACCTAATTGAGTGTTCATGATAGCCAATTAACAAAAGAAAAGCATTTCAGAAAAGCACTGCATCATATCTCTGTTATGCCATAAGGGGACAAAACCGAGCTTGGTCAAAATTTGGCTTTCACAGGACAGTAATTAGGTCTACTCTGGAGTAAAACTGCGTTTTTACTAATTATAGTATTATACAGTAAGTAAAGTCTCGCTCAGGCGTGAATTTATAAAACTAGGAATTTGTAAAAGCAGATGGTTGTTTAATGCAGGGTATGCATCAAGCAGAGGGTTTTCTGAACGACTTGTGTCTACCACCTGTGTAACCCTTACTGTGCGGGACACGAATCGATGATGTCTTTGCAAACAGTGTAGAACCAGATGAGAGCCTCTCATCAGGGTCTGCACTGTTTGTCATGTTACATTTTACTTTAGACAAAATCCCTAACAATTCACCATAAGCTTGACCTACTTTAAAATTTGGAACAGTCTATTTGAAATTTCAGCATTGTAAGGGTTTAACGTCTCTTGAGTGGTCGTATTAACGAGACGTCACTCACTGTATCATACACATGAGTGGTCATATTAACGAGACGTCACTCACTGTATCATACACATGAGTGGTCGTATTAACGAGACGTCACTCACTGTATCATACACATGAGTGGTCGTAATAACGAGACGTCACTCACTGTATCATACACATGAGTGGTCGTATTAACGAGACGTCACTCACTGTATCGTACACATGAGTGATCATATTAACAAGACGTCACTCACTGTATCATACACATGAGTGGTCGTAATAACGAGACGTCATTGACTGTATCATACACATGAGTGGTCATATTAACGAGACGTCACTGACTGTATCATACACATGAGTGGTCATATTAACGAGACGTCACTGACTGTATCATACGCATGTAAAGGTGAAACCTTTGCATACACTTTTAGACTTTCAGGATATTTACAGTGGTATTGTCTAAAGATTTCTTGAACAAATTCAGTGTGAGTACAATATAACTACATCACAGGCATTCCCTGCAAAACATCAACAGCAACAACAACAAAGTAACAACAAGAGTAATAATAACTATTCTGAGTATACCCACAACGTCAACAACTGTCTTATACAATACACAAATGTAGTAAGGGAAGATAGAACATCTATTGAATATCATTTCTTCCTAGCATGTCCAGAATATAGATATAGATAACTGAGAAGACCATACACAAATCCATATTATTGTCATTGACTACCATTTAACAAATTGTAGAATCTAATGTCAATAATAATTCAATATCTACGTTTTACTATGTATCTATTTTTTTTTTACTGCGTATCTATTTTTAATTACATGTTGTCGTTAAATTAGAATGAAAATATTCACTAAAAAGATAATCATATTTTGGAACGATGTTCCAACACTTCTTTGCTAGCAATAAATTTACTAATATGCCCTTTCCCTGTTTAATATATATGTATTAGACGAATTTGTAAAATGACATATGTACACAGAAAGTGGTTCGGACAGAAACTGTAGAATCAGATTTATTTTATAAAATAAGTAAACAGAACAGACCATGCTCAATCGGTTCCTTTAATATCAATCATCTGATATGGGTCTACTCTGTTTGAAAATGCCCGAAAAGGCGTTTATATGGATAAACGGGTAAATAATAACCCTTTACTCGAAGAATATAAATGTAAGAAATATTGACATCATAACTATTAATGAGAATGAGCACGATACAATTTGGAAATGGTGGAATCTGTATAATGATATCTACATGTATATAATTCTATAAGCAAACAAAGCAGACTATGATCATACGGCTTATATAGGAACCATCTGACCTGGGGCTTTTTCGTATGAAACGGCTTAGAAAGGCGTTGTTATCAGGTAATGGGTTAAATTGAAATTGTTATTATGCATTTGGTCATATGTGTGTAAATTCTGAAGGGAGGTGATCCCCCGAAAGCAAACATTGCAACACAAAAAGAGAAAATTGAAGACTCGGTTTTATTGAGTCTGTTCATGAGCAGTAATTGAAAGTGCAACAATGCTCACGCCCCCCTAGCATCGGCTTAAGCGGTATTCAATTTTCAGAACATGAAGTACTGAAATTCAAGATCTCGAAGGATCAGAAGGTATAATAACAAGTAAGTATATATTATCTTTCATCCTACATGTATTACATGCTTGTGTTATTATTATTATGAGGGAGGGTACGGAATATCGGAAAACAGCATCCATTGAGTCAAATAGTTTGGGCAATAATAAAATGTGTTTATCGTTTAAGATAACTGTCAAATCCAATAATTATGATGGTTACAAAAGCAACAAAATATAATAACTGCAAGAACTTTGTCAAACATTGTCAAGAACAATAAAAGGCGGGATTATAACAGGGTATAACTGGCAAAACAATTGAATACAACGATAATATATGCACTATAAACCTATGCAGATAGATATATGTATATCATTGACAATGAGCAACAGAAACGTCATGGAGTTTGCAAATGAAACGTCATGAATTGCAAAGAAACGTAATGGATTACAATGGATTGTCATGTATTACAAATGAAACATTCATGGATTGTAAAGGAAACGTCAACTATTGCAAAGACATGTTGTGTGTTATAACAACACGCCATGGATGGCGAAGAACACGTCACATATTACAAAGACTTGTCATGGATTATTACCATGCAGATAGATTTAATTATACGTACATACAAACTTATGTCAACTATTTAATCCTTCTCCTATCTGACTGGCATGTGCAAACAGCTTGGATCCAGATGAGACGCCGTGTAACTCGGATTCAAGCTGTTGGACACAGGGTAAATCGTTTTTTTTTAAAAACTTGACGAAAATGATGAGTGTAAAAAGTGTAAAAAGTGTATTAAACTAGAGGTCAAGTAGACATTATGTTTTTTAACATTGGTACTTGATAAAGTGCACAACCGATTCAAGTCGCTGGGTAGATAGAGTGCGCCAAGTACATGTAAATCCAACATACTCAGCACTCGTGCTAACTTGTGTTTTACGAATTGACTATCCACTTCAAAAGTTAAGGCCTATATCACAGATAATAATTTACTCGGTCAGTCACAGTTGGAATGAAAAGTTGGAGTACGTTTCATACTGTTTCAAAAAAGCAAGAACAGCATCGTGGCAGAACTGGAACTGAGCCTGAAACAAACACACAGGGACACAATTAAGTCACGCATACACAAAAGTGGTTTTACATGATCAATGTTTATGTAAGAAATAATGACATCATGACTAATTATTATAATGGTATATGAAAACATAATGTTGGCCATAGTAAGACTGAGGTGTCTACAAGCCAATAAGCAAACATAAGACGACTCCAACAGGAGTCGTTTGATATTGGTCTTCTCTGTTTTCGAAGACATCAAAAAGCAATGTGTATATTATCTAAAAAGAATGTCGAACTTAATATATTAATAGTATAGGTTTCGTTTCACACCAAGTTTTAAACATTTGCACAAAACATATTACATAGTATTTCATGACACCTCTAAAACAATAAGTTGTAATTAGTACTCACATATCTGCTTATGTATCTATTCTAGCATATAAAACGAAATGAGTAGATTCTCAAAATGTTATTGAATGAAATCTCACTCGATATGATACTAATATGTATCTGTTACTCTGATCGTAAGTGAACATATTTTTCATACGTACTGCATTTGGTATGATGTTCTGTCTTCTGTTTCGCATTTCCTGTATCACCTGTGAAATCGCTACTTCCTGCTCAATCTTCAACCTGTCCAGAACCGCAGCCATGACACAGAACAGACCACTCTTCTCCACTCCATCCCTGTCATATGTAGATATAGATATATATCAATAGAATACAATACATGTTTAAGAATATTAAACAAGCTAGAATTTTAATCATGACATAGAACAGACCGCTCTTCTCCACTCCGTCCCTGTCATATGTGCATATCAATAGAAAACCATACACGTATAAGAATATTAAATAATCTCGAACAATGGCACCTTACGGATAGCCTTTCTCTACTCCACCCCTGTCACAGGGTCAGATAGATATATAATAACAGAACTATACAACACAGCCTGGAATTGCAATCATGGCACAGAACATATCTCTCTTCTTAATTCCATCCCTATCATAGTAACATATATATTCAAACCATCAAATCAGAGGTACTGAAATGTTGCATTATCTCTACAGTCAAAGTATCACAAGACAAGTGTTTATTACTTATTTGAATTATCAATACGTCAAAATAGGACCTGAGAATCCCTTGCCGATTCGTTGTCAACTAAGACTAAAAAAACCCCGTTATATCACCATTATTATAGAGTACCTACATGCAGTGAACAATGACGGGATGGTTCCCAGACTGCCGTTGACATTCCTCCATCAATTCAAGCGCAGACAGTATTTGAGCGGCATCATCTGGTACAGGTTGGCCTTTGCCCCATTTCTCAAACTGAATAAGCTTCAGGTCTCTGACCTTTGAACAAAACATATGACATTTGCACTATCTCTTACTGATCTTTACATCTTTCATCTGTGTAATTTCTGGATAATGTATAAACTCGTCAGACGTTATATTTTCAGTATAAAGCACACAAAGTATATGACATGATAATAAATTAAACACGAAATGCTTGAATTATAAATATTAAAGACATTAATTGATATCCTTGACATATAAGTCGTTTTGGGTCTACTCTGTTTGCAAAGTCATATGACAACTATCGTCATGGTTCAGTTCATATAAAATATTGTTTAGCATTTAAAATATAGTATGTATTCACTTATACCAATGATGTAAAAACAACAACAACAAATGTGACTACATTATTGTGTTTCTATTTTAACATGATTTTCAATATATCTACAAATATAAAACTAAGATATAATAATAACAAAAGCTTAGTCTACCTCTTTCTCTGTTGTAATTGTCAGTGTAACAATGGTGTGACCTCCTTTCTTTTCGACGTTCTTGTTGTCGATGTGAAAGTTTTCTTCATACAGGTTCTGTTTGTCAAGGTCCGACCAGTACATCTCTGTCTCCTGCAGGGTAATTGACATTTACTTTTTCGCATCTGTAATTACCTATGCTCACAGTCTAGATCCAGATGAGACGCCAAGTAACTCGGCCTCTCACCAGGATCTAAACTGTTTGTTACTGTGACAAGTATTTTGAATAGAAAAAGAATAAAAATAAAAAATGAAAATTGCAGCACACGACAAAAGTTGCAGACGATAACACTTGCCGGTGACACAGTTACAAGCAAGTAACTCGGCGTTTCATTAGGGTCAAAACTGTTTGTTACTATGACAATGTTTTTTTTTAAATACAAAATGAATAAAACACATGGAAAATTGCAGCAGACGACAAAAGTAGCAGATGAGAAAAATTGCCAGCTTCCATTTATAACACTGAACCAGGTATCACCGTCGGTCTTGAAAACGAGTGGCAGATTAATGTAGTGTGAAAGTCATCCCTTTAACCATGTATGAAGCATCAGGCTGCCAAAAGAGTTCTTTATTCTTTATTATTAAAACTTCGAACTATAGAGTTTTTACTGTTTTTAGCCTTTGAACAATTTCAAAATGTAGCGAAGTGTATTTGAAAAAATATACATGTCATTTTCAGAGGAGCATAATGTTAATGATTTAGTAATATTAATCTTTACAATGCCAGTACTTAAGAGTACACACGTTTTAATATCTAACTTAGTATTACACCCAATAAAGTGCATTCCAAAGTTTGTTAAATATCTCGAGAGAAACAAAGAGTTCAACATTTAGATTACAGTAAAACCTCTCTATAACGGCCACTAAGTTGTTTTAATTAGTTGGTATTTAGGACAGGTGGCTTCTTAAAGCAATGTGAAAGTAAAACAGAACGCTATTTTACTTTCACCTTGCTTTAAGCAACCACCTGTCTGTAACACAAACTACTTGGTGTAATTAAGTTGTCGTTATAGAGAGGTTGTACTATATAAAGTGAGTAGTAAGTTTGCTCGAGTGAATCTACAGATATTCTGAATGTGCTCAGTCAAGTGATCAAACACTCTTACCTTGAGTTCGGTCACGTGGTCAAACAACCTTACCTTGAGTTCAGTCACGTGATTCACCATGACAATAATGTGTACACCTTGGTGCAACACCATTTTCCAGAAGTCCTCGATCGTTGCCTCAAGGGGCGACTGTGTTATGATAAGAGCATTGTCTTCCTTGTACATCTATTATAAGAAAAAACACGAAACTCTGTACCAATTTGTATTATCATTACACAGTTTTAAAAAGAGAAATGTATTAAACGCAGATGTCAATTAATGAAGTTTGACTGTGTTATGATATGATGATTTACCTGTGTGTATGTATATATACATTTCTTTTTTATATAGAACCGCTTCATCTCCTATCCACGTATACATATACATGATTGTGTAATGTGCAAACATGTATAATACCCAAATCGTGCTAAACTGGAAAATAAATAAATGTAATTCGAATGACATCATTTAATGATTTAAGAGTACGTGTGGTTTAAGAATTGCCTTAACCTTTTCCCTGTTGTATATTCATGTAAGAAATAATAACGTCATTAATATTAATTAGATCATTTTTTACAATGGCATATGAACACAGGATAATTTGGCCAAGGCAGAAGCTGTATAATCAGATCTATATAACACCATAGGCAAACAGAGCAGACCCTGATCAGACAGCTCCTATAGGGGCCGTCTGATCTGGGTCTACTCTGTTTGAAGATGCGTAAAAATGCCCTTAAATGGGGGGGGGGGGGAAGGGTTAATACGGATCCACTATGGACTACACGCTGAAAAGCTAAAAAGGCTGATTTTCGTCTAGAATGACACAAACTATGCATAGTTTCAGCGCAAGACAAAAATATTGGGAATAGGTATAAACCCTAATAATTGACATGCATATTTACTTCACATTGAGATTAGTATTTCATTTTGACCAATCCCTTGGTTAAATAAGTAAAACAAGTAAAACTATATGCACATCAGTGAATTTCGATCATTTTGAGAAGCAAACACTGTTAACAAATAGGAAGGGTTTTACGTACGAAAATAGTTTTAATTTACTTCTATTGCTTGCAGGATATTCTCAATGACGAAAGTATGGCATCTAATGAGCGCATTAGAGTAAAACCTCGTTAATTCAAACACTCAAATAAATATCATTAATAAACGCTTTTTTAGACAGGTAGCATCATAATGCAAGGACGGGAGTCGTTCAGAATACTCCTATTGGAGCTTTCTGCGCCAAATTAATTCGTCTGCTAAGATTGTCGTCTGCTTCAGTTTTCAATATGTCCTCAATTTATTTAAAAAAACCCAGTTTGGATCCAAATGAGACGACCAGCTCATCATGTCTTGTTCTGTATGTGGTATTTCCTGCATGACTCATTTTTGTACTTTTGGATCCTAATGAGAAGCATAGCTTATCAAAACATTTTGAAACAATCATCACGATTGCGTCGAAAGAGTTTATGGTACTGTCTTGTTTTCTTACCGGTAGAAAGGCGGCGTTGATGAATTCACCAAATAGATATAGTCCTGGTTGTGACAGACTCGGCATGAATGCTTTAACTATGAAAAAGAGAGAATATTGTTTAACCCTTTCCTTGTTCGATATTTCGTCCAAATTTCAATACCTGGATATTCATAGACATAGTAGTTATAATGAAATATAGAAGGTGGAACCTTGTAGGCAATTTAGAGAGTAAAGAAACAAAACTAGCAAAACTAGCAAATAGAGCAGACCCTGATCCGGGTCTACTCTGTTTGCAAATGCAAGAAACACGTTTATAGGAAGGAAATTGTTAAAAGAAGACATACTATGGGTAGACGAACAGAATCAGACGTTTTAGCATCTAAATGTGTACTTTTACATATCGTTTTTAGAGTTTAGTAACGCGGTAACACTTTTATCAAAAAGGTATCACAATTATTCTCGTTTGAACAGGAACATTAATGGTTCCCTTGAGGAACAAATAAAACATCGGGGAGCAGGGAGAAATAACGAGTCATGGTAAGTTGGGATATTAATATATTCTGAAAATGGTTGATCCTTCGAAAGTTAAAAATATACCATTTACCGAATCTAACCTTGTGCATTATTACGGATTGGTGTTCATTATTCTAAATGCTTTACTCTCAGGTAACGCGTCATAAGTTTTTAAGATCTATGAAAAAACAGATGTAAAGAAATAAAGAAACTTTTTCAGGTTTTCCAAATATCTGTTTTCTGAAAACAATATTAGTATAAAGTAAAAGAATGGGACAATATATATAAACAATAGACTAAACACTTGAACTTAAACATGAAAGAATTGCATCAACCAGAAAGCAAACCCTGATTTTTGGCTGATTGATTCCCTTTTCTCTCGACTCTCGACGCTAGATGTCCACTGATGCGTTAGACTTAAACAATATCCTAAACTAATTCGCCATCTGCCACAAACACAATAACACCACAATGAGATAAAAAAGGACGTGTTTTACGTATTTCCATCTATGTTTTCACGAACAGAGAATATTCTGCTATGACTATTACAGTGTACATATGACATTATCCACATGTTTGTTTATTTGTTTGTGTTAATTAGCGTCCGTTTCTGCTTACTATTGGCTAATTGGACGCCCCAGAGAGAGGACAGAGGATACAGAGAAACCCGGGCGCGATGCCCTACTCTTATTATCAACTGAGTTTCTCTGGTTCTTTTAGATGGCAAGTGTAAAGCACTGGTACATCGGACCTCGGTTTATAGTCTCTTCCGAAGGACATGTATCTAATCAATATGCATAATATATGGGCATTCAACAGATAAAGTGGTCACCTCTTGTTGACATAAAAAAGAAGATGCTTGATGATTTCGTTTTGCAAATAAAACTTACTTACATGGCCGAATATTCGAATATCTGTTCTGAGCTTTTGTTCCGTGATCCTTAGCCTCATTGATTTGATTATCATCATCCACGGGCATTAGTCCCCACAATACCTGAAGTGATTGGAAAAATGTTGTACACATCATTGTGTAATTTCAAATAACTAATGGATAACTGGAACAATGTTCTAGCTGTAAAACAAAACAAAGAATTGAAATATATTGTAATTTTGCTTTTCATATAAAATGTAACCATGACTTAAAGTTAATGTCTACTTAGTTTTGGATCTGGTGTAATTTAGACTACGTCCGATCCCACTAAGCTTTAAGAATATTGACCGAGTGTAGAACAGCTTGGATCTTGATGAGACACAGAGTTACTTGCCGTTTGTCTCATTTAGACCAAAGCTATTAGGAAATGCAAATCAGAATGGGAATAACGGGATAAGGGTTAAGATATCATAAAACATTCACCTCAAACTCTAAATCAATCCTACGTTTCTTTTTGACGTTGTCCACAGATAACAGTTCTTGATAGGTCTCCTCAAATGTTGCAGTTGAAACAGTGGATGATTTCATGGTTAGTATCTCCACAAGGGCAAGATGTACGAACATGTACTGTTTCTGTAGAATAAGAAGTTCTACATGTAGGATATATGATTATAGTGCACAACTACTTTGAGTATTCCTAATCTGCTTGTCACGGATCACTACTGATCCGTGTTTTCAGTAGTAAACGACTCCCATGTACTAAAAAACGTGTAATTCTAGTATTAAATAAATAGCTACCATATATCAGTTGCTCAACTAAAACATTTATTGTGATTGGATGTACCAGACTGAATTAATTCCAGACAGTCCATTTCAGAGCATGTATTCCGAGCATGCATTGCACTGTTATTATTATTATTATAGAAACATTATATATATGATTCATCAAACCTTTGTCTGCACCATGTTGACTCGCTGATTTCTCAGTTGTTCCACGCAACCTGCAACATGGACATATCCGAGTTTCTCGGCCTGGTCTACAAGGTAGTCCACCGCAATGAACGTGCCCGTTCGGCCTACCCCAGCGCTTTTATGAATGAAAACAGAGAAGGAATAAAGACAACATATATATTATAGTTTTATCAGTACTTTTATCGTCATCATAATTATTAACTTGTTGATGTCATCGTCATCGACCCGTTACTTAACAAGTCCGATCTTATAAACCTTTGAAAACAGATTAGAACTGTCCCCTTTGTTTCCATGTTGTCAACTTGATACTTGAAGAAAATGAAATACATAATGGACAGATTCCTGTATAAATATTTAAGAAGTAAAATGTTATAGAGAATACCAGGTCAATACCGTATACAGAGCACTTTGTTCAATGAGGCGTAGCAAACCTTTTGATTAAGTTTTAGCGAGTATTTACGAAACTGTTTGACTTTTGTTCAAAACAAGGTCCGCAAATTACCGTAAATCAAAGGAAAATGCTTGAATTAGTGTTGTGCAATCTCTTGGCCAATTCATTTAAAATATATCATGACCAAAAAGCCCACAGTACATATCTCACAGTATACTTAAAGGTAGACATTAGAGCTTCGGTTTGCAAAATTACACACTATATACTATCCATGAGAGATATAAGCATGTTTAATATTATTATTACTACTCAAACTACGTTGAATTTTTTTTTGTGATTATCAACATATTGCTTTCCGGTCTTTACTTTTTGTCTCGATCAAAATTGATTGCGGAAACTTCTGGCAGGAAATTAGCTCACTAATTTCCCGCACTTGAAAATCATCTTACATTTAACCATATATTTTATTTTGGTACTGGTAATGTTTCAACTCCAATATCTTAGGCTGGGTCCTAGTAGTGATTACCGTAGCATCCCCCATGACTTTTTTTCATGGGTACCAAATTGTTCGATGGAGTCCCCAGAACACATTTTGAGTTTTTTCCCCAAATAATTTTGTCCCATCTATGTTTTATTAAACGGTTTCCTTGGTAACCCGAGGTAAATGCCCAAACATCCTTGGTCCAGAAAATGCGTAATAACTTTGCTTTTAGAGATAATAGAAGGAACAAAACAAGTACCAAAGTAAAGCAGAGACATATAGCTTGAATATGGTATATGATTTAATTAATATTCATAAATGAATTCTTATGAATATTCATGAGAATGTAAAAAAATGCGTTTTTTTTTTAAAAAAAGGAGCTTGTTGTTTAGTCTGATAGGCTTATTAATGCACACAAATTGTTTGTTTGGGTCATCAGAACACATTTTGAGCATTCCCCCAAAGTAATTTTTTCCCATCTATGTTTTTATTGAACGGTTTCCATGGTAACGCGAGGAGGTAAATTTCGAAACATCATTGGTTCAGAAAATGCATAATAACTTTGCTTTTAGAGGCAATAGAAGGACAAAACAAAAACCAAAGTAAAGCAGAGATATATATCTTGATTATGATATATAATTTTAATAATATTCCTATATGATTGCTTATGAATATTAATGAGGAAGTATAAAAATCCGCTTTTTTAGAAAAATGAGTTTTTTGTTTAGTCTTAGAGGCCTATTAATGCACAAAAAATATTGAATTCAGGTTTAAATTGTTCGTTGGGGTCCGTAGAACACCACTTGAGCATTCCCCAAAATAATTGTGTCCAAGCTATGTTTTTAACGGTTTCCATGGTAACCCGAGGTAAATTTCGAAACATCCATGGTTAAACAAATGCGTCATAACCTTGCTTTTAGAGGCGAAAGAAGGACAAAACCAGAACCTGAATAAAGCAAAGACATATAACTTGAATATGATATGTAATTTAACTAATTTTCATAAATGTATTCTTATGAATATTAATGAGGAAGTAAAACAATCCAATTTTTGTTTAGAAAAAAGGAGTTTATTGTTTAGTCTGAGATGCCTATTAATAAACAAGAGTTATTGAATTCATGTTTGAATGTTTTAATGTGAAGAAAAATAAACCATCTTTGTTTCAGGTAATATTTCTATAAAGCATGCGTATTTCAGCTTATTTGCATATAATGTACGTATATGAATAAGCAATTTTCTATGAGCATTGTAATTAGTATAATTTTGAGTATATGGTAAAATCTCGATTATTCGAATTTTCTTTAAAGAAGCATTAAGACACTTTTAGGCAGGTGACTTCTTAATGCATGGTGAAAGTCATGTAGAAAGCTGCACTAGAAGCTTTCTGCATGACTTTCACCATGCATTAAGCTGTCACCTGTCTTAAATATCGATAATAATACGTACGTCAATGATAATACGTCAATGTTTGAAGCGAATCCCATCTGTTGGATGCAACTGCCGGTGCTAAAGAAGTAAATGAGAGAGAGAGAGAGAGAGAGAGAGAGAGAGAGGAGAGAGAGAGAGGAGAGAGAGAGAGAGGAGAGAGAGAGAGAGAGAGAGACAGACAGAGAGAGAGAGAGAGAGAGGGGGCTAATGCCCGCCCCTGGGGCTGTTGGAAACAAGTGAGGGGATCTGATAACACATCCCAGGTCGATTTTCATTTGAAACCGGAGGCCTAAGAGATACCCAGGGAACCCTTGTTCGTAAGAGTTTAGCGGACATGATCCACCCAGTTGCCGGGCTAGCACAAAAATCTTCGTCCAGGTCAGGCAAACGGGAAAGAAGTCCCGTGGAAAGAGAAAGAGACTCCCTAGACTTAATTAGGTTAGGGAGGTTCACTTTTTCGACTGACACTAGCACGGAAGAGGAGAGAGGACCTCTGTGAATAGGATTCGGGGGTCTGGGGCAGACAGAGGGTGGGATGATTCTAAAACAATCTTCACACGCATTCTCAATAGAAAATATTGATGTTCAGAATCATCTAAAGAAAAAGAAGACTAAGTCCCGTCTAAATCTGAGTGAGAGGCTTCCACAAAGTCTGATTCCCTTAAAAAATAGGACCATCCCTAGGAGCTATAATGGACAAAGTGTCTTCCTGCTCTCCCTCAGAATCCGCCCTGGTGAACGCCATAGATGGCAGCACCCGGGAAGAGTGGGACCCGCCACAGACATAGTAGTGTGGACTGTGGGTTCACGTGAGAGCTATTCTCATTCTAGGTGAAGCTTGCTGGTTCTCAGAATGAGTGTCGGCTATCGAGAGCGACCAGCCGACGAATCTAAGGAGGCAGAGCGATGTCTTCGCATAGAAGAGTAATGGTAAGACCTCGATCTGCGATGAGAGCCGTGCGAGTGCCGGTTCCCATTAGAAGAATAAGAAGGTTTTACGCCTCCTACGGGGTGGGTGGGATGGGGGCTGGGGAGTCCGAGGTGTACTCAGAAGATGAAGAGTATTTGCAGGGTCTAGACGACCAAGAACGTTTAGACTTAGCCAGAGCAGCTTCCTGTTGACTTTCACCACTGTAATGCGGTGTAGAGACAGAATGCCCTGTAGAAAAGATTGGACTGGTAGATTTACTGGTCCACTTCGGTATCCTGGTCCAAAGGACCAGACCGGGCCAGAACAAAGGTACCATTCAAGTGGTAAACGGGGAACCTGCGCCCGGGCCAGCAGTTGGGTGCCGATCTGCAACTAACAACTGGGGAATCGACTGCACCACAGGGGCTGTTGACGAAAGAGATTTTAAAGAAGAAGCAGGCTTCTTCTGAGCTTTAGAGGACAGTGATATGTTTGTTGCGAGGGAGTCGCTGACCAAAGAGAAGAATACTTCTTCCGTCGGGCAGCAAGCTCCCACGTCTCCCCTGTCCAGAGGGATGAAACTGGACAGGGAGCTGACGCGGAGCATCCGCAGCAGGCCAGACACACTTAATGGGTTGTCAAGCCTGTCGCGAAATGCTCGCAAGAAGCCTTGTGTTGCTCTGGCATGATGTGGTAAATAATCAAGCAAATGCATAAGACATCGCGAGTAAGTTAGAAGTCACGCAAAGCTAATATGGGTAAACATAAGCTGATGATTACAGCCGAGATGCTATATATTTTCTATTGCATTGCAAAACATCTACAACATTAATATTCTTCATCAAACATGTATGAGGCTCAATTCCTCTGCTGTAATTTCTTACAAGAAATGTGTTGTTCACATACATGTATATTGAAATATAATAGAAAAACTTACTGTCCTACAACGGTTTACATTCTCATTAATATTCATGATTTTGAAATAATATTCATTATCTACATATTTATATACATGAACATCAATATCGCTGTTTCAGTCAGTATCAAGTTCTATACTAGTTAACTATAAATATGCATTAATATTCAAGAACCCAAAGTAATGACCCTCTGCTCTTGTCAATGTCTTGCTCAGAAGTTTGCGAAGCACTAACCTTTCTTTTGGATAACATATTTGTACGTTATGGGAATGCTATATACCGTCAGGTAATTGGTATTCCCATGGGTACGAATTGTGCACCACTTGTCGCAGATTTGAGAGAGATTTCAAGTTGAGTTTGAAACCTCAATCACAAGAAGATGTTATAAAAGCCTTCAATGATACTTGTCGATATTTGGATGATATTTTTAACTTAGATAACCCTTTCTTTAATGCTCTGATTCCTACAATTTATCCTAAAGAACTCAAATTGAATAAAGCTAACCCGTCCGACAATTATGCAGCGTTTCTTGACCTAGACCTTAAAATTAATAATGGAATGATTTCTTCTAAAATATATGATAAAAGAGATGATTTTGATTTTAATATTGTAAATTTTCCTCATCTTGACGGGGATGTTCCCCGTGCTCCATCTTACGGGGTTTATATATCTCAACTTATTCGTTTTGCTAGAGCTTGTTCATCTATTGACGATTTTAACAGTCGAAATCTCATTTTAACTGAAAAACTGTTTAAACAAGGATATAGATACCATAAACTAAGAAAAACTTTCTCTTAATTTTACTATCGAAATCTCTCGCTTATTGGCAAGTACAAATGTAATCTCAAGGTACTTTTGCGACACGGTATTTCACATCCTGAATTTTATGGTGATGTGATTTACAAACTTCGTAGAATTATTGGACATACCCATTTTCTCACTTTGTTCATCAAATATATAAAACAATTCATTAAAAAGGGATATGATCCTGTATTATTACAACATACTGCATGTTTGGTTGTGAACCCATTTACAGTTGGCAATCACGCTGGCCTCTTTGCATGTACGCCGACAAGAAAGGTTTAGTACTCTATAAAGGCGACCTCTTAAATCCAGAAATGGAAGGAGAACGTCGGATATCTGTACTATTTCATTTTTGTCGTACCCTTTATTACTTTTCTACAGTTACTCTGTTTGCAGCTCAATCATTGAGTACACTAGCGATAGGTGGATACAGTATGTTCAATTAAATGTTTTTTTGTTATACATGCACTTTACCACTGTATTTGCTGTCGCGGTTGTTGTAGATTAGTCGGAGAGGGGATACGTTTATTTACACTGTTTGTCTTTTAGGATGGGGATGGAATAAGGGTGAGGTTGGGCGCCCATAAACCGGTTTAAACCCCCGGTGACTTTTGTCACTGACCGTTCCAAGGCGGTACTTCCATCTTCCTCCTATTGTATGTTTGTTTTGTCTTTGTGCGTCTCTTGTTGTTTTTTCTACCCATGTACATTTGCTGTTTCCTTGTGTTGCTGTTCGGGCGAGTGTTTGTTCTGTATGTGGTATTTCCTGCATGACTCATTTTTGTACTTTTGTTGTTCTGGTATTTTACGTAAAATAAATAATAGAAAAGATAGTACACTCGAAACAATGCTAAATATAGGTCTTATGTTAAATTGCTTATTCATTTACGCACGTTATATGCAACTTAGCTGAAATATACATGATGTAGAAATATTACATGAACCAAAGATGTTTTCCTTTATTTGGAATGTATGTTGAAAAAATAGAAAGAGTGCATGTAACCTTTTGCAAACGCTATTTAAATCTGCCTCAAAATGCAGCTGATGTTTTTGTACTTGGCGAATGTGGTCGTTTACCTTTATGTGTAACCTATTTTACAGACTATGTACGTTATTGGCTGCGGTTGATTACAATGGGTCAGCTTAGATATCCAAGACATTGTTATAATATGTTGTATAGATTAGATGCTGCTGGGCGTAGTAACTGGGTTAGCAAGTTAAGATATTTGTTAGAATCAAATGGGTTTGGGTTTGTTTGGTTGTCTCAAGAAGTAGGCAATGTTAATATGTTTTTGAGAGATTTTAAACAAAGACTTACAGATTGTTGTGTACAACGATGGAACTCAAAACTAGCTGAGTCGAGCAAAGCTGACACTTATAGAGGTTTTAAAACCATGCTTGATGTTGAAAGATATCTTTATACGGATACACAAGAACAATATAGACGTGCATTAGCTAATTTTAGATGTTCAACACATATTTTGATGATTGAAAAGGGCCGACATAGAAATATTGACAGACAATACAGATTTTGCCCATTGTGTTTAATACGAAATGTATATGCCATAGAAACAGAATTTCACTTTTTCTTTGAGTTCCAGACTTTTGAAGACTTAAGACAAAACATATTTATTGATCGTTGGATACAGTGTAGAACAGTTGGAATGTTTAACCAAATTATGTCAAGTAGAGATGATCTAATTATTCGTAAAACATCGATTTACATATATAAAGCATTTGCAATGAGAACGTCACTTATTGAGAAAGATTGATTGATTTATATACATATATATGTATATAATATAATATATTATATGCAATAATTATCTAATTTGGCTATTTGACATGATATTTGCATGTATACATGTATATTTTCACTGTAACATTTTAATTAGGGATGTCATTTAAAATGTTATTACTATTTTGTGTATTATGGGCCATGGCCTTATATACTTTGTATCAAATAAACTTGAATAAACTTGAAACTTGATGTTGATATTTAAACATTTAAATCTGAATTCAATAACTTTTTGTATATTATTAGGCCTCTCAGACTAAAAACAAACTCGTCAAACTAAAAACACATTTTTTACTTCCCCATTAATATTCATAAGAATGCATTATAAAAATGCATTATATGTATTAATAGAATTACATATCGTATTAAAGCTATATGTCTCTACTTTACGTTGGTTCTTGTTTTGTCCTTCTATTGTCTCTAAAAGCAAAGTTATGAAGCATTTTCTTAATCAAGATAGTTTCGAAATTTACCTCGGGTTACCACGGAAACCGTTTAATAAAACATAGCTGGGGCACAATTATTTTGGGGAATGCTCAAGTGGTGTTCTACAGACCCCAACGAACAATTTAAACCTGAATTCAATATTTTTTGTGCATTAATAGGCCTCAAAAACTACACAAAAAACTCATTTTTCTAAAAAAGCGGATTTTTATACTTCCTCATTATTATTCATAAGCAATCATATAGGAATATTATTAAGATTATATATCATAATCTAGATATATGTCTCTGCTTTACTTTAGTTTTTGTTTTGTCCTTCTATTGCCTCTAAAAGCAAAGTTACTATGCATTTTCTGAACCAATGATGTTTCGAAATTACCTCCTCGCATTACCATGGAAACCGTTCAATAAAACATAGATGGGACAAAATTACTTTGGGGGAATGCTCAAAATGTGTTCTGATGACCCAAACAAACAATTTAAACCTGAATTCAATAATTTTCTACAACAAAGTATTATCCGCTCTTTCCGTTCAAAATTAACGCGTTGTGCCGATGATCACCCGATCCCTCCATTGTTTACGTAACGGATTTTCTCGGGAGTGGTCGGAGGGACGCGAATAGCGCGATCAGAAACGAAACTAAAACACAACCGACTAAGGTTTTCTTGCGATATACTTCTTTTTAGCAAATAAGTTTTGTATATTTTCGGTGTTTTTTAACGCGTGGAGTAGAGGGCCTTCTTTAAGGAAGACAATCACAAATTGACATGTCACCTTCATATTATTGTTAGCATGAGTTTTGTACATATTTTGTAAAAATTTTGAAAGGCTCATGCATTATTTTACCAATTCAAGTCATTAATTCTGAAGGGTGGTGATCCCCCGAAAGCAAAAATTGCAACACAAAAAGAGAAAATTGCAGACTCGGTTTTATTGAGTCTGTTCATGTCGTATTGTTGGTAATATTTAACTTACTTCCGACTTGTTCAAGCTTTGGATAACATATTGAGTGCGTGATGGACCATGGAGATACTTGGCGTCTTATCCTTAGATGTTTTCAAATAACAATAAGTTTATTATTTATTGATAAGGTCTAATTACTTAACAATTGTGTTCAAACTCAACAAGTTTACACATTAAATTTACAATATGCATATAATCAAACAAATGTTTGATAAATCGCCTACCTGCAGTGAACAACCAATGGCCCGTCACATGATGTTTCGGCGGCCCTGACCTTACTACGAAAGTGTACAAAGGAGGAGCAGAAGTAAGGAACGTCTTTATCAGGCCAGGCTGTGAAGTGGAACTGTATCACCAGGCGCTGTTCTTGTTCCTTATGTGGAAAAAATAAAACCCTTCCGTGTAGTTATGCACGAGTGAACACATCAAACATGTTCGTCACTTATTATACATTCATTATGCTCTACACCATCGCAAGCAGTAAGACTCTTGCCAGATAAAGCGTTTTGTTAAGCCTTTCCTGAATGAAAATATATTGTTAACCAGTAATGTATGAATATCGTTACTATTTTGTTTAATTGGCACCATGAGCATTCTAGTACCATGATGCAAACAGCAGGATAAGAAGTTAAATGTTGTATGTATTGAATTAACAATTAACAGTTCATAGTTCATTCAGGGCTTCTATCTATGTTTGCACAATAACAATTGGAAAAGTATGCAGTTTATTAATAAAGGAATACCTTGCTGATAACCAATGTTCGAATGACGAAATTTGCAAAGGTTTCTGTATTTTTCAAGGTGACGATTACACTACCATAAGTCTGTGTACCATTCGTTGGCCAGTATTGCTTACACTTCATCTAAAATAATATGACATATATCTGTTACATTTTTAACTTTACAATTACACACGTTGCAAATGGTTTATTTTTGTCAGAAAATTCTCTGCTTTTTTAAAAGCAGGGACACGTTTAAGCCTATAATATTGTATTTATAAGTAATATATTATAACAAATTACAGTTCGGTTGTTATATACTTATTCTGGTTTATAATCTAAATGTTCATTCAGTCTTATTAATTTTGCACACACGATCTTGGCAATCATTGTATGGTATAAATTATTGAAATTTACACAATACACACTTTCAAGGTTCTAAACATACGTGTCAAATAATAAATGGTAATAATATCTCCTGAATAAAGCAAATACATTCAAGGCGTCAAGTCCGACGATACTGTATGTTTGAAGATGTTTGCAAATCGTGCATAACTATTGAAGTTATATTTGATACAAAGCTAATATTTAAAAACGTATTGATATTCAGACAGCAACATTTCAAACCTTTCCAAGCTCCATTAGATTTGTTAGCATAACAATTTTTCCGCAATTGTTCTGCCAAACCATTCTCCAGACGTCGTTCAGAATGTCCTCCACTGGGCCTAATCAAATCAAAATCAATACAGATTTCTGATGTGTTTGAAAGTGTTTGTTTCAAGGTCCCGCAAACAGTATTGATATAACAAAGGGTACATATAAATCTAAGGATATTTATAAATGATCTGTCAAGGTAGATTACAAATTACATGTACTGGTTTGCTATGTTTTAAACATGTTTAATATGTGTCATTTAGTACGTTAGAAGGCCACCAGAGACATAGTAATATCTAAGACCTTGCATGATGAAGATGATAATGTAACTGTGGTAGTATTATCATTACTTAATTATCAGTGTTGTTAAACAACTGTAATTTACCTGGTTCTAGAGTGTCTGCTCACAAAGGTATTTGTACAATAAAGTTGATACGGATAACGTCTTGGATCAAGTACCAGAACGCTATAATCACTACAAGTATTACATTTAAGTAAGACATATGTACTGCTACCATACAATGAATACATACCAGAGAAAAACATGGCGTGTACAACAACCAGTCACATGACAGTCCGAGACATCCTCACTTTTACCTTATAATGTTGAATACTGGCAAAGGAGTTGTTACTGCCATTTATAACGACTGTGTTATGACGTGACTTGGGATCGACCCAGGAAGTCGACGCTCTGCTTACTGAGCTATTAGGGACAAGATCATTATCAATATAAGTTGTTGATGATGTTGTACCAATAGTATCTGAACGCTTTCTTTGTTTACTTGCCCGGGTACATTATATACCCGAATATATATGGTGTATTTGGATAACGGGCGAGTACCAAACAGTAGTGTCATCATGGTCAAAGTTGCCCGACTAATACTCGATGCTATTTCGCATTAGACTCTGAGTCATGCTGCCATCAAACATGCATTTAAAAATAGACAATGTGTAAAAAGTTTATTCTTACCTTGTGATGCAATGTACGCATTTGGTTTATTGAAACCCTGAAGTAGAAATATACTAGATTTGGACATTCATAGACAATGTTGTTTACTTCAATTAGTTCATATTGGTACACTGGTTTGTTTGGTCTTTGCATTGTTTCTTTGAACGATTACATATTTGATGTTATTTTCTTTTTACCTAATTAGAATATCCATCTGACGAAATTGTAATGCTCGAATGAAGTCATTCAATATTTAGAATATTCTAGAGTTCAGATTAAAGTAATATGTTAACAAAGGGAGTAATATTTACGTGTATGTAGCATGCGTTGATATAATCACTGTCCTGTTCTGTATCCCATATGTCTAGGACTACTCTAGTGTCATCGTCTGAAAGTAAGAACGGAACACAGTACAAACTAGTCAATTTCAATATTTCGACAAAAGACTGAAGAATAACAACGAGTAAAAACAAGAGGGTGGATAAACGGAAAATAGCAAAAATGTAAATATAATGTAGGAAAGACAAGACGGAAACTGATTTAAGAGCCGAAAACAGAAATTAAATGTATGATGATTGAGAATAACCAGTTGAAAAGAATGAAGGTCATGTGCTCGTCGGAGGCGAATAAGACATAGCGCCATAAGTGAGTGGAACAGGAGTATACTTCAATATATATTAATCTACACCATCGTTGGAGAAGTCATCTCATCATTTACTACATTACTTCTATATAAATAACTATAGTTATAATTTCTCTTAGTATACATTTTCACATCATGTCAAACACATGCATCGCCTAAACTCTTCAGTTGTAACAAGTGTTCGGCTATCGATATTCAATATGTGACATGTCCTGTACTTATTAAAAAGATCATTAGGGCAGTTGTTTCTGATATACATACGTACATGCATACAGTCCCCGGTATCTGTTTCTGTGCATGTTCTTTGAGGCATTGGTGTATTGTTTTGTCATTCCATTCGGAAGAGCCTATATTTGTAAAAAGTCGAAACTATATGTTAGAATGCGAAAGGTATTATGCCTTTAAGATACTTATCGTATAAACTGTTGCAATAAGTTTGAAACCAGACGAAGTACCAAGATACCAAATGTCTTATATCGACATCCAATATGCTTAGAAATATTGTTGACATATAGATGTACCAACTGCAAAACTTTGAAAAAGCTATAATAGTGTAATAAAAAAGAGCCATGGCTTTCTAACGCAAGATATTCATGATTTTTAATGCGTTGTAAGTGCCGTAATGTTGTTAAATACTCATTATTCATGCTTTAATTTTTCTATCAGAACTTTCAAAAGTACAAATATGAGTCATGCAGGAAACACCACATACAGAACAAACAGTCACATAGCAATACAAGAAAACAGTAAATGTACATAACTACCAAACACATAAGAAGACACACAAAGATAAAACAAACAAACAATCGGGTGAAGATGTAAGTATCGCCTTGGAACGGTTAGTGACAAAAGTCACCTGGGTTTAAACCGGTTTAGGGGCGTCCAACCTCACACCTATTCCTTCCCAAGACTAAAAGACAAACAGTCTAAATAAGCATATCCCCTCGCCGACTAATCTACAACAACCGCGATGGCAAAAATACACTGGTATAGTCCATGTAAAACGAAAATGTATTTAAGTGGCCCCCGTATCCACCTGTCGCTAGTGTACTCAATAGTTAAGCTGCAAACAGAGTAACTGGAGAAAAGTAATTAAGGGTACGACAAAAACGAGATATCCGACGTCTTCCTTCCGTTTCCGGATTTAAGAGGCCATTTTTATAGAGAACTTAACCTTACTTGTCGGCGTACAAGCAAACAGGGCAGCATGATTGTCAACTGTAAAAGAATAGACAATCAGACATGCTGTGTGTTGAAGTACTGTAGGACCATACCCCTTTTTAATGAATCTTTTAAAATATTTGATGAACAAAGTGAGAACATGGGTATGTCCAATAATCTTACGAAGTTTGTAAATCATATCAATGTAAAATTCAGGATGTGAAATACCGTGTTGCAGGAGGGCCTTGAGATTACATTGGCACTTACCAATAAGTGAGAGATTTCGATAATAAATTTTAGAGAAAGACATTAATTAGTTTATGATATCTATATCCTTGCTTAAGCAGCTTTTCAGTTAAAATTAGATTTCAATTGTTAAAATCGTCATCACATGAACAAACTCTAGCAAAAAGAATAAGTTGAGATAAATAAACTCCATACTATAGGACATGCGGAACATCTCCGTCAAGATGAGGGAAATTTACAATATTAAAATAAAAATCATCTCTTTTGTCATATATTTAAGAAGAAATCATTCCGTTTTCAATCTCAAGGTCTAGATAAAGAAATACTGCATAAGTGTAAGAAGGGTGAGCTTTATTAAATTTGAGTTCTTTTTGTCAAATTGTAGGAATCGGAACCTCAAAGAAAAGGTTATTTAAGTTGAAAGTATCATTTAAATATCGAGATATTTCATTAAAGGCTTATATGAAGTTCGTTTAAGAAAGAATATCTGCGAGACTTGTTGGGTACGACAGGAAATCAAATTACACACATACTAAAATTTGATTGCAACTATAGCAAATAGAAATATGTATTATAGCATAGTAATGAAGTTCTACAGCATTGAAATGAAGAATATGCATGAAACGTTTATATTGTGCTTTATAAGTTTCGCATTTGATAGTACTATAGATAAATACATTATATTAATATAAATAAAACATCTGGCGGGGATACCTTTATTTACACTGTTTGCTGAAATAGAATAAATTTTAGAGAAGTCTGATGTTGGAACGTCCGTAAATCGGTTTACACACCCCGTGGTAGTTTGGCCACTGACCGTTTCAAGGCGATACTCTCCTTCCACATTCCCTCTATTGGTTTTTGTTATGTTTTGTGAGTCTCGTTTGTTTTGTGTTTTGATAAGACGTACTTTCTTGTCATGGTGCTGTTCGGATGGGTGAGTGTTTTGTATATGGTGTTTCTTGTATGGCTTATAAATGTACTTTCACTTTTATGTTTGTCTTGAGCTTTTGTCTTTGTACTTGTTCGTTAGTTGGTGCGTGTATGTGTGTTGTTGTTGTTGTGTATGTGTTCGTTGTGTGTGTGTGTGACTCACTTATTTTATATCGGTGTTTTAGTAATGGTTGCATCTTGTGTGTCTTTTCCTGCTTGGACATTCTAATTCATATTAAGCAATGACTGTAAACTATAACAATGTAAAATATTTATCATAGTATAGTAATGAAGTGTCCTTGCATTTTAGAGAATAATGTGTATGGATATGATTTATTCCGCTTTATAAGCGTACTAATGTTTTTAAATACTAGTGACCTCTCCTTGAATAAGTTTTTTCAAAACTAACTTCAGTAAGACCCAGATAGTTCGAACACTAAAACATGCATCATTATCAGTATTTAAGACAGGTTACAGCTGAGTGCAGAGTGAATGTATGACTTCTATCCAGCATTTAACATTCACCTGCCTTAAATGCACCAAGTCTTCATTACTTAAATAACCAAGCACTGAGTTTTTCCTGTAGCTCGTTTAGAAAAGCATTCACGTCAACAGAATGTTCATTCATGTATTTTTGTATTTTACTTGAATGTTAACCATAAATGCATTCGCTAGCATTTTTTGTACATTGCGAAGCGGATTATCATATAGCCATTGGGCCAAATGGTAACAAGTATATACGATCAACTCACATCAAACTCTTTCTGGAACCTGTCAGTCTCCGTGTCGGGGGTCAACACCAAGTCAGACAATATTTCAATCATAATAGCTTTGTCTGGAATCTTATGTATGTCAGTAATGTTGTAATAACTGTCTTGGTTATCTGTAAATAAAAAGGATCGTAGTTTATTATATGACTAAATCAAGGGGTAAAATCTACTAAAACCATTTTGTGTATTTATAATGACGTGTACGGGAAGACACGGTATTTGCAAATGATAAATAGCCTTACATGTATAATGAATGCAATATATTTTGATATTTGAACAATAGTCAACAATAGATTAATTTATTGACAATAAGAGTTTTTAATAATTTGATTATCAATGATCGGTGTTAAAAAGTTATATCCTGTCTCGACTGTTAGCAGATCTGAATTATTCGTCAAACAAAAGTTTTTAAATCCAGACATGGTTATTCACAGAGCAAATATAGTTGTCAAAGTTGTTTAGTATGGTTAAGTATTGCTAAAATTTATAAAATTAGAATGTGATGTGGTAGTTTCGCAAATATAGATGAAATAACTGACCGTCTATCATATCTTCATTGTTTTCATAAATGGTCATTTCTTTGTTGACGTCATTTGAAAATGCTGGAATTGTTAGTGATTCAGCTTTTGAGGTATTATCCGGATCCTTTGCTTTCGCCCGTCTATAAAATATGATCATTTGAAATTGTTAACAGACGAATTGAAATCAAGAGATCACATTAGAATTAATCATGTCACAATTTAACTGTCAAAAATGGGTATTTGTGGTGATATTAACAGAACGGCAAACAAACCTAAATCTCACAAGTGCAGAACATTTCCACCGTCGGTCATAAATTACAATTATTTATGTTAGAAAAATAATAGTAATCGCTATTGCAAGTAAAATGACTATAGTTGCTGCTATTTACGATGAAAGACATATATTCCGTTCATTAAATGCACATGGTCTAATATTCTACAGTTCTATTTGAGTGTTGTAATTAGATTTATAAGCATGTTAGTCATATATTATAATATCTTCAAGTTGTTGTCAAAGCAGTATATACTTAATGTAAAAATCCTGACAAGTGTAAAGAAAGTATCATTATTCTCGGTTTACACTGATTACTGACATTCTTTTGATGCGTTTCATGCTGTTAATAACCAAACTGGCAATTATTACCGTCTCCTTATAACAACAAACATCACTATTGCTACTGCGGCTAACACAAGCACTGCTGCACTAACTCCACCACCAATCGCTGCCGGCATATTGTTTGATTGTGCCGCATCTCCATTGGTTACCGCTTGAATAAGAAAATGTTTGACATGTTAGAAATGACTCCAGTACCAAATCATATACTTCCTATTGTTACTGTAAATATGGACTGTAAGATATAAAGAGAAAAAAGATATACATACACAGGTATCGACAGAGACCCATTTCAGTAAAATGCTCCTAAAGGGGTTTTAGTAACGAAGAAAGTAGATCCTTTATGTAGATGACTGCTTAATGCAGTGTCAAAATCGCTTCTTTAATCCTTGTTCTTTATGTCCGCTGCTGTGCTCGGTTAAAGCGTGTCGTTGATAATGCAGTCGATAATGAAGTATAAGTCTTAAATCTAATGTACAGTCAACCTCTCTATAACGGCCACTTAATTGTGTTAATTAGTTGGTATTTAGGGCAGGTGGCTGTTTAAAGCAAGGAGAAAGTGACACAGAACGCTCATATAGGAGCGTTATTTTTACTTTCACATTGATTCAAGCAGTCACCTGCCTTTAACACAAATTAATTGATGTAATTAAGTGACTGTTATAGAGAGGTTTTACTGTACATATTTATCATATAATCTGCCATGTGGGAGTGCCGAAACAGAGTGCCGTAAATCGCAAAAATAACAAATGCAGTATGAATCCGCCTGTGTTACGCTGTAAACAATGGCAGAAACAGCCGACAGGTAGATAGTATGTTAAACCGTTTATGACACCGCTTAAGGGTTATGCGATAAAGGAACCTTACACTCGTGTTAATTACACTTTTTTGTCATGAACCCCGTTTACTATAATGAATATAACACTCGCTAAAACTCGTGGCATATTATTAAAGTAAACGCGTTTCATAAAAACAAATTTGTAATGGACACTCATGTAAGATCTTCTTTGTACTATGAGCTATAGAAATAGAAAAATAGATACAGGGAGTGACGGAGGGACAAAGCAGACAGGCAATCAAGGACTAGGATGAGAACTGATCGTGGCAAGGATAAACAAAGAAAGTATGGTATATTATGCATACCAGCAATATTTGTACTTGAAAATACCTGTACCTGTGCATTGTAATTCTGTGCCTGATAAAGTTTGGTTTGCAAGACATCTCCGTTCTTTATATCCGGTGCTGTGTTCATAACCAGCCTTGCAGTCGGCTAAAAGCGTGTCGTTGAACTTTATTGATACAGTTTCATTTTGTTTGAGATTGTAGAAGTACTGATCTGGTTGTAGCTCACCAAGGCTACACTTCAACGCTTCAAAAGAAATGTTTTAATATAGATAGTACCCATTTGTAATACAGTATAAAATCATATACTACTTATCATCTAACATAATTTGTACTGTGAGTTATAATTTGATTTGATTTTATCAGGTTTTACGTCGCCTTAACAATATTTAGTCGTAAATGGAATAGGAGATATAACGATACAGGGGAGACTAACCAAGCAGACACAAACTCAGGGACTAGGGTGAGAATTTGGCCTGGCAAACAATTAAACGAAAAAGAAAGAAGTACTATTATATATACAAGAAATATTCAACACACATATTTTGTACTTTGAAAATACCTGTACCTGTGCATTTTAGTTCTGTGTCTGATAAAGTTCGGTTTGCAAGACATCTCCGTTCTTTATGCCCGCTGTTATGCTCGTAACCGGTCTTGCAGTCAGCTAATACCGTGTCGTTGAATTTTATTGTCCCATTTACATTTCCTTTGAGCTCGTAGAAATGGCGATCTGGTTGTAGATCACCTAAGCTACACTTCAGTGCTGCAACATAATGTTTTTAAAATAGTAACCGTTTTCAACAGTGATTCATATAATGAGGAAAACAAAGCGAACTTCACTTGACTTATTTCAAACTAATGAAGCAGACTAGTCATCTATTTCGTCTACCTACCGATGCAGCTAGGCACTGGAAGGTCCCAGCTATGGTTTTGTTGACATTGGATTGTTATTTGAACCTTTATGTCCGACTCAAACCCATCCATACATATCGGCTTAAGAGACTGGCCAGCTTCGAAAAATTTAGTGTCATTCTGATCTTCAAAGTATCCATTTAAAAGAGACGGGGCCTCGCAAAGGGCATCTGTATAACACAATAAAGACACGGTGAGAGGTAATACAATACATATTATTTACTATCTGTCCAAGAGTTTTAAATTGCAGATTCCCATGTTTATATACCATGACGCGAAACAACTGTTAAATACGATATATTATACAGGTATCAATCAAAGTGTAGGGAAATTACGCTCATATTCTATGTACAAATGGAATCGCCATTTACTCCAAACAACCACTGTCATGAATTATGTAGTAAAGTCAATGTATGGGGCTTAATACCTGCAGCAATACGTAATTATTGTTAATGTCTTTATCGTGTCTGCTATGTGCACTGTATGTATGCAATTAAATGTATATTATTAACCCTTTTACTTCCAATGCCGGATCTGTGATTACCTATGGAAACAGTTTGGATCCAGATGAGACGCCGAGTAACTCGGCGTCTCATAAGGATCCTAACTGTTTGTTACTGTTACTATGTTTTTGAAACAAAAATGAAGAAAATGAAAATTTGTAGCAAACGACAAAGTTAGCAGACGACAGAGTTTGGCAGCGAAAGGGTTTAAATATCTCACATATACCTTGGTTATGAGTATACTATAGTAATATCAATTGGTCATTCCAGATCAGAACTTCATAATAATTTGCTGAACAATTTGTAACAATTTTAAACTAGAAAACAATGAAACAAGCCAGGCATCATTTACCGCATAAATTGCCATGTCCCGTCCAATTACCATCGTGTGCGCAGGTACGCGAATCTTCATTGTCGATAGATAGCCGGAAGAGAGTTTCATTGCACACTGCCGTTGCCACAGTGCCATATTCATAGACAGCTTTGTCCTTTGTCTCGGATTTCCCATTAAACATGTATGTATAGTACCCGCCAGTCAATATTGCTGGTCTACTACATAACACTGGTATGCAATGTGGTAAGCTGTCCCATTTGCCGTCTTCCGTGCAGTTAATTCGGGAAACAGTTGCATTGAAACCTTCCGCACATATTACATATACAACAGTTCCACTTCCCAGTGTCCCGGATGTGTAGCCCGTATTGTTCGCAATTTTCAAAGTTCCATTAACAAAATCGTTAGGAAATAAGCATGTAATACGATCGCAAGTAGGGTGGTCTTTGCTCCAATGTCCTGATGCTAAACATTGCATTGTGCGGTTTTGCTCAGATGTATAACCTGGCGCACAATCCCAGTATACAATGTCTCCAACTGAATAGTTGGAAATAGTTTTCTGTGAATAATTACCATTTGTAACAGCGATCGGCATACTGCACTGTATTTCTAAAAAGGAATAAACAGAAACCAAAATCAATCATATCGTGTCAGTGATTATTCCTGTAGATAACCATTTAATTTTAACAGTAGTATCCGCATTGTCTTTTTATTGACCATTACTATTTTAAGAAAAATATCCTAATTGTTCTCGATTCCAGAACCTATATACCACACGCTAACTGGCCAACAGATAGTCACATTGTTATGAAGTATGGTAGGTCGAACTACAGATTTGGTGGAATTAGTACAATTCACAGTTTCTTGTAATCTAACGATATGTATAACCAAATTTCTGGAAAGTCTCGTAAAATATAAAAAAACCACAAACCAACACAAGTAGGGGCACTAGCATTATAGGTCTTGTTTGGCAAACACATTGTTGACGTGCTTCCTGTAAGTGTATAATGGCCGTCACACGAGAAGTCCAACACCGTCCCTGTCGACACCAGTTTTTTTGTACCATTCAAATAGCCTGTTCCTTTCCTCATCGTTATCACCAAAGCTCCGGATGAAACTGGAACTGGGCAGTCATGGATCTCTGAATTGATTCAGATTCATATTGTCTTGTATATTTGATAATCATACTTCTCTTTAGTAACGGTTAACAATTAGTTAATCTTAACTCGGTTAAAACCTAGATTTAAGGCGGTTTGATTCTTTTTACAATATATCATTTCAGAAACTAAGTTGTGAAGGCATGACTCTTGATCATAGGTTGTGTATGGTATATGTAAGTAAATCTTTATAAGAACAAATGAAAATATACAGTAAAACCTCCCCTACCCGGACGCTAAAATTGGTATGAATATAGGTTTTGGAGACAGGTGGTAGTTTAATGAGGGGCGAATTCGTTATGGATGATTTTCAACCCGCTTTAAGCAACCAACTGTATAAAAGTATCTTAATTCTTCATTACTAGAATTTCGATTTAGACAGGTTTTATTGTACAAATCAAAATATTAAATCATTATGATTAAGATAGTATTAAACATGTCAATTTTGTAACGTACACTGTTTTATTCTAAACTATCAATTATTTTCTTATACAATACTAATTTAAATAACGTTGTTAACACCCTTATTGTAAAATAAAGTATGTAAAATATCAGCACAAAGCATTGCAGAGTAGAGATATCATGTACTTTTGATTAAAAACAATTAAACAGAAATGAATTGAGATTTTAATGGCGTGTTATGCTATTCAACATTTATATACTAAACTGTCGAGGAAATTAGTGTAAATTATTTATTTTTAAAATGTATCAAGTATTTAACCTGAATATATCTGTACTTCACATAGCTGAAGGAATGATGCCTCCGATCTGAGCTCCGGAGCAACTACACGAATGGATGAAAATTCTTTGACTGAGGTAATTACAACATTTATCAGTGATTTGTTGTAGAGTTGGGGGCTGGCACCACTGTCATCGTACAAGACTGTGTATTTGATGTTACCAGAAGACGGTAACATACCGACAATCCTGAAATTCTTATGTCTGTCTGAAAGGAAAACATGTTCAGTATCATCTCATCTTTATCTGAAAGGAAAACATTTTCAATGTCATCAGATTGATTATATTCCATAACATGCACTTACAATTAAGAGTTTTCGATGGTATAATCACGATCTTCATCAGCCTTATGTTGGGTTAGTGGATAGAGCCACGTAACACATAGAGGGTGTTGTAGAGTGGCGGAATCTCTAACCCCTCGTCAAAGTCGGTGATTTGACACGTCTATTAACGTGTACGCCATCTGATGTTATTATTTTAGTATTCTGTGGGCTGGTCACTAAACCGGGACGAGGAAGGAATAGAGTTATTGAATTGAATGATGAATCTGATGATGAATCCAAAACAAGACTTGAAGAGATCAACCTTAATAATTATGTTCAATATAAATAGTTAAGTTTATTAGCGTTTATAAATGAAAATGTCCAATATTACGTTTCAAAGCAATAAAAATGTAGGCAACTTTTCTTTAATCATACGCATATCGAATGATGGCGGGGATACCTTTTCACAATATTTATTAAACTAGGATGACTTCGGGACAAGTATGAGGTTAGGACGTCCGTAAACCAGTTTAGACCCCACTATTAGTTTTGGCACTCACCGTTCCAAGGCAATAACCCCTTTAATAACCCTTACTGTTATGTTTGTCGTATGCCTTTGTGTCTGTTTACTGCGTTTGTTGGTGTTTAAGATTTGTATCTCGTGTGTGTGTGTTCGGGCGAGCGCCCGTCAGTGAGTTTATATGTACGTTAGTGTGTGTGCACAGGTGTGTGTCGCACGTACTTTTTATTGATGTTTTGGTAATGGTTGCGTCTTGTGTGTGACCTTTTCATTGATAGTTTCTTGGAATGTTTGGTACACTAAAACACCTTCGTAAGACTTCATTTGATTTCTGTGTTTGTTATAGCCGCATTCAGACATATACACGATTACACGTTAAGACCCTGGTTGTGTAAACAATGTTTTAAAGACAGGCAACCATAGTCGACGTGCTTCAAGACAGTAGCTTCTACCAACATCTTCCTTTCAATCTATTAAATGTTGTTAATAGTATTACAAGACAATGCCAAGTTTTATGAGACTACATATATATACGAGTATATAAACCCAACATTTGCTATTCTTATAAATACAAAACAATAAAAGCAAATGCTACATGCTTACTATAGCAAATGTTTTCTTGGCACCAAATTAAGAAGTGTAGAAAATTGTAGATCTTACAATTAGTCTTGAATTTGCATTGTCAGTACTTTGATACCTAACGCTTATGGACGTATTCGGAGTAGGTTTTCGGATACAGACTAGTCCTTAAATCCCATGCTTTAATGTGATTTATAGGCATTGTTGACAAAAGCCGGATTGGAATCGGTACACAGGTGCTTTATTATGACACCGACCTAATCAGTGTCTCCATTATTCCCTTGTTGAGAGTATGAGTTTCTTTAAAGTAGTGCTTTGCCAGCGATCGCACGATAATTTAGTATAACTCGGTCAGCCATCATCATACCACTACAAATGCATAATTCTACTAAATAAAGAATCGATATCGAAAATTAAAAACCATATGACAAAAACAATGTATATGAAAATTTACAAGGAATGAAGGTGACACGATCATTCAGGCCTTTTTCACCGTCGACCTTATTACAAAACAGCGACAAAGAACACTGTAAAGCCCCCTTTTTAAAATGCATAAATAATTCATCCGGTAGTTTTTTCGTCGTTACCTTTTGGGCACATTTTCTCTTCGATTGGATCATAATAAATACCTAAGAAACTGGAACATATGGTTTTTATACTAGTGGCTCAATATTATGAAGATGTCGCCTGGACTGGTTTTCACGAGATAAGAATCATTTGTTTTATTATGGTGCTATTTTTTAACGTATTTGACATCTCATCAAGTTGAATTTCGATATCTCGAACTTCAAGGGACCATTCAATTTTTTTCGAGGTAACAGATATTCATCCTATGTCTATCCAATATATTAAGTTCACAGCTTAAAGCATGTCTTAAATAATGCTTTCAACATTACTTTCGAACTCAATTAAGCTGTCTCACATGCTTCTTGATAGGTGTAGTGCTATTTAGAACAATTCTGTATTGTAGATTGTGGAAGGACCGGCTTTTTAGTTCGAGTTATTCCAAAGTTTGAGTTATCCGAGTTGGAGATTTCGAAATTCAACTATACTCGACACCTTTAATACTTCTTCGGTCACACATAAGCTCTAGAATATACTGTACACTGAACTCTCGCATTGAACTAGAATTATATGATATACGACTGAGTGAGTGAGTGAGTGAGTTGGGTTTTACGTCCGACCAACAGTATTTCAGTTATTTGCAGACGGCACCCGCATGAGACAAGTAATAGTGCTGCCTCACTGGAACACTCCTGCCGCAGGTACATGGCAAGGGCACCCCACCCAGTCACATTATCCTGACACCGGGCCGACCAGTCCTAGAACTACACCTTTATTGTCGAGCGTAGACAAGGGAGCTACTAGTACCAACTTTTAACGACTTTTGGTCTGTCGCGGCCGTGGATCGAACCCACGACATTCCGTACCGCAGGCGGACGCTCTACCACTGAGCCACGCGGTCGGTTATACGACTGACATTCAGGCAAGCGTTAAACTGTGAATGTTAATTTCCGAAATAAAAACGAAAGACAAACCGTATACATGTATATACGGATGAGCACGTAATCTAGTTACTTACATTGGAACGAATCCCGATTGAATATCCGAATTCCTTTCACGGTATATACACCATTGAGCTTTACGGTCCATTTAGCTCTTGTATTTGTTTCACCGCTCGTATGGGAACAGCTTCCAGCCTCCATACTGTGGTTAGTGTTACCGTCGACCGCAAGGTCTGATGAACGACCGTCCCACGTACCCGGTGTTTGGTATGTACTCTTACCTAGAGCTATATTCTTTCCTGTTGATGAAAAAATCACTGTTCATCGGTTTTGTAACATACACTCTATTAAAGTGTAACATATTTGACTGAGGTGTCACATAATGTTGACGAAACTGATTAAAATTGGTTAGTTAAGCCTCCGTTGCAAAATATCGAACACCATCTAGGGCTAAAAGGGGATTCGGATACATTACATTGTGTTTCTTGCTTTTTTAATCCTTTATTCCACGAACATTCATCATAACGACTTCATCAAGATTAAGTAGATAAATATTTATAATGGCATATGAACAAAACAATGGTTTGGTCATGGCATAATGTAGAATCATATCTGTACAATTCTATAAACAAACAGAGCGGAGCGGCGTATTTATAGTGTAAGTGGTTAACATGTCTAGTGTAAAGCAATGTTACACAAAGACTTTCTAGCAAACACACGACATCCGGTTCCAGAACGAACTCTCGACCTCCAATTTGAATTTGAATAAGTAAAGAAAACCCTCTCATGCACAATTTATACTTTATTACTGTTTTAATCGTTTTATTAAACTTTGAATATGTACAAGGTATTTATTTCTCTTTTTGATTTGAAGAATAATGGTCTGCATGAATATATATTTTGATATTTTCACAACTCTTTGATACCTTGCCATCTGACTATTAACTGAATGACCCAGAAACACACGTGGTCATCATGAGAGGAACACTCATTGACTTGTTTGTATATTTTGAAAAATAGGAACTTGATGGATCGTTGCAAAATAAATATGCCATAATGATAACAGAGGCGTTAAGAGTCGCTATTGGTGAGTAAACTTTAAAACAAAGTTTTGTTTTTGAATTCATTAGCCAGACATTGATTTACAGCCAATCAACATCAACTATCCTTTTTCAGAATATATGTACTTCACAACAGCAGGTGTTAAGTGCTTGTGTGGCGGCCGTAAAAATTCGCCCCGTACTTCATTGTCAGTGTTGTTATATTTTCTGGTCCTTCGGGATTATTAGTTTTGATGTTATTAGTTTTGAAAATTGAATCCTGCTTAAACCGGTGCTAGGGGGCGTGAGTAGTGTTGTACTTTTAACTACTACTCATGAACAGACTCAATAAAACCGACTCTGCCATTTTCTCTTTTTGCATTTCTACTTTTGCTTTCGAAGGATCACCCTTTTTCAGAATTTATGTACTTCACAACAGCAGGTGTTAAGTGCTTGTGTGGCGGCCGTAAAATTCGCCCCGTACTTCATTGTCAGTGTTGTTATATTTTCTGGTCCTTCGGGATTATTAGTTTTGATATTATTAGTTTTGAAAATTGAATCCTGCTTAAGCCGGTGCTAGGGGGCGTGAGTAGTTTTGTACTTTTAATTACTATCCATGAACAGACTCAATAAAACCGAGTCTGAAGTTTTTCTCTTTATGCATTTCTACTTTTTCTTTCGAAGGATCACCCCTTTTCAGAATATTTGTGACAGTGTATGTAATATATAATCATACTTGATTGTCACACTGTCATATCTAAGTGTGCTCATAGAATATAATAACAAACAAAATGCAATAATAACCATACTTAAATGTACAAAGTAGGGTATGCATTCTAAAAATAGATATAACTTTTTGTATCATTACTATGTCTGAAAATATTAATAATTGCGAAAACCTGGTACGTCGGATTTGATTTTAATACATATATATAAATCATTCGACTATACATTGTTTGAATTTACAAGCTGAACGTACGTATCTTCGTTATTTAAACAAAATAGCAATTTGGAATTCAGATATTGCATATATTGATAGGGATAAAGCAAAATCAAGCTGATTAGATATCTAATGCTGATTTAGTTAAACACTGTGATCAAAGTGGCGCAGTCAACATTCTCAGGAGTCTGCTCGTCTTCATAATTACACATTTCTACGCAAACATAGTAGACCCAGATGAGACGGTTACTATAGGAGCCGTCTGATTAAAACATTCTTAAAATATAAGATCCTGCGAAAGAAAATTTAAAGTACAAATATGAAAAGAGAAAATTGCCGACTCGGTTTTACATTGTCTGCTCATGAGCAGTTAATTAAACGTGCAAAATTACTCACGCCCATGGCACCGGCTTAAACAGGCTTCAGTTTTCATAGTATAAAAACTGGTGACCCCGAATGTCCAGAAAATATAACAACACTGGGAATGAAATACTTGGTGACGTTTTAGGACCGCCTGCCGGGAACTTAACAGCTGCTGTTGTGAAATATACAAATTCTGAAAATTAGAAAGCAAAAGTAGATTTATGAAATGAGGACATTGCAGACTCGGTTTTATTGACTACGTTTAGGAACAGTTATTTAAAGTGCAACACAACTCACGACCCCGAGCATCGATTTAAGCGGTATTCTGTTTGCTTATGGAATAGTATACTTATGTTCCTTCATAGTTAAAAATCCATGTGCAAGTGTGGGTATAAAAATATAATAATCAATACAACGATGTATTTATTTCATATATGAATATTCATGGAGTAAAGGGTTAGATATATATAGTACTAGAGTAGTCGTTTCTTATTTCGCTACAATTACGAAATTATAAATATCTAATTTGTAAAGCATCAGGTCCGCTATACCAAAAACACATTTAGGCTTTGCAAAATTTATAGAACTAGATCTTTCTTTTTTCAGCTCAGCCGCCGCGTTTAAAGTGCGACCTTACGTTAGTTATATCACTGTTTATACCACAACCCAGTAAACCAAAATAGACAGGTGGATGGAAAAATGTGCAGAACTGTTTTGGTTCCAGGTAAACTACAATACCTAAATATTGACTCAATAATTCAATTCAAACCTGCAAAGTTCCAGCTGTCTGAGGCAACAGTGTCCAACAGAATACAAGAAAGGATGAATAGCACCAAACCCATTGTTATGATCAGTCAGAAATGCAACGCCTGAAATAAATTGAAACATTTGCATCAATATAACGAATATTGGGATTCTGTCACCGAATATTGCTTACAGGAAAATGTTTGTATGGATTTTAAAGCTACCACCTCATTTTCCATCACTCATACACTGATAAATTAAATGATTTAAAGTGTCCCTGTTTTATGATTCCATATAACCCTTATATCGACTCAGTGCTTGCATCGATTCAATGATTGTATTTAAACAGAAAATCCTTTAAAATCAAATCAATGACCTTACAAATGGTACCAATAACCCCTCCCTTATTTCACAGCATGTGAGAGACGTCCTAGAAATTCCTTTGACCCGGTGTCAGTATAATATGACTAAGTGTGGGCTAAATTTTAACCTTGCATATGTATTTACCATGCTAATGTAAAAGAAATGGGAAACTCAATAAGTGATCCTCTGTATCCGAAGTATACGCGTCTATGAACATTATACACCAATTCCACTGAGCAGAGATTCCCTTACGCTTCGAAGTTTTGGTTACAACGCCGCGAATCGTAGCAGAAATGGCAACAAAGCAATAGAAACACCCTGATCTTTGTAGAAGCGTAACGACCGCTTTTTAATTGCCACTTCACGTTGATTGTTTTGACCTTGCTCAAAATTTACGCAGCGGCATCGCCGTGGACTCGAAGCACAGCAACAGCGTAGTAAGAAATTCATGAACGCAGAAATATCACATCGTAGTTGCAGCACCTACGCTTAGGTTTAAGCAATATCGCAACAGCAATGTAGCGTAGACTGTAATCCCGTGTCATAGAAGAAGCTTCTTGGAGAAATCTCAAACGCCGTAGAAGCGCAGCAACATTCGGCAGGATCGTAAATAGCGCAGCGGTATCGTTATTAAAGCGTAATATAAGCGTACTAGAAACGCGCAAGTCCCAACATTATGCACATGTCGTCGCTTCCGCGGCGATTTGGAAGATTTTGGAGAAGCGCCATGATCGCCATGAGCATATTTGAACCACTGCCCAGTGGAATATGGATATTAGATTGTTGATCAAATTACTTAATCATCTTCAGAAGATATCCCAAAAGTTGAGCACGTAAGAAATGAAAATGGAACGTGCTCTAGATTTTGATGGACACACATTCTTTCAAAGATTTATTCAAGGTAATGCATAAAGAACATGCCAGTTATACAGTAAAGCGAATTACAATGTTCTATATTGTCTAGTAACATAATTAAGTTGATTACCACTTTTTAGCCTTAATTGGATACGTATATGCATGTGTCGTTAAGTAATACTGTATCGGTTCAGTGTTATCATTTGTAATTAGAAAGACCCACACGAACAGTTGTTAAATAACCAAACTTTTTGATACTATGATATCTTTCTATTCACTGAATGGCAGATTATGTACGTATGACCATGTTGTAGACAAAAATGTTTGTTGACGAATAGATTTAGGAGTTTAGTAGCAAGAGTTTAACTACATTATGAATCCTCTTTGATATGTTAAGCTATGCACGAATGCTATCGGATTACACCCCGTCATTGTACACATTTTATTCAGCAGCGGGTATGCCATACAAAAGACAGCATATATTACACTAAGGTAGCTTATACGCCTCTGTGTTTTATAGCATTTAGTTCTGAAAGGTAGGTACGTTCATGGCTATTTAAATAGGGTTAAATCAGCATTAGCATACCCATAGTTACCATCATACTCGTCATAACGCTACTAATCATACTCATTATCATTATCAAACATCACGTACTCAAAAGTAGTCTCCCTGACATTATTTCCAACGAAGGGTCGCCTTTGCCTTATCATTTAGATGTTCGATATAATGTCAAAAGGAGTTGGAAATCACTCTAGTTCAGTCCGGTTAGTATCATAACAGATAACAGGCAACTACAATTGGACAAGATTTACATCTTAAATTTCAGCAGAATAGTGATATTGTTCCCATGCGTAAACAAATCATATTTCCTTGATCATATTCGTAATTCTCTCCTGATTCATCATCCACATTTGAAGACATACAGTAATGTACCTCTAACGCAAAGAAAAAAGTCGTTATATTTAGGCAGGTGGGAGTAAGTCATGCAAAAGATCTTTTTGAATCTCTCTGCTTGGCTTAAACTGACACAAAGTAGACGGAGAAGCATCATATTTCAACCCATAGTATAATGTCAGTGACATATGGGACAACATTGGCAACACGTGTATAATGAAATGTTTAGCTATATAAAAACTTCCAAAGTATTCGCAGGTTTGCGATTAACCCTTTCCGTGCAAAACATGGAGCACTTATGTCATTTGCAAGCAGTATAAACCCATATAAGAGGGCTCTTCCTAAGGGTCTTAACTGTTTGTCATATGTCAATTTTCTTAAAAATATTTCTGAATACTTTGGGTAGGACTGACCTTTTTGAATATTAGAATAGTTGGCTGAAAACTCAGCATTGTAGGAATAAGTCATTTAAGAAAACATTGTGACTTGGCGTCTAATTAGGACTTTTAGATATTTTAGAACATAGAAGCATAACAATCTACTTCGAGCCATGAAGCAGACATACTATTCGGGGAAAACAATGAAAACACAGGGTAACACGATCCATTGTTTGATTCTTGTTTACCGACACGCAAATAGCTATTACCCGTATTACACAGATGGTTAAAATAAGTCAACCATTTTCTCATATAAACGCTTCATTTAGTCCTCTGCAAACAGAGTAGACCAAGATTAGACAGCCCCGGTAGGAACCACCTGATCAGGGTCTGCTCAGTTTGCTTTTGGCATTATATAGATCAAATTCTACATTTTTTGTGAAAACAAACAACTCCGTTGCAAACTTTACACTATAAAAGTTCAGCTAATAAGTGGTTTTCTAATGTCACCATGTTCTGCATTTCACTGATGGTTAAAATAAGTACAAACCGAATTGTTCTTGGTACAGGCGGATCGCTGATAACGTTAATAGAAGTGTGGGATCTAATAAGAGGGCTAGTCACTGGATCGCCTATTAGGATGAAAACTGTGTGGCATATATATAAAACTATCGTTGTTAAAACAATATGCGATGGGATTAGTTGTAATGTTAGTTGGGAATCGACCATTGCGAAACGTAATGCTTCAGGTAGCCATCCAACTCATGAATTCACCCTTATCTTACTCCGTGCGATCTGGATGTCGATTTTAAACTGCTTGGATCCGTATAAGACACCGAGAAGGTCTGTCTCTCAATCGGAACCAAGCTGTTTGAAATTTGGTGAAGTGTTTCTCAAAAGCTTGAATTAATCGGAAATCAATAAAACGCTCAGCTAATTAGAGTTTCAGCAAATATTGTTTTCATCAAGATAATGGTTACATACAATTGGGAATACAAATGATACCTTTGACAATCGTAAAATGGGATGAACATTCACAAAGTTGTACGTATTCAAAGATTACACGTAAGACATAGACATATTCTCACTCAAGTATACTAACCCTTTCCCCTCATATAAACGTGTTTGCAAACAGAGTAGACTCAGATCAGAATGTTCCTATTGGAGCAGTCTGATCAGGGTCTGCTCTGTTTGCTCATGGAATTTGATAGCTCTGTTTCTTTACTTTCTAAAATGGCTGCAATGTATTACCTTCCATATTTGATTGTAACTATTTTGTCCATGAATATTCAGTAGGTATTGAAATATTTAAAAAAAACAGAACAGGGAAAGGGTTAAAGTGAAGCAAACTAAGCATGCTGAATGTGACTTAAGAGGTCAAGTTATCTTTACCGGTATCTCGGTGTGCAGTATTTAGTTTCACCCTGTCCTTTATCACGCTTTCCCTAACAGATCCAAATATAAGCAGACACTATAATTTCACTGCAGGCTAAGTCTGAATTGAATAGCGCAAAAAATTGTATAGGGAAGACATTACCATCTTCCTATTTGTCATAAAATACAAAGAAGTGCACTCTGAATTTGAAAATAGATTTGCGATAAAAAACCACTCTAAAGAGAATGTTAAAATTGGTATCGGTGCCGGTCTATTAGACAGTTTAATGAGGATTAAAAGGCATGCAGAAAGCTCCTATCGGAGCTTGTTACATGGTTTTCACCCTGTAGTAAGTGACAAACACCTTGCATAAAAAAGTAAAATTGTTTTTTATTAAAATTCTGGTCTAGTTGCGTTTTACTGTACGTCGCGATTAGGCGTGCCAAGATGAACAATCAACTCTCATATTTCTCTTTCAAATCCAGACTTATAACAAACAACTCATTAATAATTACTCGAAGAAATGTAATACTATTTTACTTAGATTTCTTGAAGATCATGCGTATATAGAACCTGGTAATAAGATCTTACCCTTTCTCCCTAAAACAACTAAATGTTACCCACTACAGATCCAAACAGAACTGACATTTTTGCTTGAGTAAACAAGAACTGCCTGATCTTTGCCTACCATGTTTGAAAAGGGTCGTCTCCAAACACATTTTGTCTGATACAATTACCAACAATTATTATTATTTTGGTATTAGCTTCCAGAATGCAAGCAAACTATCAGGCAGTTTGGATCCTGATGGAAAACCAAGTTACGCGGCGTTTCATCTGGATTCAAACTTATTGCATAGCTTATCACAAGCGGAAAGCAAACAGAGCTGAACCTGATCAGAAGTATTCTTGAGGAGTTTTCTGATTTGGGTCTACCCTGTTTTTCAATGTGTAAAAGACGGTATTAATGGAGAAACGGTCATCAAAAGTTGTCCCATAGTTTTTTTACAATTGGTAATTGTGATGAACTTTAGATACAGTTTGAATTCAGATAGATGACATGCTGAGTAACTTGGCGTCTAATCAAAATTTAAACCTTCTGACATCCTACTCATATAATGAGTATTTTGATGAAAATTACTTCCCGATACTTAAAACGGACCAAACGATGCAAGTGATTTTGGTGCAGTTCAATAGCATATCTACCATGTAAATAATTTCGCAAAGTAATCAAAAAGCCAAAATTCTGATTCCTTTTAATCGTAGATTCTACTAATAACGTCAGAAATAGGTACACATAGTAATGGCTGACCAGTTTTGAACCAGATATTAATTAAAACATATAATGTTTGACATCAAGAACGTAACAACATTATTGACCCTTTCAATGCGGGAAACGAGTCACTAACGTCCTTTTCAAACATTGAGGAGCCCTCTCATCAGGTTTTGTACTGTTTGTCATTTCTTTTTAAAGGCCCCTGATTATTAACAATAAGCTAAACGTGCTTGAGTTTGGGAATATTCCATTTAAACAGAGTCGAAAAAGTTTCAAATCGTGTTGCTGATTGTAGAGCTGCGTTGTATAGAAAATGAATAAGTGAACCCTACACAAGTAGAACGTAACTACAGTAATACAGTAAATCCGCGACCACCTAAAAGAGGTATAATTACGGGTGTTAGATACAGGTGCTAGCTTAATGCAGGACAAAAGTAATGCAGAAGCTCATAGAAGAGCTTTCTGCATTACTTTTGTCATGGATTTAGCAACCACCTGCTTATAAAGACACATATGTTTATTGATTAAGTAGTCGCATTAGAGGAGTTTCACTGTACTGTCGCTTCTGTCGCAGCCGTCTGCAATTTTTTTGTGGTCTGTTTCATTTTTATTTTTTCTCCATTTTTTGTTTAAAAAAACAGTCACAGAAACAAACAATTTGGATCTTGATGAGGCGCAATCTTACTCGGCGTCTTATCTAGATCCAAACTGTTTGCATTAGTGATTACAGATGCGACATTGGCAACGAAAGCGTTAACACCTATTAAATCTTTAAAAGTAGCATATTTTCATTTAATACAAAAAGGATAATTATTAACAGCCAGCTTGTACACAGATGTTGGACGCTTCATTGTGATTTTTCACACTTTTGAATTTCTTCGCTTATACAAGGAAGGAGTCAGGTCGTGTCAAAACTCTCTTATTATCCTGTTCATATTTTTGTATAGCCTTAAATTATACCGCATTTGAAAAACGATAGAAGCCTGAAACCAGACAGGAGCTGTAGGACCAGGCTCAGATGTTTTTTGTATGCTTTAGATTCTCTACCTGGAGCACAACTATTCATAGTTTATGTGTTTTTATAATACGAGTAATTAAATCATTTAACCTTGTATCGTATTTACAAACAGCTTAATCCATGTGAGACATTTTTTTCACAACAGGATTAGGGTTGATATCAATAAAAACATGGAGCAATACATAATACCTGCATGAATATTAATGGAGTAACTGAAGAAACAAATAATACATCAACGGCATAATATATTTGTGAATATAGCTAAAAACTAAAACATGCTTACCTTTGAATATCACATAGTCTCACTTTTTCGTAAACACGGTCCGTTACAACCGAATGTTGACCCTAGTCTGGTATTTAAACTTCCTCGTTTATTGTTATAAATCCGGGCTTTTTATTCATGTGCCCTAAGCGTTTACTAAAGGCTACTTGCAAAACGTGTTTTTTAATTTCATTTAGCTTTATTATCCAGAATAGGCTTTAAATTGACAAGTGTTTAAGTATAACCAATTGTTTACATCCACATTGAATTTTTGTGGAGTAATATATTTCAGACAGTGTTTTAAAGATAAAACGAACTATAAATTGAGTGGTGAACAGTTTATTAAGGGACGTTAATGCTTATACAGTTAAACACTGGTAGTTCAAACACTGAAACAGGTTTCATTATCGGTCTTTAAGACAGGAGACATCTTAATGCAGGGTAAAATTCATACGGAAAAACTCATCTAGGGGTTTCTGCATGACCCCAACGCTGCATCAAGCAGCCACATACAGTTATTACTTACTAAACATTCCAAACATGGAGTTGTTAAGTGCTGAAATTAGATACCCATAGCCCATAGAAATGTATTCAGTTCGTATGATCATTAATCCCTTCAACACTAAAGAAGAAAATGTCGTTTGCTACACTATTTTTTATTCCAGTCATTCCTTTCAAAGCACAGTACATGTGTAGCAAACGGTTTGGATTCTGATAAGAAGTTGAGCCATTCGGTGTCCTATCTGGATCCAAACTGATGTCAATTGTCATAGTGAAGTGGTCTGTATTGTTTCAAGAGAATACATACAATCGTTACCTTGCTATATTCAATATTATCTACATAATTACAGTAAAATTCGATACTACGAATACTCGAATACATACCACTATTGATCTTTAACACAGGTAGCAGCTTAATGCAGGATAAAAGTCATGCTGAAAGCTACTCCTACAAATGAAAAAGTAGTAAAGTCAAGCAGGAAAAGCCACACACAAAACGCCACCATCACCAAAACACCTACACAAAGCAATTGATATAGCAATTTATACTCATACACACACATACAGTAGAAGTCACATACAAGACGCAAACACCACCAACACATCGATAGACAGCATGTTACACACACACATAACCAAACACACGCAAACACACGAGAAGAACACAGAAAACACCAACAAACACACAAGCACCAGAGAGAAACATGAACAAAACACAATGACACAAGACAAACAAAAGTAAGGGTGACAAAGAGAGAAACGCCTTGGCACATTCTTCTTCATTACCAAATATTCGTAGTACCGAGTTTTTACTATAATTCCTTTATTCTGTTTATATGCATTAAGAATGGTTGATGATCTGCAGAAAAATTACCGTTGAAAATACAATATAAACCTCGAAAATTCTAACTTTAAGTAAAACTACAGATGGATGGGTGCTTTATGCAGGTTGGAAGCCATGCAAAAAAACTCACAGAGGAGCATTCTGCATGACTTTAATCTTACATTTGCTGCCATCAGTCATAAACTCAGATAAAAATACTTTTAAGTGATCGGAATAGCGAGGTTTGAATGTAGTGCTGAATCTGATCAAATGTTTCTAAGGCTGTGGCAGATCTAGGTCTACAATAATTATACTATATATCTACGACTGTATAGAGCGGGTCAGGGCGGACAAGTACTTTCAGAAAGTCATACACAATTTCTAATCCTTAGGGCATGATGTTACTGATTTCATCTGGTAAGATTGTGATAATTTAAATTCAACTGATATAATAGTAAATAGTGTAGACATTGATCAAACTGTTCAGGAGCCGTTTGATCTTGGTCTGCACCCTTTTGCCTAATGTTGAGGTAATTACTAAAATAGGGTACCTTTTGACTGAACCTGTATGAAGCGGTCATAAAAAGAGGTCATCTTATGGGTCTGTAACACAAGTGGTTACTTAATGCAGGTCAAAAGGCTTAAGACAGGTTCTACGTTATATATTGCATAATCTTTATTATAAATATTTGACAACATACAATGTAAAAAACATACACATACAAATGAATATCGAAGTTATTATTGACACTATACAATTACAGAAATGACGATAGACCATTATATACATCTAGTTAATCTACCGAGAAAGCTGATGTCATACATTTAACTGTTTACTTCATAGCTTTATACGCCTTTGCAAACATATGACCGATGTCTCCTGAATCGTTTGCCTTGTCAAAGTCTGTTATTTACTTATGTAAAAAACAGATTTAATGCTACAGCTTCTGGCATGGTGAAACATTTTTGTGTTCATATGCGATTATGAAAAATAATCGGATTAATATTCTCAATATCATTATTTTCGCAATATGCATAAAGTGATGGGCTACGCCTGAGCGACAGTAGGATGTCTTAATTCCCGGGTCCCGTACAAAAAGTATGATACATGTATATTATATCCGGGTAGTATTGAGTATCAGGTTTCTAGAGTGATCTAGATGTCCGCGCCAGTATGTCGAGTAGTACAGGAAAATTAAACATAAAACCACGAGGAACATGTAATTAAATCAAAGTAATGTAATTACTGATGGAAAGTGGTTATACCTTTAGTACGGCCGGTTTGTTTGCTAGATAAGCCATGCTCCATAAATGCCTACTTACATGCGATACTCTTATCCTTCATTTTGAGCCCAATTTCGCATCTTGGCCAGACATATTTATACAGTAAAACCCCTCTAAACCGGACGTCTAAATAAGTATAAATATCGGTTTTGGAGACAGAACAACTGAATACAGGGTAAAAGTCACTACTGTGGAGGGCACTGGTTGCACAATAAACTTGTAAATAGTGCAAACCCTGATGAGACAGCTCCTGCAGGAGCTGTCTCATCTGGGTCTTCACTATTTAGAAGTAGGTATATTGACGTGAATAGCAAGCCGAGGGTTAATGCAGGGTAAATATCAGACAGAAAGCTCCTCTAGGAACTTAAGCTACCACCTGACTAAAAGTACCAAAGTTCTTCTCTATTTGAATTCCGGTTTAGAGCTTTTTCTATACATTTGATGCATCTTAAATAGTTTGAGTAAATATGGGGCATGTACTCTAACACCCACTATACCGACACATACAACATTATGTCTAATGTTACCCTTTTCTACACTATGAATCGATTTGTCAAGACCTTTTCAATCAGCCTCAGTCTAGATCAGATACAAGCATTCGACGCCTTGCCAGAATCAAACTTTTTGACATACATTCATGCGCTTTTTCGAAATAGAAATAAGTGTAAACAACCTCGTGAAACGGTCACGTCAATCTTCTTGTATATAATCATTGACCTCTTGTCATAAGGTATACAATTTTGGACATTAACATATTGTTTAATTTCCTTTAACACGAATAAACATACAATGTCATAATGCTGGTGTGTTATAGTAGTTTCTTGAGTTTCTTGAAGAGTTTCTTGATGTAGATGCTAATTTAATCCTGCTAAATGTAAGGCTAATAATGTAAGACTCATGTGTTATATTATTAGCGTTACATACACATTGAAACCTCAATCGCTCGAACACTAAACCATGCATCATTATCAGTTTAAAGGACAGCTTTCTGCATGACTTCTGCTTTGCATTAAGCAATCACCAGCCTTAAAAACATTCATTCATTTTTTTTCAAAGTATCAAGTTCCTATTGTACAAAGACTATGTCACTGTTACCGTGACATTTTACTTGCTTATTGCATCGAAGAGCTTGGATTTGGAGCGTTATATAATTCATGCCATGTGTCAAATTAAAAGACGTCGCACCGAGTATAGGAACAAGATATTTATCTTGAAAGATGATACCTGCTTACATCTAGATCAGTTCAATTTTACTACATCTGATTCGATTAACCCTTTCCCTACTGAAAATTCAGACAAAACTAAATATGGAAGGTGGAATTTTTGCGGCCATTTTAGAAAGTAAAGAAACAGATCTTTCACATTCCGTTAGGAAACAGAGCAGATCCTGATCAGACTTCTCCTTTAGTAGCCGTCTGATATGGGTCATCTCTGTTCGCAAATGTTTGAAAACATGTTTGTATGAAGGAAATGGTTAAAACACTTTGTGCCGAGTGTCAGACAACTTGAATCTTGATGATCTGTATCCAAGATGCAAATCAGTTAACGAAGAACGGGTCACTGGCTAGTAAGTACAAGAAATTGCAGAATTACTGTTGTAAGCCTCCTAGTTTTCAATATTACTATACCCAACGTCAAGTCAGCAACAAAGACACTACAAAACACGAGTGACTACAAAATAACGAAGACAATTAATGTATATATTAAACTTTTAACCACATCATTACGTTTAAACATATCTGTTTAACTCAGTCGCTGTCAAATTTTGTCATCTGCAATATTTGTCGTCTACTACAAGTTTCATTGTTTATATTTCTGTATCCCTGTTTAATAAACATAATAAGAACAACACACAATTTGGATCCAGATGAGACACCGAGTTACTCGGCATCCTATCTAGATCGAAACTTTTTGCATATGTAATCACGGGTGCGACATTTGCAGCGATACATTTGAAGTGTGTTCTAATCACGATAACTAGTTTCAATGGGGTTTGAAGCGGTTCTAAAATATTTTATAATATGTTTCAGACAAAATGAAGAAATGTCTCCTTAAGTTGCAGATTACAAAAATCGCTTCTCCTGTTACAGTTGAAATTCGAAATTGGAGTAGGTCTCGTACTGCTTCAGGAAGGCTAGAACAACCTCGTGACAGAACTGAAACTGTGTCTGAAACAAAAGGATTGTCCACGCTTATACGCTTAACATGATACAAAACGAGCTACATGTACTTCAAAATTAGCGTTGCCGATATTTGTATATGGAAATAACATGATATCTACAAAAGTTACCTGTTATCTGACTGCGATCCCAGCAAAACCTACAGGGGACCTTATGTTGATAAAACACAGGTATCTTAAAATGAAGGTGGTTGCATAATACAGGGGAAGAGTAATGCATAAAGCTCCTACAGGAACTTACTGCATTACTTTTGATCTACATTAAGCTACCACCTGTCTTAAATACCTACAATTAGACATCCGTTTGATTGTCGTTTCAGACAGGTTCTGCCGTATATTGATTTTAAGAACTGTCATAAATGACAACAAAATAAATATGCATGTTTAATGTTTATAACTTCCTGAGCGAGTATTGTTTGAGCATTCCCAACTGAACTAGGATTACACATATTGTAAACACTTTTGATCCAGTTGAAACTAAATATGTAGCGTCTCATTAGGCGCCAAACGTTTTAGACTAGGTGTGTAACGGATCACCTCGGTTCCACTACGGATCAAATCTCATGGATGACCCCGGAAATGCCAATTTCCGTAGTCAGATACGAATGCACACAACGACGTGACTACGGGTTTGACGTTCCTATGGTAGAATAATGTAGGAAATGGGCCACGAGTGATACGGATTGTTACGGAACCACACGGTTTAATACGAAAATGACACGGCTTGATACGGAAATAACAAGGTTTAATACAGAACGACACGTGTAAGGAAGAGTGCACTGCAGATAAACAACGGTTTGCTACGGTATAAGTCAGGGTTAGTACGAATAAGAACGGTTTGAATCGGAATAACACAGATCACCACGGACCTAAGCAACCCGACTTCGGGCCTACGAATAATTACGGATTAATGTGGTTTGAATACGGACTAAAACGGATCAGTAGGTTCTAATACGGTTTATTAAGGGTGTACTTCGGTTGTTTGATCCGTGCTCAAATTTTGAACATGTTCAAAAAATTGTCACGGAAGTGTTACAACATATGACTACAGCTAAAATGCGGAAAGCTACGGACCAATACATATTGCAACGAATGATGCAGGGTCGTATCTGTACCTAATCCGACGTCAAATCCGCGACCTAGGCAAAAGGTACGCCAACCCCCGTAGTAACACCGTTGTGTGCATGCGTATCGGACTACGGAAATTGGCATTTTCGGGGACACCAATGAGCGGCGAAGTGATCCGTGAATGTGTGCCGTTTAGAGTGTTAGAGAGTTTAACTGTAGCCTAGTCCCAAAATCTAGGTTTATCGAGCTTAGTGTAACATGTTTGGTGTTAAATAGCCTAAAAATATATTTAATGCACATAACACCTTACTTTAACGTTGACCATAATTGTGTAGCCCATTGCACATACAGACTTCAAACTTTGCATGCGTGTGCAACTTACGGAGCGGATCATTTTAGTGGTTAGTTATTAAGGTCAAGGTCATACATCAATGTCTAAGGTAATATCGGGGGCATAGTGTTTAACGGACACATCTTTTTCTTTATAAAAAATATAGATCTGGCGTTATGTACAGTTTCTGTCATGACAACATGTTTAAATATGTCATTATGAAAATCAAATTTTAATGCTGGATTTATACTCATGAAGCAATGGGACAACGAATATAATTTCAATACAGAGTAAAACGTGCAAAATTTGGATAAATTTGCTTACCACATTTGGTATGACATTCTGTCTTCTGTTTCGCATTTCCTGTATCACCTGTGAAATCGCTACTTCCTGTTCAACCTTCAACCTGTCCAGAACCGCAGCCATGACACAGAACAGACCGCTCTTCTCCACTCCATCCCTGCCACACACACACACACACACACACACACACACACACACACACATATATATATATATATATATATATATATATATATATATATATATATATATATATATATAAAAAAATTGCAATCATGAATAGAATATATCTCTCTTCTCAACTCCATCCCTATCATAGTAACATATATAATAAAACCATAAAACAGATCAAATCAGAAGTAATGAAATGTTGCATTATCGCTACAGTTAAAGTTTCCTAAGACGAGTGTTTATTTTTTTTTGAATTATCAGTACGTCAAAATAGTCCCTGAGAATCCTTTGCCGAATTGTTGCTATGTAAACCTCGGAATACATCTCTTTTACATCACCCTTATTATGCAGTACCTACATGCAGTGAACGATGACAGGATGGTTTCCAGACTGCCGTTGACATTCCTCCATCAATTCAAGCGCAGACAGTATTTGAGCGGCATCATCTGGTACAGGCTGGCCTTTGCCCCATTTCTCAAATTGAATAAGCTTCAATTTGCTTCAAAATTAAACTTCAATAAGCTTCAAGACATTTGCATGATCTCTTACTGCTCTTGGCATCTTACTTTCATCTGTGTAATTTCTGGATAATGCATAAACTCACAAGTCTTGATATTTTCAGTTTGAATATATTCTGAAAATGGGTGATCCTTTGAAAGCAAAAGTAGAAATGCAAAACGAGACAATTGCAGACTCGGTTTTATTGAGTCTGTTCATGAGTAGTAATTAAAAGTTCAACACTACTCACGCCCCCTAACACCGGCTTAAGCAGTATAGCCAACATAGTAGCGTATATGATATTGAATTAAACATGAAATGATTAGATAATAAATATTCAAGACGTTAATGGGTATCTTTGACATATCGGCCGTTTTGGTTCTACTATGTTAAAAAGTCATATGACAACTATCGTCATGGTTCAGTTCATATAACTATTGTTTAGGATTTAAGAAATATAGTATGTATTCACTTATATCAATTATTTAAAATAATAACAACAACAACTGTGACTACTTTATTATGTTTATAATTTAACGTGAGTTTCAAACTATCGACAAATATAAAATAAGAAATTATAATAGCAAAACATTCTTAGTCTACCTCTTTCTCTGTTGTAATTGTCAGTGTTACAATGGTGTGGCCTCCTTTCTTTTCGACGTTCTTGTTGTCGATGTGAAAGTTTTCTTTATTCATGTTCCGTTTGTCAAAGTCCGACCAGTATCTCTCTGTCTCCTGAAAGTTAATTGCCATTAACTCTTTCGTATCTGTAATTACCTATGTAAACAGTCTAGATCCAGATGAAAAGCTTAGTAACTCGGCGTCTCATAAGTGTTTTATGATTGTTGAAATAGACTATAACATGTAAATGATTATGTGTACTGGAGGCTGGAGCGGCTGGGTCCTTTACGGACAGTCGCGAATTAAACGTCATCAATACAACACGCTTGTGTTCTTATATTAGTCCATGAGCCAGTAGGGTTGGTCGGTACCATCTCAGGGGAATAATTCCCATTGTGATTTTTTACATCATATACATCGATAGAGTTAGAAAATATGTGATAGCATTGCATCGATGGTAGCTTTCTATGTGTTAATGCGTTTTATATTATGCTATACAATATCTGCATTTCGAGACAAAATTATCAATGAAAAGTAAAGCTAACGATTTCAGATTTACAACATTTGGTAGCATACCCCAACAACGAAATTACGATGGTATACCTGAATCAGGTTGTCAGTCTAACTGTCCTTCCATCTGTCCATCCCATATGTCTGTTCCTCTATCTGTCCGTCAATTCATCCGTCTGCCTATCTGTCCATTTATAGACGCAAGTGTCCCAATGTACAAGTTTGCTTAAAACTTGATATTCTTATCATTTTAGTAACCAATGCACTTGCTAGTTATGCCCCCCTCCCCAAGTATACCGGGGGGACATATTGTTTTTGTGTGCGGCATCCGTCTGTCCATCCGTATGTCTTCAGCCCCCCCCCCCCACACACACACTTCCTTCCGTCCGTTCTTCTGTCCGATTTTAGTTTATCCGTGCGGTTTCTCCAATCGAGTTTTCATGAAATTTCATAGGATTGATCAGCACTATTCCTTGTTTTGTTTATCTTATTTATGTTCCGGTTCAATGATTTTCTGCAGAGTTGTGGGACTTTGATTTTTATGCACCCCAACGGCGGGCATATAGTAATCGCATTGTCCGTCATTCCGTCTGTCCGTCCTACCACCCCTCCGTCCCAAATTTCTTGTTCTTTCTATAACTTTTTTTTTTATCTGTTAATTGATTTCAAAATAACATCGCACAAGTGTGATGTATCGCGTTTAACTCCCTGGTCCATGGGTCAAAGGTCAAGGTCATCCTTCAGGGTCAAAGGTTGGGGCATAGTGTTTCACAAACACATCTTGTTTTACATTGAACTTTTGTCCCCGCGGTTTCTCCAAGACATGTTGTCGGATTTTCATTAAACTTAATACAATTGAATTAAAACTATGTCTAGTTGTGCTTATATTATTCCTGTTCAGGTTCGACGATTTTCTACAGAGTTATAGGACTTTTAAAATTGTATATGGGAAACTTTGTCCGCGCGGGGTGGGGGACATCAATTTTTGTATAAAAAAATCTAGTTTCGTTTGGACCTGATCATTATTTATTTATTTATTGGTCCAGTTTCCACTTTATCCCGAAATAAATTAGTAGCCTGTAAGATGGGATGAGGCGGGGTGAGAATATTTATTTTCATTAGCATTCGTTGCTTACCATTTTAGTTAGACCGTATTTAGCTCTAAATTGTTTTATTGTCATTATCTTTTGAATTAAAAGAGATTAAAATATCCTCAAACTTTCTGTCTGATGAAGATATGTGGGTATGGGCTTTCGTTGTGATCATATTTTTCTTGTGACTGAATGTACATGTAGTGTCAAACAAAATACTCAGTAGTATGTTATTGAAAAATGTGGATATTGTCTTTCATTTTGAATCTGCCACATTCAAAGAAATCACCCGTATTGGTTCGTACACAATTACATATTCCTCGATGAACCATGGGTCATTCTTGATGGGCATCTGTGTCAATCTAACATACATGCTTTTAGTGAGTTCATTGTCGCACGGAGGTATCCAATACAAGTACAAAAATGAGTCATGCAGGAAATACCACATACAGAACAAACACTCGCCCGAACAGCAACACAAGGAAACAGCAAATATACATGGGTAGAAAAAACAACAAGAGACGCACAAAGACAAAACAAACATACAATAGGAGGAAGATGGAAGTACCGCCTTGGAACGGTCAGTGACAAAAGTCACCGGGGGTTTAAACCGGTTTATGGGCGCCCAACCTCACCCTTATTCCATCCCCATCCTAAAAGACAAACAGTGTAAATAAACGTATCACCTCTCCGACTAATCTACAACAACCGCGACAGCAAATACAGTGGTAAAGTGCATGTATAACAAAAAAACATTTAATTGAACATACTGTATCCACCTATCGCTAGTGTACTCAATGATTGAGCTGCAAACAGAGTAACTGTAGAAAAGTAATAAAGGGTACGACAAAAATGAAATAGTACAGATATCCGACGTTCTCCTTCCATTTCTGGATTTAAGAGGTCGCCTTCATAGAGTACTAAAACACAATACAGATCAATTACATTTTTGCATTTATGATCAGGAGTTTAATATGTAGGATGGAGAATGGCACATCTGAATGACATGTTGTTTAGAATTAGAACAAGGGGCAGTTGAGTTAAAAAGTGCCCCCATTGTCCTTTCTCTGAAAACGTTTTTTTGCATGGTCACTGACACATAACTTACAGAAAAAATATTATCATATCATTGTTCTGCCAGATTTTCTTCAAGATGATTCCCATCAGACTGAGGTTGAAGGGATTGCCCTAAAGGTTATTACAAAGGTTTTAATATGATTCAATATGGAAAAAAGTCAAACAGGGAGGGCCACATACGAAATGGCACCGCACCAAACACCATCAAACAAGCAACGGTATAACCACAAGACAATACATAACAGGACGCATATCAAGACAAAAACATTAAACATTAAGCATATTAAACAACAAAGTTGACCATAGGCTGAAAGCAGGAGTACCGCCTTGGAACGGTCAGTAGCCAAAAACAGCTAAACGTTTCACATTTGCTTTGCACTTGGCAGATGAAGGTAGCTCTAAGATATGTTATCCTGGTGATAGGATAATGTATCGATCTGCTAATAGTAATTTTGACAGGGAATGTTGAAGAACCAGAGAACAAGAGCGTTCTTCTGCTCTCCTCCAATCTCTCCTGTTGGGTCATTGATTGCCCTACGTGGCAAATGAATGATAAAACTAACGTAAAATATACATAACAAACAATCGCCCTACTTACAAATACATGTATTCTCACTGGCTACTGACATACGTGTAGAAAGTCATTATAGGCATTCACAAGTTTAAAAAACAGACATCCCAATAAGTCAATACTGTTTGAAAGTTGGTTGCCTGACCACCCCATCCAATGCACAAATAACATTGCCTAAGCATAATAATTTTGAAAATTTGGATTCTGAATTACAGCCTGGTCGTTTGGGAGCGCTATGCAAAGTATTCGCTGCATAGTTGTTGACGATTACCCTTCATCATCGCACAGCAAAGGTCGCGTCTGGCATCAAATACACATTTTGGTGAATGCAGGAGACAGACAAATGGCTGCACTTCATGTAACAATTTGAAGCAGATCTCCTATTTCTAACCAATTTAAGGACTTTGCTTAGGGATTTTCTTTCCTGGTCGGGAATCCCACTGTGCTTGCCTTACTATTATAATTAAGGCCATGCCAATGCAAAGTTACACACAAACTTATATTTTAATAGTGATGGTAATCTTCCTGATATCATGGATTCATTGCTCCAATCCGGCATTTCTAATACAGTGGGACTCTGGTGTATGTATCAGCATGAAAAGCCAAATACATTACAAAGTATTCTGTGTTCTCTGACAAGGTTATAAAACTTGATTTACTACTTCAGTTGCATGGTCAGACGCTCATCTACTTCATCCAGTTAGTACTGAAATGCCGGGACCTTCTCACTGTCATTAAATGTGTTTGCTGTATCTTTCTATAGCCAATGCAATGGTTGACTCTATTTATTTAGAAACCTCCCCAAATGCTTCCTAATCTGTTTAATTGTTATGTTTAGCATCTAATGACCAGACTCTCTACCTCGATGTCATCACCACAGTTCTTGATTAATTTTCCCTTCATAATTCAAACATAATGTATTTTCTATCACGGCCATAGATTTTATACCACATTGATAATTAATTTTTGTTTGAGCAAACTCTATCCATCTACTATTGCAGCACAATAACATGTACTTTGACATTGTTTACACTAGTCAATTTCTTCTGCAAATCTATCTTACTAACGTGTTATTGTTGCTTATGTCTAGCATATCATGAATTCCTTTAGCCATTATTTTTCAAATGGATAACAAATTGTTAAACTTTGTTTTGGAGGTTCCCTCTCATGTTTTGTCATTGCTTGTTGCTTTTGAAAAATCCTAAATATCACATTCTATGAATCCAAACGAATGTCGTGCAATTCCTTTAACCAGAACACACCTGACTAAAATCTGCATTACTTATTGATAACTCAATGTTTTAATCTATTTTCACTTCTCTGTCTTTACTGTCCAAATGTATCACCAGTACCCGATGATTATTAAGTCCTTGACCTTTGCCATCTTTGCTAATAGATGCATTAGAGACAGAATTGGATACAGCAACTCTGATTTCATTGATTCTTTAACGTGTTTAGTGTATAGAATTGAAAACTGCAACCCATACCCAGTAACATTTATCCGACATGGGGCCAACCAGCCCACCTTAGTACCATTTTGAAAGTCTTTTGTATGACCCGACCAGCGATCATACTCACAACGTCCTGCCCGAAAGCGAACGCTGTACCATCTGAGCTAACTGAAATGCTGACGACCTTAACATGTACCAATGGACAAACTAACGGATGGTCAGACAAAATACGTTTTACTTCAAATTACCTTGAAGTGAAAACAGAATGTCTACATATAAGCATGCTAGATATGGTAATCACCATTTTATGCTCCTATATATATCTCGCAACGTTTATGTTTCCAACTCCCCATACACCAATGGGGGCTTTGCTTCAAACTTTCTCAAATTGGCAACCTTGATGTGAAAATGACCGTTAAGAAGGAAATATTTGTTCTGACCATTTTATCCAGAGTTACAGGTCTTGGCAAATAGCTTTACCATAAAGCATATATATTCATAAAACTTTCACAGATAAACAACTTGATGTGAAGATGGGGAATTGTGTAGTAAGCAAAATAACGGGACTTTGTTTTTGTTTTTTTCTCACTAAAATGCATACTTGACTTGAGACAATATCATCATAAGGAAGGAGGGGAGGGGATCCATTTCCTATAGTTCAATGTGGTAATGCTTATGATGAATAATAAATATACATGTACAAAAGTATATCATGAATTAGCTAGCTCTGAAGTGGTTGATCGGATATTTATAGCTTACCTGTTACATACAAGTTTCATAAAGGGACATAATTTGGCCTAAACAATGACTGGGTTCTGGCTTAAAGGTTTCTCATCGTTAATTTGGTCGTTGATATAATGATAGTGAAAAATGCTGGTGAACTTTCATGGGGCCAACTCTTAAGATATTTCAGTTTTGGCACAATTTGAGTGTATGGAAGATTTAAAAGGGACATAACTCTGACAATTTGCATTAAGAGATGCTATATGTAAGGGTTCTAGTCTTAAGTCAATTCATTGCCCTCATTACTGTGAATATACATATGAAGTTTTATGAGCCTAGTTATAAAGATGATGAAGGTATGCAAAACTCCGGAGAAATTTTACTTCTGCAAAATACATATGAATGTAAACATAATTCCGTGTACGTATGAGCAAGAATTTACATTATATGAACCACTTTTTGTGAAAAAAATAACAACATTAATGAAACGTGTGTAACTACAGCTACAAGCCTTTCAATTTTCAGGTAGATACAGGATGTAACAAGAGAGAGACATAAGTTTGAAATTTAATGATGTCTTTTCTTTAATGCTAGATTTAGAAAACACTATTTTTACCATAGGGTTAAAATTGGTGAAAAAATACAAAAAGCTACTGCCATCACATATTTTCTGATTCTAGATACATATATCTTATCAAAAATCATTGATAGCATGATTCCCCAAAGATGGTACCGATGGCCAAATTTCGGGCCTCTGGCTCATGGCCTATATGTATTCCTTTTTTGAGATAGTATTTAATTGATGGCTTATCAACAGTAACAACTTATATCGCCGACCCAACAACATAACAAAACATGGTGTCAGAGTAAACTAGACTTTTAGACATTTAATTACACGGAAATTATTATTTGGAATTTGTGATAAATTAGACACTTGCAAAATGGACATGTGCGGTGTATCCATCCCAACCATGGACTGGGGTAACTCCAATTTGCCAGAATCATGGGACAAATTTCAGCGACATGCTCAACTAGTGTTTTCGGGCCCGTTGAAAGGAAAAACGGAAGAGGAGAAAATATCATATCTTCTTCTGTGGGTTGGCGACAAAGGTCGGGACATACAGCACACTTGGTCTGGAATTAGTGCCGAAGATGCAAAGAAATTGGACACATATTACAAAACATTCAAAGAGATGCTATATGTAAGGGTTGCAACTTGCAACGGCAAGGCGATCCGTGCACCTTTTTATGTTGTAGAGGGTACATCCCCTTGTTTGATAGGTCTGCAATCATCGCTTGATCTCGAGTTGATCAAACTCACATACTCTGTAGACTCCCACAAGCATGAAAATGATAAAAAGCCCGTAGATAGTAACCCGCTGACTAAAGGAAAGGTCATGAGCGAATACGGCAATTTGTTTGATGGTATAGGCGTCATTCCAGTGTCTCGAGTCATTTGCACCTGAAGGAGAACGCGATGCCAGTAGTCAATCCGCCGCGCCGGATACCTGAAGCTCTTAGATCCAAATTAAAGATAGAGCTTAACAAAATGGAAAAAGACGGCATCATATCAAAGATCACTGAACCCACAGACTGGGTGAATTCGATTGTTGTCGTGGAAAAGCCAAAAACTGGCAAATTTTGCGTCTGTCTTGATCCCAAGGCTCTAAACGAAGCCATTCGAAGACCGCATTATCCATCACCGACGTTAGATGACGTGACGTCAAAGCTCTCGGGCGCGACGCGTTTTAGCATACTTGATATAACACATGCTTACTGGAGTGTTCGGCTCGACGAGGAATCGTCAAATTTGACCTGTTTCGGTACGCCATTCGGGAGGTATAAATACTTACGGGCTTCCCTTTGGCATATCATCATCAGGTGACATATTTCAGCAGAAAGTGAATGAAATATTTGAAGGTCTGCCAGGCATAGAAGCCATTGTTGACGATATTTTGATCTATGGTCGAACAAACGAAGAGCACGACAGAAATCTCAGAAACGCACTGGACCATGCACGCGAAAAAGGAATAAGGTTTAACCCAGATAAGTGCGTCATAGGGGTGAACGAAGTTCCTTTTTTCGGACATATCGTTAGTAGTCAAGGGCTCAAACCGGATCCTGGCAAAATCGAAGCCATTTTGAAAATTGAAATCCCAGACTCCCGCGGAAAGCTCGAAACGTTTCTAGGGATGGTCAATTACATGGCCAAATTTGCGCCAAACCTGTCAGAGGTCACGGCGCCACTTCGCGCTCTATTGAAAAAGGAATCCGAATTCCTATGGAATGAGCCGCAAAATAAAGCTTTCATTGAGGTTAAACAAATCATTACAAATGCCCCAGTTCTAGGATATTACAACCCTTCAGAGCCCCTCACGCTTGAGGTAGATGCTAGTAAATCGGGATTGGGCGCGTGCCTTATGCAAAATGGGCGACCCTTAGCTTTCGCGTCAAAAAGTTTAACTTCAGCTGAGACTGGTTATGCACAAATAGAGAAGGAACTTCTCGCAATTTTATTTGGTTGCAAAAGGTTTCATCAATACACATACGGACATGAAGTCATTGTGCATTCTGATCATAAACCAATTGCTTCAATTATGCTCAAACCGCTGCACGCTGCACCCCCTCGTTTGCAGAGAATGTTATTACAGCTGCAGAAATACAGTATTACGGTTCGTCATGTAAGCGGAAAGGACATTCCCGTCAGCGATTGTCTTTCTCGACATTATATGAAAGAAACGTTCCCTTCCCTGATCCAAGATCTGGATCTACATGTTCACACGGTAAAAAAACACCTGTTTGTCACTGATAGGCGTTTAGAGAGTTTGAGACAAGAGCTTTCAAACGACCCGCAAATGTCATCTCTGAAACAGACTATACTCGAAGGTTGGCCCAGGGAAAGGTCAGACTGCAAACCGGAAATTCGCGAATACTGGAATCACAGAGACGAATTATCCGTCGAGGACAACCTCATTTTCAGAGGTCAAACGTTACTCATTCCACGCGGCTTGCGAAATCACATGATTCAGCAAGTACACTCCAGTAATCTCGGGGTTACAAAAACATTAGAAAGGGCGAAAGATAGCTTGTTTTTGAGCAAAGCAATTACAGAACACGTGCTACAATGCTCAGTTTGCCTTACACATAGGGACTCGAACGCAAAAGAGCCCATGATATCGACCGAGTTCCCAGACAGACCGTTTCAAAAAGTAGGCGCAGATCTATTTCATCTTGACGGCAAGAACTATCTGTTGACAATTGATTATTACAGTCGCTTCTTTGAAGTTGATTATCTGCCAGACATCCGATCTGATACAGTTATACGCAAACTGCAGGTGCACATGTCGCGAAACGGAATTGTCGAAACATTAGTAACCGACAATGGTCCTCAATTCAGCAGCCAGGAATTTGCAAATTTTGCAAAAATTTGGATGTTTGAACATCACACATCCTCTCCTTTGCATCCGAAAGGAAACGCTCTTTCTGAGAAAGGAGTAGGCATTGCCAAGAAACTCATGAAGAAAGCTAAAGCATCTGGTCAAAGCCCATATTTAGTTTTTCTGGAGTATAGAAATACACCTCTTGAATGCGGATTTACGCCTGCACAACTTCTTTTAGGCCGCAGGACAAAGTCCGTAGTGCCAATTACCAACAAGGCGCTCACACCACAAACTGTCAAACATCAAACCGTCAAAGTCAAAATGCAACAGCTAAAGTTAAAGCAAAAAGCAAACTATGACAGAAATGCAAAGCCTTTGAAACCCATTTCGATCAATGACTCAGTAAAAGTTCAATTTGGCAAAACTTGGTTAACTGCAAAGGTTATTGGGACGCGTGGAAAGAGGTCATTTTCAATTCAGACAAAGGATGGTAGAATATATCGCAGAAATAGGGCAGCTCTGCACAAAACCAATGAAAATGTATCAGACATAACACCCTTCTGCCCAGACATATTAGCTAGGGATGTAAATCAACCAATTTCCCCTCAGCAGCCCCTTCTACCTGACCGCCCGGCAACAACTTCATTCAATGCCCCTTATGTAACACGGTCTGGGAGAATGGTGAAACATAAGTGCGACGACAGCCGTGAATGGACTGTGTAATACGATCAGCACGCAGCCAGTACATTGATGTTAATCGTTTCTGACATTTCAATTAGTTTAATGTTAATGCATGTTTACAATAGAAATTAGAGTTTCAGATAAACTTTCACACTATAGATATCCCTTAGTTTTCATAATAGTTGATATGTATTAAGATACTTTAATCAAATCATATATCTATATAAATTCATATATTGATACATTGGTTTTCTTTTCTAAAAGAAGGGAGATGTTTTATGATTGTTGAAATAGACTATAACATGCAAATGATTATGTGTACTGGAGGCTGGAGCGGCTGTGTCCTTTACGGACAGTCGCGAATTAAACGTCATCAATACAACACGCTTGTGTTCTTATATTTATTCCTCATTTAAGATAGTATTTAATTGATGGCTTATCAACAGTAACAACTTATATCCAAATTGTTTGTTACTGTGACAATGTTTTTTTGTAAAAAAAATAATAATGAAAAAATAAAAAAATTGCAGCACACGACAAGAGTTGCAGACGAGAAAATTTGTCAGCGAAAGAGTTAAAAGCAAGTAAATTGGCGTCTCATTAGTATCCAAACTGTTTGCTACTATAATAATTGTTTTGAATAACAAGTGAATAAGAATATAAGAATGAAAATTGCAGCCGACGATTAAAGTTGCAGACGAGAAATTTGCTAGCGAAGGAGTTAAAAGCACAACGGACGCTTTCATTTAAAGAATAAAGCATTGACAGATTTGAGGTCTTTTCACAGGCATTCTGATTGTAATGCATAGTTGGAATATTCATTGTAATAGTCAATGGACTATATAACATATCTGTGACGACAACGACAGTTAACTTGACATATCGCTTTATTACAAAGTAATGTAACCCCCCACCCGATAGATCGATCACTGAACCCGGTATCACTATCAGACTTTAAACGAGTGGCAGCTTAATAGTGTGTGAAAGTCGTCGCTGTAACCCTGTATGAGGCATTCCTTTGCCGAAAGAGTTCTCCATTCTGCATTATTAACTACATATTTGTACGTTATGGGAATGCTATATACCGTCAGGTAATTGGTATTCCCATGGGTACGAATTGTGCACCACTTGTCGCAGATTTGTTTTTGTACTGCTATGAGAGAGATTTCATGTTGAGTTTGAATCCTCAATCACAAGAAGATGTTATAAAAGCCTTCAATGATACTTGTCGATATTTGGATGATATTTTTAACTTAGATAACCCTTTCTTTAATGCTCTGATTCCTACAATTTATCCTAAAGAACTCAAATTGAATAAAGCTAACCCGTCCGACAATTATGCAGCGTTTCTTGACCTAGACCTTAAAATTAATAATGGAATGATTTCTTCTAAAATATATGACAAAAGAGATGATTTTGATTTTAATATTGTAAATTTTCCTCATCTTGACGGGGATGTTCCCCGTGCTCCATCTTACGGGGTTTATATATCTCAACTTATTCGTTTTGCTAGAGCTTGTTCATCTATTGACGATTTTAACAGTCGAAATCTCATTTTAACTGAAAAACTGCTTAAACAAGGATATAGATACCATAAACTAAGAAAAACTTTCTCTAAATTTTACTATCGAAATCTCTCGCTTATTGGCAAGTACAAATGTAATCTCAAGGTACTTTTGCGACACGGTATTTCACATCCTGAATTTTATGGTGATGTGATTTACAAACTTCGTAGAATTATTGGACATACCCATTTTCTCACTTTGTTCATCAAATATATAAAACAATTCATTAAAAAGGGATATGATCCTGTATTATTACAACATACTGCATGTTTGGTTGTGAACCCTTTTACAGTTGGCAATCACGCTGGCCTCTTTGCATGTACGCCGACAAGAAAGGTTTAGTACTCTATGAAGGCGACCTCTTAAATCCAGAAATGGAAGGAGAACGTCGGATATCTGTACTATTTCATTTTTGTCGTACCCTTTATTACTTTTCTACAGTTACTCTGTTTGCAGCTCAATCATTGAGTACACTAGCGATAGGTGGATACAGTATGTTCAATTAAATGTTTTTTTGTTATACATGCACTTTACCACTGTATTTGCTGTCGCGGTTGTTGTAGATTAGTCGGAGAGGGGATACGTTTATTTACACTGTTTGTCTTTTAGGATGGGGATGGAATAAGGGTGAGGTTGGGCGCCCATAAACCGGTTTAAACCCCCGGTGACTTTTGTCACTGACCGTTCCAAGGCGGTACTTCCATCTTCCTCCTATTGAATGTTTGTTTTGTCTTTGTGCGTCTCTTGTTGTTTTTTCTACCCATGTACATTTGCTGTTTCCTTGTGTTGCTGTTCGGGCGAGTGTTTGTTCTGTATGTGGTATTTCCTGCATGACTCATTTTTGTACTTTTAGAACTAGCCTTTGAACGATTTCAAATGTAGCGGAGTGTATTTGAAAATATACATGTCAATTTCAGGGGAGTATAATGTTAATGTTCAAGTAGTATTACTTTAGACAATGCCAGTAATAAAACAGAGTACAGACATTATAAGATTTAATTCAGTATTACACCCAATGAAGTACATTACAAAGTTTGTTAAATATCTCGAGAGGAAGACGGAGTCCAACATTTAGATTGTAGTAAAAACCTCTCTATAACGGCCACTAAGTTGTGTTAATTAGTTGTTATTAAGGACAGTTGACTGCTTAAAGCAAAAAAGGTAAACCAGAACGCCCCTGTAGGAGCGTTCTGTTTTACTTTCACCTTGCTTTAAGCAACCAACACAAACTACTTGATATAATTTAGTGGCCGTTATAGAGAGGTTTTACTTTACTTTACTGTATAAAGTGAGTTGTGTGTTTGCTCGAGTGAACCTGCAGATATTTTGACGGTTCTCAGTCAAGTGACTGCAGATATTCTGAAGATGCTCAGTCAAATGACTGCAGATATTCTGAATGTGCTCAGTCAAGTGACTGCAGATAATCTGAAGGTGCTCAATCAAGTGATCAAACAACCTTACCCTGAGTTCAGTCACGTGATTCACCATGACGATAATGTGCACACCTTGGTGCAACACCATTTTCCAGAAGTCCTCGATCGTTGCCTCAAGGGGCGACTGTGTTATGATAAAAGCGTTGTCCTCCTTGTACATCTATTATAAGAAAAAAACACGAAACTCTGTACCAATTTGTATTATCATTACACAGTTTTAAAAAGAGAAATGTATTAAACGCAGATATCAATTTATGAGGATTGATTTTGTTATGATAAGATGATTTACTTGTGTGTATGTGTATAAAAAAATATATTGTTTTTATATAGAACCGCTTTATCACATATCCATGTACACATGTAGATGATTGTGTAATGTACATAAACATGCATAATACTACAATCGTGTTAAACTGGAAAATAAATAAATATAATTCGAATGTCATCATGTAAAAGATGATCTAAAACAGGTCCATTGATTTATGAGTACGTGCGTTTTAAGAAATGCCTTAACCCTTTCCCTGATGTATATTCATGTAAGAAATAATGACGTCATTAATATTAATTAGAGTATTTGTTATAATGGCATGTGAACAGAAGCTGTAGAATCAGATCTATATTACACCATAGGCAAACACAGCAGACCCTGATCAGACAGCTCCTATAGGAGTCGTCTGATCTGGGTCTACTCTGTTTGCAATTGCGTAAAAATGCACTTAAACGAGGGAAAAGGTTAATACGGATCCACTATGGACTACGCGCTGAAAATCTAAAAAGGCTGATTCTCATCTAGAATGACACAAACTATGTATAGTTTCAGCGTAAGTCTTGACAAAAAAGTGTTGAGAAAAGGTATCAACTCTAATAAATTAAATGCATATTTACTTCACATTTAGGTTCTTAATTTCATTGTGACCAACTCTTTGGTAAAATAAGTAAACATAGAACTATCACTAAAGGTGATGAATACCCCCACACGGCAGCCTTGATTGCAAATCCAAGTTTTGAACATGTATCAGGACCAGATAACAAAAATACCCAATGTTCAAATAAGGAAAATTCTGTAATAGCTAACACTAAATACAGGAAAATTGTGTCTTGCACATGTACTATTCGTGTTTAGTATGTATGGCAAGTATCAATTAAATAAGTTTCAAAATGAAGGATGAGTTTTGTGACACCAACTCCCTATGTTTCATGCAAAAATGACAAAATAAATTCAAAGTGCAGGGGGGGGGGGATTCTACAACGGCTAACCGCAAACACATGAAAATTGTGCCTTGCGCATCTGCTATTTGTAACTATTACGTATCCCAAATATAAATTCAGTAACTTTAAAACTGAAGGAGGAGTTTGCGACACCAACTCCCCATATTACAAGCCAAAACAAGTACCAAGTGAATCAGGTTGAAATTGAAAAGTACAGGACTTTGCCAATTTAAGGACCGATTTCAAGGACAAAGGTCAAGGTCAAGGTCACAGAGACCTGAAATTTGTGTCTTGCACATCTACTACTCCTGAGTAACATTTATGCCAAGTATCAAGTGATTCAGGTTGCAAGTGAAGGAGGAGTTCAAAGTACAAGGTTTTTGCCTGCAAAATTTAAGACCAATTTCAAGGCCAAAGGTCAAGGTCACAGAGATTTGAAATTTTTGTCTTGCTCATCTACTACTTCTGAGTAAAATTTATGCCAAATCTCAAGTGAATCAGGTTGAAAGTGAAGGAGGAGTTTGCCGTACAAGGTTTTGCCTGCCAATTTCAAGACCAATTTCAAGGCCAAAGGTCAAGGTTAATGTAAAGGTCACTAAGACCTGAAATGTGTGTCTTGCACATCTGCTACTCCTGAGTAGCATTTATGCCAAGTACCAAGTGAATCAGGTTGAAATTGAAGGAGGAGTTCAAAGTACAGGATTTCGCCTGCAAATTTCAAGACTAATGCCAAGGCCAAAGGTCAAGGTCAAGGTCACAGAGACCTGAATTTTGTGTCTTGCACATATACTACTCCTGAGTAACATTTATGCCAAGTATCAAGAGAATCAAGTTGAAATTGAAGGAGGAGTTCAAAGTACAATATTTTGTCTGCCAATTTTAAAACCAATTTCAAGGCCAAAGGTCAAGGTCAGGTTCACAGAGACCTGAAATTTGTGTCTTGCACATCTACTACTCCTGAGTAACATTCATGTCAAGTATCAAGTGAATCAGGTTGCAAGTGAAGGAGGAGTTCAAAGTACAAGGTTTTTGCCTGCCAATTTTAAGACCAATTTCAAGGCCAAAGGTCACGGTCACAGAGATTTGAAATTTGTGTCTTGCACATATACTACTCCTGAGTAACATTTATGCCAAGTATCAAGTGAATCAGGTTGAAATTGAAGGAGGAGTTTGCCGTACAAAATTTTGCCTGCCAATTTCAAGACCAATTTCAAGGTCAAAAGTCAAGGTCAAGCTCACAGAGACCTGAAATTTGTGTCTTGCACATCTACTACTCCCCGAGTAACAATTATGCCAAGTATCAAGTGAATCAAGTTGCAAGTGAAGGAGGAGTTCAAAGTAAAAGGTTTTGCCTGCCAATTTTAAGACCAATTTCAAGGCCAAAGGTCAAGTTCACAGAGATTTGAAATTTGTGTCTTGCACATATACTACTCCTGTGTAACATTTTTGCCAAGTATCAAGTGAATCAGGTTGAAAGTGAAGGAGGAGTTCAAAGTACAATATTTTGTCTGCCAATGTCAGGCCAATTTCAAGGCCAAAGGTAAAGGTCAAGGTCACAGAGACCTGAAATGTGTTTCTTGCACATCTTCTACTAATGAGTAACATTTAAGCCAAGTATCAAGTGAATCAAGTTGCAAGTGAAGGAGGAGTTCAAAGTAAAAGGTTTTGCCTGCCAATTTTAAGACCAATTTCAAGGTCAAAAGTCAAGGTCAAGCTCACAGAGACCTGAAATTTGTGTCTTGCACATCTACTACTCCCCGAGTAACAGTTTTGCTAAGTATCAAGTGAATCAGGTTGAAAGTGAAAGAGGAGTTCGCCGTACAAGATTTTGCCTGCCAATTTAAGACCAATTTCAAGGCCAAAGGTCAAGGTCAATATCACATAGACCTGAATTTTGTGTCTTACACATATACTACTCCTGAGTAACATTTATGCCAAGTATCAAGTGAATCAGGTTGAAATTGAAGGAGGAGTTCAAAGTACAAGATTTTGCCTGCTAATTTCAAGACCGATTTCAAGGCCAAAGGTCAAGGTCAATGTCACAGAGACCTGGAATTTGTGTCTTGCACATCTACTACTCCTGAGTAACATTTATGCCAAGTATCAAGTGATTAAGGTTGCAAGTGAAGGAGGATTTCAAAGTACAAGGTTTTTGCCTGCCAAATTTAAGACCAATTTCAAGGCCAAAGGTCAAGGTCACAGGGATTTGAAATTTGTGTCTTGCTCATCTACTGCTCCTGAGTAATATTTATGCCAAGTCGTCTCAAGTGAATCAGGTTGAAAGTGAAGAAGGAGTTTGCCGTACAAGGTTTTGCCTGCCAATTTCAGGACCAATTTCAAGGCCAAAGGTCAAGGTCAATGTAAAGGTCACTAAGACCTGAAATGTGTGTCTTGCACATCTACTACTCCTGAGTAACATTTATGCCAAGTATCAAGTGAATCAGGTTGAAATTGAAGGAGGAGTTCAAAGTACAGGAATTGGCCTGCAAATTTCAAGACCAATGCCAAGGCCAAAGGTCAAGGTCAAGGTCACAGAAAACTAAATTTTGTATCTTGCACATATTCTACTCCTGAGTAACATTTATGCCAAGTATCAAGTGAATCAAGATGAAATTGAAGGAGGAGTTCAAAGTACAATATTTTGTCTGCCAATTTCAAAACCAATTTCAAGGCCAAAGGTCAAGGTCAAGGTCACAGAGATTTGAAATTTGTGTCTTGCACATGTACCTCTCCTGAGTAACATTTATGCCAAGTAACAAGTGAATCAGGATGAAATTGATGGAGGAGTTCAAAGTACACGATTTTGCCTGCCAATTTCAGAAGCAATTTCAAGGCCAAATGTCAAGGTCAAGGTAACAGAGACCTGAAATTTGTGTCTTGCACATCTACTACTCCTGAGTAACATTTATGCCAAGTATCAAGTAAATCAGGTTGAACGTGAAGGAGGAGTTCAAAGTACAAGCTTTTGCCTGCCAATTTCAGGACCAATTTCAAGACTAAGGCTCAAGGTCAAGGTCACAGAGACCTGAAATTTGTGTCTTGCACATCTTCTACACCTGAGTAACATGTATGCGAAGTATCGAATGAATCGGGTTGAAACTGAAGGAGGAGTTCAAAGTACAATATTTTGCGGACAGACCAACGACCGACGACCGACGTCCAACGACCTACGTCCAACGACCGACCAACCGACAGGCTGATTCCTGTATACACCCTCAAACTCTGATTGTGGTGGGGGTATAACTAGGAAAACTATATGCACTTCAGTAAATTTCGATTTTTGGAGAAGCAAACACTGTTAACAAATAGGACGGGTTTTACATAAGAAAAATGGTTTTGATTTACCTCTTTTGCTTGCAGAACATTCTACATGAAGAAATTATGCATTAAAGTAAAACCTCGCTAAATAAAAAACGCAAATAAGTATCATTATCGCTTAATGAGACATAAGAGGTCACCTGCCTTAAAATTGTCAGATCGTCTTTAGTAATAGTTCGAATCACCGAGGTCTTACTGTATTATTTTAAGGTAACTGAAAAATCAATCGATAATCAAGGGCAAAAATTATAACAAATCTACATTATTTATTTAGAGACAGGTCATATCTTTTGGCGCCAAATCAATTCGTCTGCTAAGTTTATCGTCTGCTTCAGTTTTCAATCTAGAACTGTCTTCAATTTCTTTGTCAAAATATGATTAAAGCGTCAACCAGTTTGGATCCCAATGAGACGCCCAGTTTATCAAAGCAGTTTATCAAAACACTTTTCAAAAGTCATCACGATTTCGTCTATGGCGTCGAAAGAGTTTATGGTACTGTTTTGATGTCTTACCGGTAGAAAGGCGGCGTTGATGAATTCACCAAATAAATATAGTCCTGGTTGTGACAGACTCGGCATGAACGCTTTAACTAAAAAAAAGAGAGATTATTATTAAACATTTCCCTGTTCGATATTTCTTCCAAATTTCAATAAGCAAGAGATTTCGAAAACAAAATTTAGAGAAAGTTTTTCTTAGTTTATGGTATCTATATCCTTGCTTAAGCAGTTTCTCGGTTAAAATGAGATTTCGACTGTTAAAATCGTCAATAGATGACCAAGCTCTAGCAAAACGAATAAGTAGAGATATATAAACCTCGTAAGATTGAGCCCGGGGAACATCCCCGTCAAGATGAGGAAAATTTACAATATTAAAATCAAAATCATCTCTTTTGTCATATATTTTAGACGAAATCATTCCATAATCAATTTAAAGGTCTAGATCAAGAAACGCTGCACAATTGTCGGACGGGTTACCTTTATTCAATTTGAGTTCTTTAGGATAAATTGTAGGAATCAGAGCATCAAAGAAAGGGTTATCTAAGTTGAAAATATCATCCAAATATCGACAAGTTTCATTGAAGGCTTTTATAACATCTTCTTGTGATTGAGGATTCAAACGCAACATGAAATCTCTCTCATAGCAGTACAAAAACAAATCTGCGACAAGTGGAGCACAATTCGTACCCATAGGAATACCAATTACCTGACGGTATATAGCATTCCCATAACGTACAAATATGTTATCCAACAGAAAGGTTAGTGATTCGCAAACTTCTGAGCAAGTCCAATTGGTGTAATATTTCATTTGCTCGTCAGTAAAGAAAGCTTTTTCAGTATTACATGCCAAGAATGATGTTTTTCCCGGGCAAATACATTCTGGATTACGCTAGTAAGCTTATCCTTAATTAAAATATGAGGAAGGGTTGTGTACGGAGTAGAAAAATCGTACGTGCTTACATCTCTTTCGAACAGGAACAGTAATGGTTCCCTCGAGGGACAAATAAAACATCGGTGAGCAGGAGGACATAATGAGTCATGGTAAGTTAAACACAGTTTTGTTAATAAGTTAAAATTATATCATCTACCGAATCTAACTATGTGCATTAATGGGGATTGGTGCTCATTATTCTATCTAAATGCTTTACTCTCAGGTAATGCGTCATTAGTTTAAGATATATGAAAAACCAGAAGTAAAGAAATAAAGAAACTTTTTTCAGTTTTTATCAAATATCTGTTCTCTGAAAACAATATTCGTATAAGGTTAAAGAATTGAACAATATATATGAACAATAAACTTAACACTTGAACATGAAAGATTTGCATCAACCAGGAAGCAAAATCTGATTTTTGAATGTTTGATTGCTCTTTCACTCGGCTCTGGATGTCCACTGGTGCGTTAAACTCAAATGTATAACAAACTTCGACCATAATTCGCCATCTGCCTCCAGCACAATAACAGCACAATTAGATATAAGACAAACATTTATATATATGCAAGCATCTAGATCGCCCCAAAAAAATTTATTACAAAGAAGAGTAATATAACACCAGGGTGTGGGGCACTTAGGAATCGGCGGTTCAGAGAAGGAATCTAAATAATTTGATTAGACGCCATCAAACCTTGAAGATTTATATAAATATAACAACTTAGTGAAATGAATGAAAGAGTTGACTTTGTTATTGTCTAATCCTAATGCATAGTTTTTATTACCTATGTTTTTATGTACAAAAACAAATATCATGCATTTTCCTCGTTTTTCTGACTAGCCCTATATATTCTATATAAAAAAGTGCAAATCCCAGGCATTTCTAAGGTGTGTCTTAGGCATTTTGTCTGAAAAATATGACACCTTTGCAATTTGCATTTACAATGTGCTTAAATTGGGATAATTAAAACCTTCATTGACTTGATCCCGAATATAAAAGTTATTTGCAAACAGTTTGGACCCTGATCGTGCAAACATTACGTAACTCAGAATCCAAACTGTCTGAACCTCATGTTTAATTATGATACTTGACCTCTTCATTTTCTTGATCCAGAGAATACATGTTATTAGCAAGCACGTCATATCGGAATCCAAATAGCGTGAATCTCATAAAACTATTCGCTTCTACACTGATCATCAGTAATAGGAGAAACTTTCCACTTTCCCTTGCCCATAGCACAAAAGGAAAACTCATTCCGTAGGATTGTCCCTTCAAGGGGATTGTTTACCCCTTTCCATGACGGAGACTCATTTCGATGTTTTACGAACAGAAACGATTCTCCTATGACCAACTATTACAGTGTGCATATGACATTATTAACATGTATCTAGTCATTATGCATGATATATGGACATTCAACAGGTGAAAAGTGGTCACCTCTTGTTGACAGAACGTAGAATATGCTTGATGGTTTCTTTTTGTAATTAAACTTACTTACATGGCAGAATATTCGAATATCTGTTCTGAGCTTTTGTTCCGTGATCCTTAGCCTCATTGATTTGATTATCATCATCCACGGGCATTAATCCCCACAATACCTGAAGTGATTGGAAACATGTTTTACAAATCATTGTGTAATTTCAAATAACTAATGGATAACTGTATAACTGTTCTAGCGGAAAACAAAACAAATAATTGAAATATATTTTCAAGTTTGCTTTTGATATAATATGTAACCATGGCTTGGACTTTAAAATATTGACAGATAAATGTTCATTTATCAACTCTTGCCCCGCTGTGAAAAGTTAATGTCTGCTAAGTTTTCGATATGGTGTAATTTAGACTACGCCCGATCCCAGTAAGCTTTAAGAAACTATTGACCGAGTGTAGAACAGCTTGAATCTTGATGAGACACAGAGTTACTTGCCGTTTGTCTCATTTGGACTAAAGCTATTCGGAAATGCAAGTCAGAATCGGAATAACGGGAAAAGGGTTAATATACGCTTAGCCCCAAATTATATCGAAAAACATTTACCTCAAACTCTAAATCAATCCTACGTTTCTTTTTGACGTTGTCCACAGATAACAGCTCTTGATATGTCTCCTCAAATGTTGCAGTTGAAACAGTGGATGATTTCATGGTTAGTATCTCTACAAGGGCAAGATGTACGAACACGTACTGTTTCTGCAGAATAAGAAGTTCTACATGTAGGATATATGATTATAGTGCACAACTACTTTGAGTATTCCTAATCTGCTTGTTACGGATCACTACTGATCCGTGATTTTAGTAGTAAACGACTCCTATGCACTAAAAAAAGTGTAATTCTAGTATTAAATATATAACTACCATATCTCAGTAGCTCAACTTAAACATAGTTTTATTGTGATTGGATGTACCAGACTGGATTAATTCCAGACAGTCCATTTCAGAGCATGTATTCCGAGCATGCATTGCACTGTTATTATTATTATTATTATTATTATTATTATAGAAAACATTATATACATGATTCATCAAACCTTGGTCTGCACCATGTTGACTTGCTGATTTCTCAGTTGTTCCACGCAACCTGCAACATGGACATATCCGAGTTTCTCGGCCTGGTCTACGAGGTAGTCCACCGCAATGAACGTGCCCGTTCGGCCTATCCCAGCGCTTTTATGAATGAAAACAGAGAAGGAATAAAGACAACATATATATTTTAGTTTTATCAGTACTTTTATCGTCTTCATAATTATAAACTTGTTGGTGTCATCGTCATCGACCGTTTCTTGACAAGTCCGATCTTATACACCTTTAAATACAGATTAGAGCAGTCCTCTTTGTTTCCATGTTATCAACTTGATACACGAAGAAAATGAAATACATAATGGACAGATTCCTGTATGAATATTAAAGAAGTACAATGTTATAGAGAATACCAGGTCAATACCGTATACAGAGCACTTTCTTCAATGAGGCGTAGCAAACCTTTTGATCAAGCTTTAGCGAGTATTTACGAAACTGTTTGACTCTTGTTCAAAACAAGGTCTGCAAATTACCGTAAGTCAAAGGAAAATGCTTGAATTAGTTATGTGCAATCTCTTAGCCAATTCATTTAAAATATATCATGACGAAAAAGCTCACAGTACATACATCACAGTATACTTAAAGGTAGAAATTAGAGCTTGGGTTTGCAAAATTACTCACTATATACTATCCATGAGAGATATAAGCATGTTTAACATTATTATTACTACTCAAACTTCGTTGAAAAAAAATAAATTTTATGATTATCAACATATTGCATTTCGCTCTTTACTTTTTGTTTCGATCAAAATTAATTGCGGAAACTTCTGACAGGAAATTAGCTCACTAATTTCCCGCACTTGAAAATCATCTTACATTTAACCATAGATTTTTTTTTGGTACTGGTAATGTTTCAACTCTAATATCTGAATTTAACCCTTTCCGTCATATTGACGACTTTCGACGACTCTGTAAAAGGCACTTAGTGAAACCATTGTTATAAATAGAGCATTTGCTCCTATAGGAGCAATTGCTCTATTTATCACAGTGGTTTCAAGGTACACAATTCTAAAATTTCTGAAAATTTGTCTAGTTAATGCTCCTTTTCAGTAGATTTATTCAAAGAGCTTGGATCTAAAATAGCCTATGAGGAAAAGGGTTAACGTGGTCATACGGAACTGAACTTTTGGTAAGATTTCTGGTGTTATGAATTGGATCAGAAAGACTACTTTAAAGCACTTTTAAATTGATATGATATAGCTGGCCCTATAAAATAGAACATAACGTATTAGAAAGTAGTTTACCGGGGTCAATCGGTACACATATAGATGTACTTGACACGTGACTTATTGAACTATTATCAATATGTTTATCAGATACCTTATTACGTCACTAAACAATATGCTGCCATAATAAAACTTTATCACCGGCATAATCTTTATTATTCCAATCAGAAACTCCCTCTTTATTATCGTCAGCATCGTTATCGTTTTCATAACAAGAAAAACGTGCAACTCATATTTAACATCCTTGTAAGCATCACTGTCCTCATTTGAGAACAGGGTATCCGTGGTCGAGTAGTTATGATCTTCGACAGTGGTTTGAATCCCGAAATGGGCATTTGGAGTTTGCATGTAAGGAAGCATTCCATCTGGCTTGAGGTACGTCAGTGGTTCTACCCGGTTATTGTTATGTGCACGAAACAATGTAACCTGTTCCGTGCACAGAATAAACTATGTAGGACCTGTCTCTGCCTGTAATTATCTGGACGTTGCGATATGACAGAAATGCAATATACTGTTAAAGCAACGTAAAACCCAGTGCAAACAAACAAATCATTGAAGAGGAAGTCCTTATAATGAACGCATATTTTCAATAATATCATAAAACTTAGTATTTGTTATGCTCAATCATTATGCTCAGTCAAATTGAACTTATATCGATACATGCCCCTGTGATGCTAAATTAAAATTCATCAATACTTATAAATTTTTGTTCTACAACAAAGTATTATCCGCTCATTCATTCCGTTCAAAATTAACGCGTTGTGCCGATGATCACCCGATCCCTCCATTGTTTACGTAACGGATTTTCTCAGGAGTGGTCGGAGGGACGCGAATAGCGCGATCAGATGCGAAACTAAAACACAACCGACTAAGGTTTTCTTGCGATATACTTCTTTTCAGCAAATAAGTTTTGTATATTTTCGGTGTTTTTTTTAACGCGTGGAGTAGAGGGCCTTCTTTAAAGACATTCCCTTGGCCGGCTTGGGTCTTTACAGCTAACCTGTGAAAAAGCATGCGGCACATGGTAAGAGCTATAGCAGTCTACCTGTCAAGAACCACTGGAGCGTTCCATGTGAGGCCCGTCTCTTACATTTGATGATTTGGAAATGATTAGATTGTCACTAATGCAGAATATGTTTTTATTTTTTATTATGCTCCCTGAAACTATAAGAAGGAGCATATAGGCCCGCTTTGTCCGTTCGGCCTGTGAATGTCTTCTAAAGTGCTCAACCTACATTCATGACACTCCACATACAAATATATCTCATTGAGATCAAGTGCAGGGTGCAGGGGTTAAATTATAACTTTCTGAGCAGTATTTACATATTCTGATAGACCTTGTTGGGAGAAAAGGCAGCTGTGTCCAAGGATAATAACTCTGTGGGACATCTCTTTTGGAAGTATTGCCCTATGTAATATGTCTTTTTTTTTCACTGAAAGTACTTGACCCACACTAACGTAAAATCATATTTCAGCAATTTTTTACCGAGAGATGCTGTGAGAACGGGTGATTACTCTATGTGCAGTATTTCTTGAGTTAAAGTGAGCTATCGTGTTTGCCCTGTGTCCCGGTCTGCAGGTTAAATGGATTCTACTGCAGGCCAAATGTCCAGAGTTTTATCTCTGATATACATATTTTAATGTATTTAATCCTTATAAAATTTTCATCTGCTAAATTGCTTGTCTGCTTCAAATGTGAAAGTGCTTCATAGTTTGTAAAGATTTGTGAAAATGTTGTCTGTCAAATAGCTTGGATCCAGATAAGATGCCGGGTTACTTGACGTCTCATCTGGATCCAACCTGTTTGCATATGGCCCTTTGTTTGTTAGTGGTAGGCTTCTAAGGGTTGAACTTCTATTGGGTTCTGACCAACAATGGTCTTTTGAGTGTGTTCCCCTTCACTAATTGTATGTCAGGGCCTCTCTAGACAGAATGAGACGGCTTGCCATATTTTGCACACTTGTATCATGCTTTTACTGTTACTTTCACGCCTATTGAGAACAATGGGGGGGGGGGAAATCATTGAATGGACCTGGGTAATGTCTTTAAGGAAGACAACCACAAATTGACATGTCACCTTCATATTATTGTTAGCATGAGTTTTGTACATATTTTGTAAAAACTTTGAAAGGCTCATGCATTATTTTACCAATTCAAGTCATGTCGTATTGTTGGTAATATTTAACTTACTTCCGACTTGTTCAAGCTTTGGATAACATATTGAGTGCGTGATGGACCATGGAGATACGTGGCGTCTTATCCTTAGATGTTTTCAAATAACTATAAGTTTATTATTGACCGGATAAGGTCTAATTTCTTAACAATTGTGTTCAAACTCAACAAGTTTACACATTAAATTTACAATATGCATATAATCATACAAATATTTGATAAATCGCCTACCTGCAGTGAACAACCAATGGCCCGTCACTTGATGTTTCGGCGGCCCTGACCTTACTACGAAAGTGTACAAAGGAGGAGCAGAAGTAAGGAACGTCTTTATCAGGCCAGGCTGTGAAGTGGAACTGTATCACCAGGCGCTGTTCTTGTTCCTTATGTGGAAAAAATAAAACCCTTCTGTGTAGTTATGCACGAGTGAATACATCAAACCTGTTCGTCACTCATTATACATTCATTATGCTCTACACTATCGCACGCAGTAAGACTCTTGCCAGATAAAAGCGTTTTGTTAAACCTTTCCTTAATGAAAATATATGTAAACCAGTAATGTCGTTAGCTATTTTGTTATAATGACACCATGGGCATTCTAGTACAATGATGCAAACAGCAGGATAAGAAGATGTATTATTTCCTAAGCGAAATACCATAACTTGATCAAACGGCTGATGCATGTCTACTCTATAAATGCGTTAATGCGTTAAATGTTGTTTGTATTGAATTAACAATTAACAGTTCATAGTTCATTCATGGCTCCTATTTTTGCACAATAACAATTGGTAAAGTATGCAGTTTATTAATAAAGGAATACCTTGCTGATAACCAATGTTCGAATGACGAAATTTGCAAAGGTTTCTGTAATTTTCAAGGTGACGACTAGACTACCATAAGTCTGTGTACCATTCGTTGGCCAGTATTGCTTACACTTCATCTAAAATAATATGACATATATCTGTTACATTTTTAACTTTACAATTACACACGTTGCAAATGGTTTATTTTTGTTAGAAAATCCTCTGCATTTTTAAAAGCAGGAACACGTTTAAGCCTATAATATTGTATTTATAAGTAATATATTATAACAAATTACAGTTCGGTTGTTATATACTTATTCTGGTATATTCTTACGCTGGCCTCTTTGCATGTACGCCGACAAGAAAGGTTTAGTACTCTATGAAGGCGACCTCTTAAATCCAGAAATGGAAGGAGAACGTCGGATATCTGTACTATTTAATTTTTGTCGTACCCTTTATTACTTTTCTACAGTTACTCTGTTTGCAGCTCAATCATTGAGTACAATAGCGATAGGTGGATACAGTATTTTCAATAAAATGTTTTTTTGTTATACATGCACTTTACCACTGTATTTGCTGTCGCGGTTGTTGTAGATTAGTCGGAGAGGGGATACGTTTATTTACACTGTTTGTCTTTTAGGATGGGGATGGAATAAGGGTGAGGTTGGGCGCCCATAAACCGGTTTAAACCCCCGGTGACTTTTGTCACTGACCGTTCCAAGGCGGTACTTCCATCTTCCTCCTATTGTATGTTTGTTTTGTCTTTGTGCGTCTCTTGTTGTTTTTTCTACCTATGTACATTTGCTGTTTCCTTGTGTTGCTGTTCGGGCGAGTGTTTGTTCTGTATGTGGTGTTTCCTGCATGACTCATTTTTGTACTTTTATAATCTAAATGTTCATTCAGTCTTATTAATTTTACACACAAGAACTTGGTAATCATTGTATGGTATAAATTATTGAAATTTACACAATACACACTTTCAAGGTTCTAAACATACGTGTCAAATAATAAATGGTAATACTATCTCCTGAATAAAGCAAATACGTCAAGGCGTCATGTCCGACGATACTCTATGTTTGAAGATGTTTGCAAAACGTGCATAACTATTGAAGTTATATTTGATACAAAGCTAATATTTAAAAACGTATTGATATACAGACAGCAACATTTCAAACCTTTCCAAGCTCCATTAGATTTGTTAGCATAACAATTTTTCCGCAATTGTTCTGCCAAACCATTCTCCAGAAGTCGTTCAGAGTGTCCTCCACTGGGCCTAATCAAATCAAAATCAATACAGATTTCTGATGTGTTTGAAAGAGTTTGTTTCAAGGTCCCGCAATCAGTATTGATATAACAAAGGGTACATACAAATCTAAGGATATTTATAAATGATCTGTCAAGGTGGATTACAAATTACGTGTACTGGTTTGCTATGTCTTAAACATGTGATGTGAAGCCGAGAGTGTTATTGAGCATATAAATACAATGAATACATGAATACAAAGATATGTGAGGTGCAATGCGTGAGACTTACCTTTCAGGTATAGGTAAACCTTTGTGCAGTGCAGTGCAGAGTGGATCCGAGCGTGAAGAGGGCGCAGTGATCTGGAGCCGGCGTTTTTATACCCTCGCTCCAGTCACGTGGTCATGGTGGCAGTTCGGCCAATAGTAGCTTCGCCCTCGGAAGTAATACTCGACTCACAATGCGGCCTCGTATCACTCCCCTCCACTTTGTTTTTAAAGGGGTTAATATTATTATGTTAAAAAGGTTTTAGTGTGTTAATGAAACAGAGTTAGAATCCAAGTATAACAAAATAGCATCGTCTCCAACTAGAAAATCCATTAATTTCATTCCTGTCCCCCTCTCACAATATAAAGAGAAACTCTCTATAATATACCAAAAAGTGAACCACATGATTATACCGTTTTGGCATTGTTAGATGTGATGAAAGAGACAGGATAAAAACTGCCAAGGTTATTACATGATTCCAAACAACATACTTGATTCATACTGAGCCACATGGCTATATGACCAAATGTATTGGAAAATAGATCCTAACGAATCTTAGAAAATAGAGTACAGAAGTTGTGTGAACCACATGATTATACTCCAACTTCGTGTTGTACCCCATTTGCTGGCACAGAGGAATTGCTCATTAGCTATAGTCGGGATTTAACCATGACTACCATTTAATTTGGTATAACTTGCAAATATTGGAGTTGCTAAGTTTCATTAATTGTTCAGCTGGCATTCCCATAAGATTGGAAGCTGCCTTTGCTACTTCGCCTATCCTCCAAGGGCCATGACATCTATCACCAGGGAAAGGCAAATAGGGAGAGTCAGTTTCTAGCAGCAGTCTTTGGTGATTACACATAAGAATTGCTTCTCGGGTTTTAGAGTCACTAGTAGATTTCCCAGAGAAACTAAAATAACAATTTGGCAAACTGCTACTCCAAGAGTCAAATTCTGCAGAGGTTCCCATAAAACAATGCCTATGTATGGGTAAATGAGTCAACTTTAAGGATTTGAACAATTCGAGAACCTCTTTAGCCGCTGAACCATTACCTCTGTCCCTACAATGAATGATGACAGGTTTTGCCAGTTGATCCGCTAATTTGAGAGCCTTTTCAAGAAAGAATCGCTGGGCCTGAATTTTACCTCTCACACACTCTTGTCTATTATGAGCCGCAGAGCAGCGACAAGTGGTGGTAAAATCAAGCCCAACTTCTCCAACAGCAATTGCTCCAGGGCGTTTCTCAATTTCTCGGACCAACCTCGAAAACATTGATTCTACTGTATCCCTATATAAGAGATGTGGATGAACACCTAGTGTGAATCTCACCCTAGAGTCCTCCCCCACCAATTTTGGCAAAAGACCCCATTTAGAAGGGTAAACAAAATTTGCAATTGCTACAACAAGATTAACAGTTGGATTAGACGCTAACTCTAATTGTTTTAGAGACTTCCTTGAATGACCGATTAATTCATCTAAATGAAAATGAGCATCTATTACACTCATTTTGAATGTAAAATGACCTCTGGGTGGACTTGATCCATCAGGCTGGCAGTATTTCAACCAAATACGGGCTGAGTTTTTATCATCCGCACTTAGCCTACAAATAAGTTTCATCAAAACCCTTTGATGGAGTAATTCCGAAATAGAAGAAGGAGGATTTGCATTATGGGATATCTTAGCGTCCAACCCAGCTAACCTATCATATTCCCTGACAAAGAACTCCTCTTCATCAAGAAATGGGGCATACGTGGGGAACAATTGTTCAGCCACAACAAAAGTCAACAAGCTGTTCAAGGAAGATAAGCCTAAGCACCTGCTGATGAATAGAAGGAAACCATTCACCAACAAATACCATGCTACGGTCTGAGACTCCCCCTGAATTTTAGCATGACCATCATGGTAATGTTTCATTTCAGAAGAGTCCCCTGCCGTGAAACAATTTGCACATGCAAAAGCAGGACTCATATACCACGGTATATGAGTGCTGTTAGCATGGCGCCTAAAATGATTGACTGGTTTTGAACAAATTCCACATGTTTGTGGGTCAAATTTTCGTTTTGGCATTGTGAGTCTAGTTTTCCTGTAAGAAAGAAGATTAAACTAGTAAATGCCATGTTGTTGTTTTTTAAGAATATTTGGATATTATTTAGATAAGTATATTAGATGTTATTATACCTTGCATTATTATCAACATTATTATTATAACATTATGTTAAAAGAAGTTGGCCTTTCTTATGTGTAATTAATATACACATATATTACACAGAATGCGACCACATCAGACTGTGTAATGTAAAAAGTACAGAATATTAATGATATATAGCAATATAGTCCAAGATAACCAACCAAGACCATACAAGTCTATATGATCATCTTGGCATACGACAATATTTTCATAAAGTCTGAACAGATGGGACATGATCGTCCATCTAGTCAAAAACAATTACCTATATCTTGCATAATAGAGCACCGAACAGGTAGGAACCACATGATTGTCTACCAAATCGATGCAGATATTTAACAAGTATAAGTAATATGTGAGTATAGGTAATTATTGACATAATAGGTAGAAACCACATGATTACCTACCAAGTCAATATAGATACATAACAAATATAAAAAGTCACTGACCAGGAAGAGAACTCATGGTCATCCAAATGGCCAATGAAATATGACAGTAAAGCAACTACCAAACAGAGACAATGTAGTTGTCTCTACAGTAGTTTTAGAAATACAGCAAATAGTGAGACAATGTAATTGTCTCTACAGCAGCTGCAGAAATACAGAAAATAGGAAAACAATGTAATTGTTTCTACAGTAGCTGCAGAAATACAGCAAATAGGAAAACAATGTAATTGTTTCTACAGTAGCTGCAGAAATACAGCAAATAGGAAAACAATATAATTGTTTCTACAGTAGCTGCAGAAATACAGCAAAATAGGAAGTAAAGTAACTATTGAACAGTAACCACATGATTGTCTATCCAATAGCCACAGAAATACAATATTAATGAAGTAACACAACCACTGAACAGTAACCACATGATTGTCTATCCAGCAGTTGTAATAGTACAATAGATATATGGAAAACGGTCAATGAGAAAAGTACAATATATATAGAATCACGAACCGGAGAGGACCGCATGATCATTTATCCGATCCATGAAAAAAGTACAATAGATATAGAATCACAAACCGGAGAGGACCACATGATCATTTATCCGATCTATGAAAAAAGATACAATAAAAAGTCACTAACCGGAGAGGACCACATGATCATTTATCCAGTCAACGAGAAAAGATACAATAAAGAATCACTAACCGGAGAGGACCACATGATCAATTATCCGGTCAATGAAAAAAGATACAATAAATATAAAATCACTAACCGGAGAGGACCACATGATCATTTATCCGGTCAATGAAAGATACAAAACCACTAACACTGCCTGAATGGGAACCACATGATTATCCACCCAAACAGCATAATGGTAGAATAATATAAAATAACAATCAGCGAAATCTAGAAGGGAGTCTGATTTCACGACCCCCCCTCGTTCTGCGAACTGAATCTGGGTCAAAATCTAAATCTGAATCAGGGTCATCACTGGGCTCTGGGTCTGATGGCAAATATATGACTTCATCTGCTTGGTCAGGGATCATATATGGTAAAGTTTGATCTAAGTCCTGTTCCATTTCTGGTTGAGCGTCGTCTGGGGTCTGTTCTGAAATACTCTGATCCTGCTCTGTGATTGTTGAGTCTGGTTCCAGATTTAGTAAACTATGACGTTTCCTCTTCAACCACAAAGGAAGATCAGAGTCGCGACATAATTTTAATCTATCATGATGTACCAGAGTTGTCTTTTTATGTGAAGCAATCTCGTAAAGAGGTGGCTTTGCTGATGTTATTAAGAATGGACCTGCCCAAGGGGGTCTTAATTTAGTACTAACACCCACCTTAGTAGAGGAATCCCTAAGATACACTGGATCACCCAGGTTAAAAGTTCTTTCCTTCAGTCGAAGGTCATAGTCACGCTTCTGCCTTAGCTGCGTTTGACCTATTTTTTCTCTAGCTAGGCAATGTATTTCTGACAATTTGGAAAGCAGATCTTTCACCCATTGCACTTCATTAACGGGCAAAAAATCTACTTGGCCTATCATCAAATCCAAAGGTTGGATTGTTTCTCTCCCCAGCATCATCATATTGGCAGAGAACCCAGTGGTGTGGTTCTTCATTGAATGTAATGCCATTGTGATGAAGGGAAGAAATGCATCCCAGTCCTTTAAACCCTTTGATATAAAACTCCTAATGATCTGCAGAATTACTCTATTAAAGACTTCACATTGTCCATTGGAACAGGGTCTGTATGGGGTTGTTCTTGTTTTTGTAATTTCTAATAGACGACAGAATGCTTGGAATAAGCTACTTTCAAAGTTACGCCCCTGATCAGAATGAATTTCAAGGGGGCACCCAAAAGTGCTAATAAAACGGTCAACAAAAGCTGTAACCGTTAATTGAGCATTCTGCTCAGGGATAGCAGCCAGTTCAACCCATTTGGTGAACTGATCTACCATAACCAAAATATATTTATTGCCTTTGGAACTGACATGAAAGGGTCCCATTATATCAATGTGAACCCTCTCCATTGGGTAACCTGAATGATATAACCTTTGACCTGCTTTGGGTTTGACATTTCCCTTCTTATTTTTGTTGCAAACTTGGCAACCCTGTACATGCAATTCTGCATCTCGGGACATGCCATACCAATAGAAGCGATCCTTCAGTTTATTTCTTGTTTTTTCAATCCCTAAATGGCCAGATGTTAAAGAGTTATGACAATGATGAAGCACTTGTCCTTTTAATGAACTCGGAACAACCACACACAACCGTGAACCCAGACTCTGATGCTCAGTCCATGCATAAAGTAAAACTCCATTGGAGACTTTTAGCCAATCGCGATATGACCAGAGAGCTCTTGTTTGTGGACTAGTGAGCTGAAGCTCTCGTTTCGATGGCTGATAACCTTCCTCCAACCAATAAATAACCAGACCTACATCAGAATCCTCTAATTGAGCATTCCTTAACTGTCCAGGTGTCAAACCTTCAACCCAATTCGATGAACCTATGCTTGGAGAAGCATCTATCAAGGCTTCGGTTGACCTAATTGCCAAAGGAACAACATCATCAACATCCTCCTCAAAACGAGACCATTGGTTATGTGCTCTAGTACAGTATGCACATCCACCACATGGGAGACTCCCTAGATCCGCCCCTGCGTTATAACAGTTGCAAGATTTCAGAGTATCTCCAATGCGGCTTAATGCATCTGCATTTGTATGTTCACAACCTTTTCTGTGAACAATTGTCATATTATATTGAGAAAGTTCCTCAAGCCATCTAGCTAACTGACCCTCAATATGTTTGAACCTAGTCAGCCAGACTAGACTATTATGATCAGTCCTAATCAGAAATGGATGTCCAAGCAAGTAATGTCTATATGTCCTGCAAAACCTTACTAAACTAAGAAGTTCCTTTCTGGTAGTGCAATATTTTCTTTGACCAGGCAGTAATGTATAACTACCAAAACTAATGGGTTTAACCACACCATCCTGAATTTGGGACAATGCTCCGCCAATTTGTTTCCCACTAGCATCAACGTCCAATATGAATGTCCCGTCAGGGGTTGGATGACAAAGTAAAGGGGACTTGACAGATGCATCCTTTAATTCAATAAATGCCTGTTCATGCCTATCAGTCCAGTGAAAGTATTTGTCATTGGATAAACTGTATAGTGTTTCAGCGATCCTAGCAAAACCTCTGATATGATTTCTATGATAATTCATGAAACCAAGAAAGGACTGTAATTCTTTCGTGTTTGTCGGTCTAGTCCAACTTTTCAGAATATCCATTTTGTCAGGCGAAATAGAAACTCCCTTTTCACTGACAAGTTTACCCAAAAATTCCACTTCTTTCTTGAAGAAAGTGCACTTGCTGGGTTTAAACTTCAGAGAATTTTGTTGAAAACGAGTGAAAACTTTTCTCAAACTTGACATAGTGTTTTTAAAATCAGAGCCTAAAATGATGAGGTCATCAAGATAAACAATAACCTCTTCCCAAGTTAAACCTTTTAGAACCAGTTGCATGGCACGCTGAAAAGTGGCTGGGCTGTTGCATAGACCCATAGGTAGGCGAGTCCACTGATAAGTTCCAAATCTTGTCGTAAAACTAGTCTTGTCTCGAGAGTCTTTTGCAAGAGGGATTTGATAGTAACCACTACAGAGATCAAGGACACAGAAAAGTTTCTTTCCCTGCATGGAATCTAAACAATCTTCAATGATTGGGAGATTAAAATTGTCTTTAATGGTTTTACTATTTAAAGCCCTATAATCAATGCAATATCTGAGGTCTCCAGTTTTCTTACGGACCAAGACTGGTGCGGAGGACCACTCAGATGCAGATGGTTCAATAACTCCCTGTTGCAACAGTTTGTCAATGTAGTGTTTTTCCTGTTGTTGGAACTTAAGTGGAGTTCGTCTAAACTTGTCTTTCACAGGCACGTTGTCAGTTGTCACAATTTTATGCTCTACATTTTTGAGACAGCCTAAATCAAAATTATTACAGGAGAAAACTGATTGAAATTCTATCAGCAAGTCACGGAACTCATTTTTCTGTTCATTATTCAAATTAACCACTGCTTTTTGAAACATCTCTGCAAGATGCTCTGGCAATTTGTCAGTTTGTTGTGTAGAGCTATTGACCTTTGATATTGTTATGTCATTATCTGTCACAGGTGATGCCAATTCAGCTTGACCTATATAAGCATCTCTTTTAAAAAGTTTGTAAGAGTCAGAGTCATTGATGACTTTGACCTTTACTTTTTCACCCTCACCATATACAGATGAAATCAAACAATTCTTTATAATAGGTTCTACTACAAATCCAGTAGGTAAAGACTTTTCCAATTTCACTTCTAAAAATCCAATAGAATTTGGAGGAATTACTACCCTCCTTGCATTGTAGACCTTGCAGCCCTGATCATTTGAATGAATTTCCAAAGTATGTTTTACACCATCAATTTCCAAAGTATTGTTTCTAAAATCAACGACAGCCCCCAATGGCTTTAAAATATCTAGACCCAAAATACAAGGATTGTCTATGGGGGCAATACAAAAAGTATGCAAAATGGTATATTGTCCTATTGTTAATGGAATTTTTTCAACTATGGAACCCTGTATTGGCTCAGAACCTATGCCCTGAAGCAAACATGATCCAACAGTTGTATGATTTTTCAAAATGTCCTTAAATTTGGACTCTTGCAAAATACTTATCATGGCTCCACTGTCTAACAATGCTTTTACAGGTACAGAGTCAATTAAAGTATTACAAAAAACAGAATATCCTTTTGTCAAATGTACAGAAAATATATCATCACGACCCAGAGTTCCAGAGAAGGCTACTTGTTGGTCGTTTGCACAAGCAGCCTCTAACAGTTTAAAGTATTTTCTGTCTCTGTGCTCACAGGTGAAGGACTGACCGACCTACTGTGATATTTGTTTTCGCGGCGGGGCTGACCAGTGCCACGATCCCGAGAATCCCTATTTCCTCTATCTGGGTAGGGATCCCTACGGGGAGAATTGTTCCAATTTCTATCCCTACTGTTGTAGTCCCTATCACGATAACCTTTGGGACTCGGGGGATACCTATTTTGGCCATAACCGTAATTCCTAGAAGGGCTTGGTGAGTAACCCCTATTTTGCCTATCTGAAGACCCAGAATAGGCACCCCTGAAACGATCAGGTGACCTGTAGTATCCCCGATCAGGGGACCTACTGTAATGCATTCCGGTTGGACGGTTATTGTACCGACCAGCTGGTGCCTCATAGGGTCTCCTAGATCGCTCATGCCAATAGGGATCACGACCAGTGTTCTTTTGACCTATATCTCTCCTTGGGCTAGTGTATGGGCTTGGGGATCTAGACCTTGACCTCTGAGGATCCAAATGAGTCCTCAGTAAACTCTCCATACCTTGCAAAATGGCGTCACTCAGCTGTTTGAGCGAGTCATCAGGTATGACAGAGACTGCGTTTTGGTCAAACTTCACCTGCTTGCTGAGACCAAGAACTTTGGCATTGGCAGTATAGGCCTTGACATATTTCAAGGCTTCCTGCACAGTGCCCGGCTTACGACCCAAAGCTTCAAGTGCAGCTTCCTTATTTTTCAAACCGCGAAGAAAGGATTCTGTCATTATTCCGTTCAGAATGTCCAGATTCTTGCAATCACGGTAACCGTCATTTGCAAGAGCCTGGATTTTCTGAAGGAATTCTTCTTCAGATTCAGTGTCCTGTTTAATTGTGGACAGCTTTTGTCGAGCGGCTAATGGCTCATCACGGTAATCAAACCGTGCCTTCATATCAGCCACCAGATCATTGAAATTATTGGAAGCATTGGAACGGTTTGCATATTCCAATGCTTGATCTGTGAGACAATCAAAAAATTTGTCTAAACATTTCAATTGATCCCAAGCACGACGAGCTGCAACCCTCATGAACTTTCCGAGAAAGACATCAAACTTAATTGCAGAGGGGGCACCAGAAAAGGTCTGCATCCTAGGACCCTGAGGAGACTTAGACCTAGAGCTACGACTCCTATCAGGACTCCTAGAATGATCCCGAGATGAATGGGTATGACTGTGCACCCTATCCCTCCTATCACTTGTCCCAACATAGACTCCCCCCTGAGTTCTGCTTTCAATGACAGCCTCAGTATCGGCGGTCGGGCTCTGCAGGTTTAATTTTGAATTAAATCCAGGAGGAGGCAAAGTAAATTTTCTCTCCTGGTTGCTTAGCCTCGAATCCATCTCACCCAACCGTCTTTCTTGAACATTGATCAAGGAAGACAGCTGGCTGAGGTTCTGACTCGTTTCAGCAGTGGTATCAGCCAATTGCTGACGAACATCCCTAACCTGCCTAACCAGACCGTCCATAGAGTGCTCTGTCCTCTGTTCTAAAACTGTCATTCTCCCTAAAATTTGGCCCGAAAATGATTTAAATAAATCCATGAGGCTCTCTATTGTTGGCTTTGTCATAGCCTCGGGTGCAACAAGAATGAGTTGGCCAGATTTGACCAACTCCGCCCACTGCACTTTTGGGTTGATAGCAATTAACTCCTCAACTGATATGGATCTCCCCTCGGCTAAAGCTTGTTTAGCTAAGGTGAGAACCTTATTAGCTGTGGACTCCCCTAGTTGCGGAATGGTTCGGAGGTCATCGGGTGCACAGTCAAACACATTTATTGGTTGCATTGCCATGGTGATTTTTTTCAAAGAAATAGATGCAAACACAAATATAATATACAATATATGAAAGATAAATGCTACTTCACTAGAATAAATTGAAAAATAACGAAGAAATGTCCGTATTAGAAATATTCAGACCACGTGCTACCACGTGTGCCGTCTGCTTATTAAAATACAAACACCAAAATGCAAAAATAAACAAACCAATTTGCTCGCAGCGCCACTTGATGTGAAGCCGAGAGTGTTATTGAGCATATAAATACAATGAATACATGAATACAAAGATATGTGAGGTGCAATGCGTGAGACTTACCTTTCAGGTATAGGTAAACCTTTGTGCAGTGCAGTGCAGAGTGGATCCGAGCGTGAAGAGGGCGCAGTGATCTGGAGCCGGCGTTTTTATACCCTCGCTCCAGTCACGTGGTCATGGTGGCAGTTCGGCCAATAGTAGCTTCGCCCTCGGAAGTAATACTCGACTCACAATGCGGCCTCGTATCACATGTTTAATATGTGTCATGTAGTACGTTAGAAGGCCACCAGAGACATAGTAATATCTAAGACATTGCATGATGAAGATGATAATGTAACTGTGGTAGTATTATCATTACTTAATTATCAGTGTTGTTAAACAACTGTAATTTACCTGGTTCTAGAGTGTCTGTTCACCTTTGTTCACAAAGGTATTTGTACAATAAAGTTGATACCGATAACGTCTTGGTTCAAGTACCAGAACACTATAATCACCCCAAGTATTACATTTAAGTAAGACATATGTACTGCTACCATACACTGAATACATGCCAGAGACAAACATGGCGTGTACAACAACCAGTCACATTACAGTCCGAGACAGGGCCAACCAGCTATAGCTCCTGACTTTTACCTTATAATGTTGAATACTGGGAAAGGAGTTGTTACTGCCATTTATAACGACTGTGTTATGACGTGACTTGGGATCGACCCAGGAAGTCGACGCTCTGCCTACTGAGCTATAAGGGACAGGATCATTATCAATATAAGATGTTGATGATGTTGTACCAATAGTATCTGAACGGTTTCTTTGTTCACTTGCCCGGGTACATTATATACCCGAATATATATGGTGTATTTGGATAACGGGCGAGTACCAAACAGTAGTGTCATCATGGTCAAAGTTGCCCGACTAATACTCGATGCTATTTTGCATTAGACTCTGAGTCATGCTGCCATCAAACATGCATTTAAAAATAGATAATGTGTAAAAAGTTTATCCTTACCTTGTGATGCAATGTACGCATTTGGTTTATTGAAACCCTGAAGTAGAAATATACTAGATTTGGACATTCATAGACAATGTTGTTTACTTCAATTAGTTCATATTGGTACACTGGTTTGTTTGGTCATTGCATTGTTTCTTTGAACGATTACATATTTGATGTTATTTTCTTTTTACCTAATTAGAATATCCATCTGACGAAATTGTAATGCTCGAATGAAGTCATTCAATATTTAGAAAATTCTAGAGTTCAGATTAAAGTAATATGTTAACAAAGGGAGTAATCTTTACGTGTATGTAGCATGCGTTGATATAATCACTGTCCTGTTCTGTATCCCATATGTCTAGGACTACTCTAGTGTCATCGTCTGAAAGTAAGAACGGAACACAGTACAAACTAGTCAATTTCAATATTTCGACAAAAGACTGAAGAATAACAGCGAGTAAAAACAAGAGGGTGGGTAAACGGAAAATATAAAAAAAATGTAAATATAATGTAGGAAAGACAAGACGAAACTGATTTAAGAGCCGAAAACAGAAATGAAATGTATGATGATTGAGAATAACCAGTTGAAAAGAATGAAGGTCATGTGCTCGTCGGAGGCGAATAAGACATAGCGCCATAAGTGAGTGGAACAGGAGTTAACTTTAACATATATTAATCTACACCATCGTTGGAGAAGTCATCTCATCATTTACTACATTACTTCTATATAAATAACTATAGTTATAATTTCTTTTAGTATACATTTTCACATCATGTCAAGCACATGCATCGCCTAAACTCTTCAGTTGTAACAGGTGTTCGGCTATCGATATTCAATAAGTGACATTTCCTGTACTTATTAAAAAGATCATTAGGGCAGTTGTTTCTGATATACATACGTACATGCATACAGTCCCCGGTATCTGTTTCTGTGCATGTTCTTTGAGGCATTGGTGTATTGTTTTGTCATTCCATTCGGAAAAGCCTATATTTGTAAAAAGTCAAAACTATATGTTAGAATGCGCAAGGTATTATGCCTTTAAGATACTTATCGTATAAACTGTTATTGCCAGACGAAGTACCAAGATACCAAATGTCTTTTATCGACATCCAATATGCTTAGAAATTTTGTTGACATATAGATGTACCAACTGCAAAACTTTGAATAATCTATAATAGTGTAATAAAAAAGAGCCATGGCGTTCTAACGCAAGATATTCATGATTTTTAATGCGCTGTAAGTGCCGTAATGTTGTTGAATACTCATTATTCATGCTTTAATTTTTCTATCAGAACTTTCAAAAGTACAAATGTGAGTCATGCAGGAAACACCACATACAGAACAAACAGTCGCCTAAATAGAAATACAAGAAAAAAGTAAATGTACATAACTACCAAACACATAAGGAGACACACAAAGACAAAACAAACAAACAATCGGGGGAAGATGTAAGTATCGCATTGAAACGGTTAGTGACGAAAGTCACCTGGGTTTAAACCGGCTTAGAGGCGTCCAACCTCACACCTATTCCATCCCAAGACTAAAAGACAAACAGTCTAAATAAGCATATCCCCTCGCCGACTAATCTACAACAACCGCGATGTCAAAAATACACTGGTATAGTCCATGTAAAACGAAAATGTATTTAAGTGCCCCCCCCCCACCCCTCGTATCAATCTGTCGCTAGTGTACTCAATAGTTAAGCTGCAAACAGAGTAACTGTAGAAAAGTAATTAAGGGTACGACAAAAACGAGATATCCGACGTCTTCCTTCCGTTTCCGGATTTAAGAGGTCATTTTCATAGAGAACTTAACCTTACTTGTCGGCGTACAAGCAAACAGGGCAGCATGATTGCCAGCTGAAAAAGAATAGACAATCAGACATGCAGTATGTTGAAGTACTGTAGGATCATACCCCTTTTTAATGAATGTTTTAACATATTTGATGAACACAACGAGAACATGGGTATGTCCAATAATCTTACGAAGTTTGTAAATCATATCACTGTAAAATTCAGGATGTGAAATACCGTGTCGCAGGAGGGCCTTGAGATTACATTGGCACTTTGGTTATTAACAGGAATTTCGATAATAAACTTTAGAGAAAAACATTTATTAGTTTATGATATCTATATCCTTGCTTAAGCAGCTTTTCAGTTAAAATTATATTTCAATTGTTAAAATCGTCATCAGATGAACAAACTCTAGCAAAAAGAATAAGTTGAGATAAATAAATCCATACTATAGGACACGCGGAACATCTCCGTCAAGATGAGGGAAAGTTACAATATTAAAATAAAAATCATCTCTTTTGTCATATATTTAAGAAGAAATCATTCCGTTTTCAATCTCAAGGTCTAGATAAAGAAATACTGCATACGTGTAAGAAGGGTGAGCTTTATTGAATTTGAGTTCTTTTGGTCAAATTGTAGGAATCGGTACCTCAAGGAAAAGGTTATCTAAGTTGAAAGTATCATTTAAATATCGAGATATTTCATTAAAGGCTTATATGAACTTCGTTTAAGAAAGAATATCTGCGAGACTTGTTGGGTACGACAGGAAATCAAATTACACACTTACTAAAATTTGATTGCAACTATAGGAAATAGAAATATGTATTAAAGCATAGTAATGAAGTGCTACAGCATTGAAATGAAGAATATGCATGAAACGTTTATATTGTGCTATATAAGTTTCGCATTTGATAGTACTATAGATATATACATTATATCAATATAAATAAAACATCTAGCGAGGAAACCTTTATTTACACTGTTTGCTGAAATAGAATACATATTAGAGAAGTCTAATGTTGGAACGTCCGTAAATCGGTTTACCCACAGGTGGTAGTTTGGCCACTGACCGTTTCAAGGCGATACTCTCGTTCCACATTCACTCTATTGTTTTTTTGTTATGTTTTGTGAGTCTCGTTTGTTTTATGGTATCTATTTCCTTGCTTAAGCAGCTTTGCAGTTAACGTACTTTTCTAGTCATGGTGCTGTTCGGATGGGTGAGTGTTTTGTATATGGTGTTTCTTGCATGGCTTATCTTACGGGGTTTATATATCTCAACTTTTGAACGTTTGTCCCTGTTTCTTGTGTGTCTTTTGGTGTTTTGTGTTCATTTCGTGTGTGTGTGTGTGTGCATGTGCGTTTGGGTGTGTGGTTGTGTGTGTGTGTGTCATGCTGTCTATCGGTGTTTTGGTGGTGGTTGCGTCTTGCATGTGGCTTTGCCTGCTTGACTTTACTACTTTTCCATTTATTCGTTTTGCTTCATCTTGTTCATTTTAACTGAAAAACTGCTTAAACAAGGATATAGACACCATAAACTAAGAAAAACTTTCTCTAAATTTTACTATCGAAATCTCTCGCTTATTGGCAAGTACAAATGTAATCTCAAGGTACTTTTGCGACACGGTATTTCACATCCTGAATTTTATGGTGATGTGATTTACAAACTTCTTAAAATTATTGGACATACCCATTTTCTCACTTTGTTAATCAAATATATAAAACAATTCATTAAAAAGGGATATGATCCTGTATTACTACAACATACTGCATGTTTGGTTGTGAACCCTTTTACAGTTGGCAATCACGCTGGCCTCTTTGCACGTACGCCGACAAGAAAGGTTTAGTACTCTATGAAGGCGACCTCTTAAATCCAGAAATGGAAGGAGAACGTCGGATATCTGTACTATTTCATTTTTGTCGTACCCTTTATTACTTTTCTACAGTTACTCTGTTTGCAGCTCAATCATTGAGTACACTAGCGATAGGTGGATACAGTATGTTCAATTAAATGTTTTTTAGTTATACATGCACTTTACCACTGTATTTGCTGTCGCGGTTGTTGTAGATTAGTCGGAGAGGGGATACGTTAATTTACACTGTTTGTCTTTTAGGATGGGGATGGAATAAGGGTGAGGTTGGGCGCCCATAAACCGGTTTAAACCCCCGGTGACTTTTGTCACTGACCGTTCCAAGGCGGTACTTCCATCTTCCTCCTATTGTATGTTTGTTTTGTCTTTGTGCGTCTCTTGTTGTTTTTCGGGCGAGTGTTTGTTCTATATGTGGTGTTTCCTGCATGACTCATTTTTGTACTTTTATATATGTACTTTCACTTTTATGTTTGTCTTTCACTTTTGTCTTTGTACTTGTTCGTTAGTTGGTGTGTGTATGTGTGTTGTTGTTGTTGTGTATGTGTTCGCTGTGTGTGTTACTCACTTATTTTATATCGGTGTTTTAGTAATGGTTGCATCTTGTGTGTCTTTTCCTGCTTGGACATACTATTTTTCATACTAAGCCATGACTGTAAACTATAACAATGTAAAATATTTATCATAGTATAGTAATGAAGTGTCCTTGCATTTTAGAGAATAATGTGTATGGAAATGATTTATTCCGCTTTATAAGCGTAATAATGTTTTTAAACACTAGTGACATCTCCTTGAATTAGTTTTTTCAAAACTAACTACAGTAAGACCCAGATAGTTCGAACACTAAAACATGCATCATTATCAGTATTTAAGACAGGTTACAGCTGAATGCAGAGTGAACGTATGCCTTCTATCCAGCATTTAACAGTTACCTGCCTTAAATGCATCAAGTCTTCATTACTTAAATAACCAAGTATTGAGTTTTCCCTGTAGCTCGTTTAAGAAAGCATTCACATCAACAGAGTGTTCGTACATGTATTTTTTTTAAATTTTACTTGAATGTTAACCATAAATGCATTCGCTAGCATTTTTTTGTACATTGAGAAGCGGATTATCATATAGAAAGTGGGCCAAAATGGTAACAAGTATATACGGTCAACTCACATCAAACTCTTTCTGGAACCTGTCAGTCTCTGTGTCGGGGGTCAACACCAAGTCAGACAATATTTCAATCATAATAGCTTTGTCTGGAATCTTATGTATATCAGTAATATTGTAATAACTGTCTTGGTTATCTGTAAATACACAGGATCGTAGTTTTTTATATGACTAAATCAAGGGTTAAAACCTTCTAAAAACATTTTGTGTATTTATAATGACGTGAACGGGAAGACACGGCATTTGCAAATGATAAATAGCCTTACATGTACATATGAATGCAATATATTTTGATATTTGAACAATAGTCAACAATAGATTAATTTATTGGCAAATAAGAGTTTTCAATAATTTGATTATTAATGATCGGTGTTAAAAAGTTATATCATGTCTCGACTGTTAGCAGATGTGAATTATTCGTCAAACTTAGTTTTTAAATCCAGACATGGTTATTCACAGAGCAAATATAGTTGTCAAATGACATTCTATTCCAAAGTTGTTTAGTATGGTTATATGGTTAAGTATTGCTAAAATTTAGAAAATTAGATGGTGATGTGGTAGTTTCGCAAATATAGATGTCAATGAAATAACTGACCGTCTATCATATCTTCATTGTTTTCATAAATGGTCATTTCTTTGTAGACGTCATTTGAAAATGCTGGAATTGTTAGTGATTCAGCTTTTGATGTATTATCCGGATCCTTTGCTTTCGCCCGTCTATAAAATATGAAAACAGTTTGATCATTTGAAATTGTTAACGGACGAATTGAAAGCAAAAGATCACATTAGAATTAATCATGTCACAATTTAACTGTCAAAAATGGGTATTTGTGGTGATATTAACAGAACGGCAACCAAACCTAAATCTCCCAAGTGCAGAACATTTCCACCGTCGGCCATAAATTACAATTATTTATGTTAGCAAACTAAAAGTAATCGCTATTGCAAGTGAAATAGACTATAGTTGCTGCTATTTACGATGAAAGACATTACCGTTCATTAAATACACATGCTCTTATATTCCACAGTTCTATTTGAGTGTTGTAATTTGATTTATAAGCATGTTAGTCATATATTATAAAAATCTTCAAGTTGTTGTCAAAGCAGTATATACTTAATGTAAAAATTCTGACAAGTGTAAAGAAAGTATCATTATTCTCGGTTTATTTTCTGGTCCTTCGGGATCATTAGTTTTCATGTTATTAGTTTTGAAAATTGAATACTGCTTAAGCCGGTGCTAGGGGGCGTGAGTAGTGTTGCACTTTTAATTACTACTCATGATCAGACTCAATAAAACCGAGTCTGCAATTTTCTCTTTTTGCATTTCTACTTTTGCTTTCGAGGGATCACCCATTTTCAGAATATTTACACTGATTACTGACATTGTTTTGATGCGTGTTATGCTGTTAATAACCAAACTGTCAATTATTACCGTCTCCTTATAACAACAAACATTACTATTGCTACTGCGGCTAACACAAGCACTGCTGCACTGACTCCACCACCAATCGCTGCCGGCATATTGTTTGATTTTGCCGCATCTCCATCGGTTACCACTTCAATAAGAAAATGTTTGACATGTTGGAAATGACTACAGTACCAAATCATATACTTCCTATTGTTACTGTAAATATGGACTGTAAGATATAAAGAGAAAAAAGATATACATACACAGGTATCGACAGAGACCCATTACAGTAAAATTCTCCTAAAGGGGTTTTAGTAACGAAGAAAGTAGATCCTTTATGTAGATGACTGCTTAATGCAGTGTCAAAATCGCTTCTTTAATCCTTGTTCTTTATGTCCGCTGCTGTGCTCGGTTAAAGCGTGTCGTTGATAATGCAGTCGATAATGGAGTATAAGTCTTAAATCTAATGTAAGTCAACCTCTCTTTAACGGCCACTTAATTGTGTTAATTATGTGGTATTTAGGGCAGGTGGCTGCTTAAAGCAAGGAGAAAGTGACACAGAACGCTCATATAGGAGCGTTCTTTTTGCTTTCACATTGATTTAAGCATTCACATGCCTTTAACACAAAATAATTGATGTAATTAAGTGACTGTTATAGAGAGGTTTTACTGTTCATATTTATCATATAATCTGCCATGTGGGAGTGCCGAAACAGAGTGTCGTAAATCGCAGAAATAACAAATGCAGTATGAATCCGCCTGTGTTACGCTGTAAACAATGGCAGAAACAGCCGACAGGTAGATAGTATGTTAAACCGTTTATGACACCGCTTAAGGGTTATGCGATAAAGGAACCTTACATTCGTGTTAATTACACTTTTTTGTCATGAAACCCGTTTGCTATAATGAATATAACACTTGCTAAAGCTCGTGGCATATTATTATAGTAAACGCGTTTCATAAAAACAAATTTGTAATGGACACTCATGTAAGATCTTCTATGTACTATGAGCTATAGAAATAGACAAATAGATACAGGGAGTGACGGAGGGACAAAGCAGACAGGCAATCAAGGACTAGGATGAGAACTGACCGCGGCAAGGATAAACGAAGAAAGTATGGTATATTATGCATACCAGCAATATTTGTACTTAAAAATACCTGTACCTGTGCATTGTAATTCTGTGCCTGATAAAGTTTGGTTTGCAAGACATTTCCGTTCTTTATATCCGGTGCTGTGTTCATAACCAGCCTTGCAGTCGGCTAAAAGCGTGTCGTTGAACTTTATTGATACAGTTTCATTTTGTTTGAGATTGTAGAAGTACTGATCTGGTTGTAGCTCACCAAGGCTACACTTCAACGCTTCAAAAGAAATGTTTTTATATAGATAGTACCAATTTGTAATACAGCATAAAATCATATACTACTTATCATCTAACATAATTTGTACTGTGAGTTATAATTTGATTTGATTTTATCAGGTTTTACGTCGCCTTAACAATATTTAGTTGTAATGGGAATAGGAGATATAACGATAGAGGGGAGACTAACCAAGCAGACACAAACTCAGGGACTAGGGTAAGATTTTGGCCTGGCAAAAAACCCCACAAAGAAAGAAGTACTATTATATATACAAGAAATATTCAACACATATGTTTTGTACTTTGAAAAATACCTGTACCTGTGCATTTTAGTTCTGTGCCTGATAAAGTTTGGTTTGCAAGACATCTCCGTTCTTTATACCCGCTGTTATGCTCGTACCCGGACTTGCAGTCAGCTAATACCGTGTCGTTGAATTTTATTGTCCCATTTACATTTCCTTTGAGCTCGTAGAAATGGCGATCTGGTTGTAGATCACCTAAGCTACACTTCAGTGCTGCAACATGATGTGTTTAAAATAGTAACCGTTTTCAACAGTGATACATATAATGAGGAAAACAAAGCGAACTTCACGTGACTTATTTCATACTAATGAAGCAGACTAGTCATCTATTTCGTCTACCTACCGATGCAGTTAGGCACTGGAAGGTCCCAGCTATGGTTTTGTTGACATTGGATTGTTATTTGAACCTTTATGTCCGACTCAAACCCATCCAAACATATCGGCTTAAGAGACTGGCCAGCTTCGAAAAATTCAGTGTCATTCTGATCTTCAAAGTATCCATTTAAAACAGACGGGACCTCGCAAAGGGCATCTGTATAACACAATAAAGACACGGTGAGAGGTAATACTATACATAATATTTACTATCTGTCTAAGAGTTTTAAATTGCAGATTCCCATGTTTATATACCATGACGCGAAACAACTGTTAAATACGATACATTATACAGTTATCAATCAAAGTGTAGGGAAATTACGCTCATATTCTATGTACAAATGGAATCGCCATTTACCCCAAACAACCACTGTCATGAATTATGTAGTACAGTCAATGTATGGGGCATTATACCTGCAGCAATAAGTAATTAATGTTAATGTCTTTACAATGTCTGCTAAGTGCACTGTGTTTAATGAAATATATATTATTAAAATATCCCATATATACCTTGGTTATGAGTATACTATAGTAATAACAATTGGTCATTCCAGATCAGAACTTCATAATAATTTGCTGAACAATTTGTAACAATTTTAAACTAGAAAACAATGAAACAAGCCAGACATCATTTACCGCATAAATTGCCATGTCCCGTCCAATTACCATCGTGTGCGCAGGTACGCGAATCTTCATTGTCCATAGATAGCCGGAAGAGAGTTTCATTGCACACCGCCATTGCCACAGTGCCATATTCATAGACAGCTTTGTCGTTTGTCTCGGATTTCCCATTAAAATTGTATGTATAGTACCCACCAGTCAATATTGCTGGTCTACTACATAACACTGGTATGCAATGCGGTAAGCTGTCCCATTTGCCGTCGTCTGTGCAGTTAATTCGGGAAACGTTTGCATTGAAACCTTCCGCACATGTTACATTTATAACAGTTCCACTCTCCACAGTTCCAAATGTGTAATCTGTATTGTTTTCAATTTTCAAAGTTCCATTTACGAAATTGTCAGGAAATAAGCATGTGATGCGCTCGCAAATCGGCTGGTCTTCGCTCCAATGTCCCGATGCTAGACACTGCATTGTACGGTTCTGTTCAGATTTATAACCAGGCGCACAGTCCCAGTATACGATGTCCCCAACTGAATAGTTGGAAAACATTATTTGTGTATAATTACCATTTGTAACATTGGTTGGCATACTGCATTCCAAAAAGGAATAAACAAAAACCAAAAATAATCATATAATTTCTGTAAATATCCCTGTAAAATAATTTAGTTTTAACAGTAACATTCGCATTGTTATTTTATAACAATACTATTACTATTTTAAGATATATCTCCTATTTTTTCTCGATTTCATATATCACACGCTTACTGGCCAAAAGATTGTTTTTGAGTATAGTAGGTCATAAAACAGATTTGGTAGAAATAGTACGGTTCAAACACAGTCTCTTGTAATTTAACAATAAATGTAATCAAACTTCTGAAAAGTCACGTACAATATTAAAAACCACAAACCTGTACAAGTAGGGACACTAGCATTATAGGTCTTGTTTGGCAAACACATCAGGGACGTGCTTCCTGTAAGTGTATAATGGCCGTCACACGAGAAGTCCAACACCGTCCCAGTCGAAACCAGCTTTTTTGTACCATTCAAATAGCCTGTTCCGTTCCTCACCGTTATCACCAAAGGTCCGGATGAAACAGGAACTGGGCAGTCATGGATCTCTGAATTGATTCAAATTCGGATTGTATGTTTGATAATCATGCTTCTCTTTTGTAACGTTCAACAATTATTTAATCTTAACTCGGTTAAAACCTAGATTTAAGGCGGTTTGATTCTTTTTACAAACTGTAAACTGAAAATGTGAACTTGTGAATGCATGATTTTTGATCATAGGTTGTGTATGGTATATATACGTAAATCTTTATTAGAACAAGGAAAATATATAGTAAAACCTCTCCAAACCAGACGCTAAAATTGGTATGAATATAGGTTTTGGAGACAGGTGGTAGCTTAATGAGGGGTGATTTCGTTCTGGATGATTTTCAACCTGCTTTAAGCAACCAACTGTCGAAAAGTGCCTAAATTCTTCATTACTAGAATTCCGATTTAGAGAGGTTTTACTGTACAAATCAAAATATTAAATCATTATAATTAAGATAGTATTAAACAGGTCAATTGTGTAACGTACACGGTTTTATTCTAAATTATTAATTATGTTTTTATACAATACTACTTTAAATAACGCCGTTAACACCCTTATTGTAAAATAACACATGTAAAATACAAGCACAAAGCATTACATAGCAGAGATGTCAGTACTACCGTGTTTGGTTTTGATTAACAACAGTAAAACAGAAATAAATTATAATTGCGTTTTATGCTATTCAACATTTGTTTACTAAACTGTCGAGGAAACTAGTGTAACATTTTTTGAAACCTGAATATATCTGTACTTCACATAGCTGAAGGAATGATTTATTCGAGGTGAGCTCCGGAGCCACTACACGAATGGATGAAAATTCTTTGACTGAGGTAATTACAACGTCTATCAGTAATCTGTTGTAGAGTTGGGGGTTGGCATCTCTGTCATCGTACAAGGTTGTGAATTTGTTTGATAATATACCGACAATCCAGAAATTCTCATGTCTATCTGAAAGGAAAACATGTTCAATATCATCTCATGTTTATCTGAAAGGAAACACGTTCAATGTAATCAGATTGATTATATTCCATTGATCCAACTCAGAACAAATACACTTACAATTAAGAGTTTTCGATGGTATATCACGACCTGCATTAGCTTTGTGTTGGGTTAGTGGACAGAGTCACGTGACACAAAGAGGGTGTTGTAGACTGGCGGAAGCTCTAACCGCTTGTCCCAGGTCCCAGTCGGGTGATTTGACACGTCTCTTAACGTGCACGCCATCTGATGTTATTAGTTTGGTATTCTGTGGATTGATCACTAAACCGGGACGAGGATGTAATTGAGTTTAGTTATTGATTTGAATCAATCTGATGATGAATCCAAAACAAGAGACTAACCTTCATAGTTATGTTCAATATCAATAGTTAGTTTATAAGCGTTTATAAATGAAAATGTCCAACATTACGTTTCAAAGCAATAAAAATGTAGGCAGTTTTTCATTAATCATACGCATATCGAATGATGGCGGGGAAACCTTTTCACACTGTTTGTTAAACTAGGATGACTTTGGGACAAGTATGACGTCAGGACGTCCGTAAACCGGTTTAGACCCCACTGTTAGTTTTGGCACTGGCCGTTCCAAGGCAGTACCCCCTTTTATAACCCTTACTGTTATGTTTGTCGTATGCCTTTGTGTCTGTTTACTTGTGCGTTTGTTGGTGTTTAAGATGTGTATCTCGTGTGTGTGTGTGTTCGGGCGGGCGCCCGTCTGTGTGTTAATATGTACGTTGGTGTGTGTGCACAGGTGTGTGTCTGTCTCACGTACTTTCTATTGGTGTTTTGGTAATGGTTGCGTCTTGTGTGTGACCTTTTCATTGATAGTTTCTTGGAAGGTTTGGCTAACACACCTTCGTAAGACTTTATTTGATTTCTGTGTTTGCTATAGACGCATTCAGACATATACACGATTACACGTTTAGACCCCTGGTTGTGTAAACAATGTTTTAAAGTCAGGAAACCATAGTCGACGTGCTTCAAGACAGTAGATTCTACCAACTTCTTCCTTTCAAGCTATTAAATGTTGTTAATAGTATTGCAAGACAATGCCAGATTTTATGAGACTACATATATATACGACCGTCTGATCTGGGTCTACTCTGTTTGCAAATGTGTGAAAACAAGTTTATATGAGGGAAAGGGTATTCTTATAAATACAATACAATAAAAGCAAACGCATCATTCTTGCTTTAGCAAATGTTTTCTTGGCACCAAATTAAGAAGTGTAGAAAACCGTTAATGTAGATCTTACATGTTTGAAAATGACTCTTCTTGATCTACATACTTTACGCCTAACTTCGGGTAAACATGCCATGCTTTCTCGACTTTCCTCCTTATCTATATGTTCATTAAAAGACATTGACGAGCAAGCCGATAAAATTATTTTTCGATCAGATCCTCTCATAGGAACGGCTAGTTTGATACAAAGCTTTACTCTACATGTTCTCAGACCGCACATCGACAAATTATCTGAACACCAAAGATTCTTCTTGAAAATTCCTTTTATTAATAAAGGTATTGATTTTATTGACCTCCAAAGTATTTTTAGAGATAAAAATGTAATTGACACTATTCCTAAATACTTTAAAAATACAGAACCACCTATCATCTGCTACAAATATAACAAACCCATCAGTAATACAATTTTCAACTATAATAAAAGTGTGGCCGACCTTAATATTAATGATAATATTCCTGATAATTGAGATTGCGCCACCTCAAAATTTTGCTATTCTCCGGCTGGTCATGTGATTACTGGTAATTTTGAGATAATTAAAGATAAACATCTACCATCTCTTTTGAATAAAGGTCCCAAATATAGAATACCATCCTTGGTAGATTTTAACTCTTGTCGAGTTCAGATTGCGGAGGCGTTACAAAATTTTAGTATTAAATGGTGTCGAAGAGAACATGTTGAGTCTAATGCCCTTTCTTGTTGGAAAAAACTAATTTTTGATATAATTGATAAACGCATTTCCTTTTACAACTCTAATAAACACCTTCTTCCACCTAAACCTAGAACTTCATTTAGACATCTTAAAAAGGGTTTACAGGATTTCCATTCAAAATACGTTTTTGTTCCTGCTGATAAGACGATTACATTATATCGATGTCTTGAAGCAGGAAATTATTAATACCAAGTCATACATTTCAGTTACCACTGACGAAAAGACCATCATTTCAGACCATGTTAAAAAGTGTGAACAATTTGGAACCGATATTAAAATTACACAACATAAACTTCCTACAATGTATTGGTTACCAAAACTACATAAAAAACCATATAAAGCGCGTTTCATTGCAAATTCTAGTTCATGTACAACTACTAAATTGTCTATACTTTTGACTTCTTGTTTAACGAAGGTAAAGGAACATGTAAAATTTTACTGTGATAAGACTTATGAAAATTCTGGAATAAATCTCTTCTGGTCTATTAAGAACTCTTCAGAAGTCTTAAACAAACTTAAGAACAAAAGGTATCTTGCATCCACTGTAAGCCCGTACGATTTTTTCTACTCTGTACACAACTCTTCCTCATATTTTAATGAAGGTTAAGCTTACTAACTTGATCCAGAAAGTATTTGCCCGAGAAAAAACATCATTCTTGGCATGTAATGCTGAAAAAGCTTTCTTTACTGACGAGCAAATGAAATATTACACCAATTGGACTTGCTCAGAAGTTTGCGAAGCACTAACCTTTCTTTTGGATAACATATTTGTACGTTATGGGAATGCTATATACCGTCAGGTAATTGGTATTCCCATGGGTACGAATTGTGCACCACTTGTCGCAGATTTGTTTTTGTACTGCTATGAGAGAGATTTCATGTTGAGTTTGAATCCTCAATCACAAGAAGGTGTTATAAAAGCATTCAATGAAACTTGTCGATATTTGGATGATATTTTTAACTTAGATAACCCTTTCTTTGATGCTCTGATTCCTACAATTTATCCTAAAGAACTCAAATTGAATAAAGCGAACCCGTCCGACAATTATGCAGCGTTTCTTGACCTAGACCTTAAAATTAATAATGGAATGATTTCTTCTAAAATATATGACAAAAGAGATGATTTTGATTTTAATATTGTAAATTTTCCTCATCTTGACGGGGATGTTCCCCGTGCTCCATCTTACGGGGTTTATATATCTCAACTTATTCGTTTTGCTAGAGCTTGTTCATCTATTGACGATTTTAACAATCGAAATCTCATTTTAACTGAAAAACTGCTTAAACAAGGATATAGATACCATAAACTAAGAAAAACTTTCTCTAAATTTTACTATCAAAATCTCTCGCTTATTGGCAAGTACAAATGTAATCTCAAGGTACTTTTGCGACACGGTATTTCACATCCTGAATTTTATGGTGATGTGATTTACAAACCTCGTAAAATTATTGGACATACCCATTTTCTCACTTTGTTCATCAAATATACAAAACAATTCATTAAAAAGGGATATGATCCTGTATTGCTACAACATACTGCATGTTTGGTTGTGAACCCTTTTATAGTTGGCAATCACGCTGGCCTCTTTGCATGTACGCCGACAAGAAAGGTTTAGGTCTCTATGAAGGCGACCTCTTAAATCCAGAAATGGAAGGAGAACGTCGGATATCTGTACTATTTCATTTTTGTCGTACCCTTTATTACTTTTCTACAGTTACTCTGTTTTCAGCTCTATCATTTAGTACACTAGCGATAGGTGGATACAGTATGTTCAATTAAATGTTTTTTGTTATACATGCACTTTACCACTGTATTTGCTGTCGCGGTTGTTGTAGATTAATCGGAGAGGGGATACGTTTATTTACACTGTTTGTCTTTTAGGATGGGGATGGAATAAGGGTGAGGTTGGGCGCCCATACACCGGTTTAAACCCCCGGTGACTTTTGTCACTGACCGTTCCAAGGCGGTACTTCCATCTTCCTCCTATTGTATGTTTGTTTTGTCTTTGTGCGTCTCTTGTTGTTTTTTCTACCTATGTACATTTGCTGTTTCCCTGTGTTGCTGTTCGGGCGAGTGTTTGCTCTGTATGTGGTGTTTCCTGCATGACTCATTTTTGTACTTTTACAATTAGTCTTGAATTTGCATTGTCAGTAATTTCATAGCTAAAGCTTATGGACGTATTCGGAGTAGATTTTCGGATACAGACTAGTCCTTAAATCCCATACTTTAATGTGGTTAATAGGGATTGTTGACAAAAGCCGGATTTGAATCCGTACACAGTTACTTTATTATGACACCGAGCTAATCAGTGTCTCCATTGTTCCCTTGTTGAGAGTATGAGTTTCTTTAAAGTAGTGCTTTGCCAGGGATCGCAAGATAATTTAGTATAACTCGGTCAGCCATCATCATACCACTACAAATGCAAAACTCTACTAAATAAAGAATCGATATCGAAAATTTAAAACCATATGACAAAAACAATTTATATGAAAAGTTACAAGGAATGAAGGAGACACGATCATTAAGGCATTTTTCACCGTCAACGATATTACAAAACAGCAACAAGATCCACTGTATAGCCCCCTTTGTAAAATGCATAAATAGTTCATCCGGTAGAGTGTTTTTTAATCGGCACCTTTCGGGCACTTTTTATCCTTGGATCGGATCATGATAAATGCCTGGAACATTTTTTATACCAGTGGCTAAATAATATGAAGCTGTCACCTGGACTGGTTTACACGAGTAAAGAATCATTTGTTTAATTGTGGTGTTACTTTTCAACGTATTTGACATCTCATCAAGTTGAACTTCGATATCTCGAACTTCAAGGGACCATACAATTTTTTCGAGATAACAGATATTCGAGTCATCCAATTTCTAATCTAACCAATATATTAAGTTCACATCTTAAAGCATGTCTTAAAAAATGCTTTCAACATTACTTTCGAACTCTATTAAGCTGTCTCACATGCTTCTTGTTATGTGTAGTGATATTTAGAACAGTTTTGTATTGCATATTGTGGAAGGACCGGATTTGTAGTTCGAGTTATCCAAAAGTTCGAGTTATCCGAGTTCGATATTTCGAAATTCAATTATACTTGACACCTTAAATAATTCTTAGATCGCACATTAGCTCTAGAATGTACTATGCACTAAACTCTCGCATTGAACTAGAATTATATGATATACGACTAACATTCATGCAAGCGTTAAACTGTGAAGGTAAATTCCGAAATAAAAACGAAAGACAAACAGTATACATGTATATACGGATGAGCACGTAATCTAGTTACTTACCTTGACATGAATCCCGATTAAATATCCGAATTCCTTTAACGGTATATAAACCATTTAGTTTTACTGTCCATTTAGCTCTTGTATTGATTCTACCGCCCGTATGGGAACAGCTACCAGCCTCCATACTGTGGTTAGTGTTACCGTCGACCGCTAGGTATGATGAACGACCGTTCCACGTACCCGGTGATTGGTATGTACTCTTACCTAGAGCTATATTCTTTCCTGTTAATGAAACAAAAACATGATTATTATACTGCAAAGTAAATTCCTCGATTTTGAATGGTCAATTAGCCATGTATAAAAGCCGTGTATCCCTCTAAATTCTGATGTATAACCGGATCATGAGCAACAATGGAATTTCCCATGTCGAGGGCCTCGCTTCATTGCTACAACAAACTAAAAATGGCCGACTAGCTTCACTTCGTCGATGCGATCCAAACAACCGCTCTCAAAAGAAATAACAGGAGATTGGGGTGGAACAAAATTATCCATTGAGAAACATTTTTGTTATAGTTGTTGTATAACAATGTAAAAGAACCCGATACGTGGTGAATGTCTTATTTTGCTCAAATGCTGCAAGTGTTGTCAAAGTGCTTGTGCATGTACCGATTAGCCCCCAAATCCCCGCTTTTACAAAGACAAACCACGCTCAATTCGATTCAGAATTTATTTATGCTCATGCACAGTATACGTACCTGTAAATTGCAGTATAACGTCGGAATTGCGCCAATTATGTTTAACCGTTCTCATGTTGAAAATAGTGTCTGCTTAAACGCTAAAAGTTTTACTAACGTCTGATTATTTCAATCCTTTGAGAAGCTAATGCTCTTGGAAGATCCCTTTCTATCCACAATTGTAATGAGCTGGTTATTATACAGATATTACAAGCCCTTACCTTACAGTATGAGGCCGCTGAGGGGAAACACAAAGTTAATTATCACAACGCTAATTAACTGCTAAATATATTAAACTTTGCAGTACTAATAAAATCGTTATACAGGTCATTGGCGGGATATCTGACTTTTTATTCCCTGCTGAGGAAAATACATGTAGTCCTCGCCTAACGGCTCGGGCAACATGGATTTCCTCAGCAGGAAAAAAATCTGCCACTGATCTGTATAACTAATATTGTACATCGGTTTTGAAACATACGCACTATTGAAGTGTAACATTTTTACTGAGGTGTCACATAATGCTGATGGAAATGATTAAGGTTGGTAAGTTAAGCCTCCGTTGCCAAATGACGAACACCATCTAGGGCAAACTGGGGGATTCGGATACAGCAGAAATATGTTTCTTGCTTCTTTAATCCTTTACTCCACGAACATTGAATATTTATAATGGAATGTGAACAAAACAATGGTTTGGCCATGGCAACATGTAGAATAATATCTGTCAATTCTATAAACAAACAGAGCGGAGCGGCGTATTTATATTGTAAATGGTTAACATGTCTAGTATAAAGCACTGTTACACAGAGACGTTCTAGAAAAAAACGACGTCCGGTTTCAGAACGAACTCTCGACCTCCGGTTTGAATTTGAATGAGTAAAGAAAATGTTCTCATACAAAGTCTATTATACTTCATTACTGTATTAATCGTTTTTATTAAACTTTGAATATGTTTAAATATACATGTATGCTGTACACGGTATTTATTTCTATTTTTGATTTGAAGAATAATGGTTTGCATAAATACATTTTTGAATATTCTCACCACTGTTTGATACCTTGCCATCTGAATGTTAACTGAATGACACAGAAACACATGTGAACATCATGAGAGGAGCACTCATTGGATTGTTTGTATGTTTTGAAAAATAGAAACTTGATGAATCGTTGCAAAATTAATATGACATAATGATAACAGAGGCGTTAAGTATCACTACTGGTGAATTCTGAAGGGTGGTGATCCCCCGAAAGCAAAAATTGCAACACAAAAAGAGAAAATTGCAGACTCGGTTTCATTGAGTCTGTTCATGAGCAGTAATTGAAAGTGCAACACTGCTCACGCCCCCCTAGCACCGGCTTAAGCGGTATTCAATTTTCAGAGCAAGAAGTACTGAAATTCATGATCTGGAATACACGTATTGCTTTTTATAAATCTAATTACCATCTATTACCACCTCGACCAATAATTACATTTCGATATCTGAAGAAAAGCATTTTCATTCTAATTATGTTTTTGCTCCTGCTGACACGGCATCAAATAATGTAATAATTATGTGACGATTGTATTATGTTGATGTTTTGAAGAAGGAATTTACTGGTTCACAAACATATATTACAGTGCAAACCCCTGAAAAAGATATAATCACGGAACATGTAAAAATGTGCAATACTTTGAAGTCTAATCCTAACGTAAAACAACATAAACTTTCTACTATGTACTGGATTCCTAAGCTACATAAAAATCCGTATAAGGTGCGTTTTATTGCTTACTCTAGTTGTTATACTACTACTAAACTATCTAAACTTTTAACGTCGTGTCTTACTACTATTAAAGAACATGTTAAACGTTACTGTGATAAAATATATGACAATTCTGGTATAAATGTTGTTTGGTCCATACAAAATCAAATGATATTTTAACTAAACTTTAAAATGAACAGTATAACATTTCTTGATTGAGCTCTTACGATTTCTCTACACTCTATACTACTCTACCCCACCATCTTATAAAGGATAAACTGATTAAATTGATAGAAAAAAACCTTTGCCAGAGAAAATAACATGTTCCTTGCTTGTAATGTTCAACGTTTATTCTTTTCGAATTCTGAAGTTGAAAAGTACACAATGTGGAATTGCCTTGATGTTTGTAGATCTTTAATATTTCTTTTAGATAACATATTTGTGCGCTATGGGGATACCATATATCGTCAAGTTGTTGGTATACCTATGGGAACAAATTGTGCCCCTCTTATTGCTGATTTGTTTTTATATTGCTATGAGAAGGATTTCATGATTATTTTAAAACCTGATACACAATCTGACATTGTTAATGCTTTTAATAAAACGTCTAGGTATTTAGACGATATTTTGAATTTTGATAATCCTTATTTTGAAAATATGGTTTCTTCTATTTACCCAAAAGAACTTACTTTAAACAAAGCGAACCCATCTGACAGTCAGGCTTCCTTTTTAGATTTGAATCTTTCTATCACTAATGGTAAAGTTTCGTCTAAAATAAACGATAAAAGGGAATATTTCGATTTCAAAATTGTTAATTATCCTTTTCTAGATGGAGATGTTCCCCGGTCTACATCTTATGGGGTTTACATTTCTCAACTTATTCGCTTTGCCTGAGCCTGTTCTTTGCTAAAAGATTTTAATAGTTGTAATTTAATTATAACTCTTAAACGTCTTAAGCAAGGCTACAGATATCATAAAATTAGGAAAGCTTTTTCAAAATTCTATTATCGAAATTTACCCCTCATTAGTAAATATAACTGTAATTTACGGACGTTACTGCAACAAGGTATTTCTCATCCAGATTTCTATGGTGATGTTATCTACAAACTTAGGAAATTTCATGGTCATATCCATTTTCACGATTTGTTTATTAAACGCATTAAAACTTTTAGGAAGAAAGGTTATGACCCTATTATATTGCAACACACTGCATGTTTTGTTATCGACCCCTTTACAGTCGGTCGCTACGCTTTCCTCTTTGCTTGCACGATGACAGGCCGAGGGTAGTACTCTATCATGGTATACTCTTAAACCAAAATATGGGATGAGCTTACCAGACTCATGTATTACCTTTTCTCTGTCGTGCCCTTAACGGCTTCCTTGCAGTTGCTCTGTCTTCAGCAAAGTCATTGAGTACATATTTCACGGACTTTCACAGTTGTTATGCTATGTTTTACATTTTGTACTGTGATTACTGTCTTCTATGTTGTGGGGAAGTCCGGCGGGGATACCTTTATTTACAATGTTTGTTTAGCTAGGGTGACTTTGAGACAAGTGTGAAGTTAAGACGTCCGTAAACCGGTTTTAACCCCCAGTGGTGATTTTGCTACTGATCGTGCCAAGGCGGTTCTCTCTTTGTCACCCTTACTTCTTACTTTTGTTTGCCTTGTTTCTTGTGTTTTATTCATGTTTTTCTCTGGTGCTCGTGTATTTGTTGGTGTTTTCTGTGTTCTTCTCGTGTGTTTGAGTGTGTTTGGTTGTGTGTGTGTGACATGCTGTCTATTGATGTGTTGGTGGTGATTGCGTCTTGTATTTGACTTTCTACTATATGTATGTGTATGAGTATAAATTACTATCCTTGCTGTAGGTGTTTTGGTGTATGGCTTTTCCTGCTTGACTTTATTCCTTTTTCATTAAACATTTTTTTGGCTGTTGAATTAATTAGCCAGACATCGATTTACAGCCATTGTACATCAACTTTGTGACAGTTTACGTGATCTATAAGCATACTTGAAAGTCACACTGTCATATCTAAGTGTGCTAATTGAAAACGATATACTTTGTAAACTACGAGATTTGCAAATGCAAGAATAATCATTTTAAAATGTACAAAGTACAGTATGCATTCTGAAATTAGATATAACTGTTTGCAAGAATAATCATTTTAAAATGTACAAAGTAGAGTATGCATTCTGAAATTAGATATAACTGTTTGTATCATTACTATGTCTGAAAATATTAATAAATGCGAAAACCTGGTATGTCGGATTTGAGTTTAATAAATATATATAAATCATTCGACTTTACATTGTGCGCATTTACAAGCTGAACGTACGTATCTTCGTTATTTAAACAAACTAACAATTTGGAATTCAAATACAAGTATTGCAGATATTGATGGGGGAAAAAATCAAACTGTAAACCCGTCTTTTGTTAGAATGCTGATATGGATAAACACTGTGATCAAAGTTCCTATAGGAGCCGTCTGATAAAAACATTCTTAAAATATAAAATCCTGCGAAAGAAAATTTAAAGTACAAATGTGAAAAGAGAAAATTGCCGACTCGGTTTTACTTAGTCTGTTCATGAGAAGTTAAAAATGCAACATTACTCACGCCCCCGGCACCGGCTTAAACGGTCTTCAGTTTTCATAACATTTAAACTGGTGACCCAGAAGGACCAGAACATATAACAACACTTGGAATGAAGTACTGGGTGACGTTTTATGACCACCGTCCGAGAGCTTAACACCTGCTGTTGTGAATATTCAAATTCTAAAAGTTAGAAATATTTCGAAAGCAAACGTAGAAATGAGAAAAGAGGATATTGCAGACTCGGTTTAATTGACTATGTTCACGAACTGTTATTAAAATGCAACACTTCTCACGACCCCGAGCATCGGCTTAAGCGGTATTCTGTTTGCTTATGGAGTATTGTATATTTATTTTTAGGTTCCTTCATAGCTGAAAATCCATGTCCAAGTGCGGGTATAAAAAATATAATAATCAATACAACGATGTATTTATTTCCTATATGAATATTCATGCAATAACGGGTTATATAACTAGAGTAGTCGTTTCTTATTTCGCTACAAGTACATCGTATGTATACAAGTCATAACACTGTATTACTGTTGGTACAATCTGAATGCAAAATATAATCTGAAATATTTACAGTCGCCCTGCAACGTCCTTATATAACCTTATTCTAAAACGAAAGTTGTTTTTTCCATTGAATGTTCATTTCAATACCGGTTTGAGCCGGTTCTCCTTTTCCAAGAATTCCGCTGTGTTAGCGCGGAGTAATACTGTACCGACCCAGTTATGACCTTTTTTAAGATTTATTAATGGAGAATCGATACGTGACATGTAAACATAAACACTCCACTTACTGAAACGTCAGCGATTAACGACGCCTTATTTAAGTACTTATGTGGTGAAGACCTCCAAATGTTTATTTTGCAATGCACGAATAAAAATGAAATAAATAAATCTAAATCAATGCTCTAGTAATGTACAGCTTCGTCTTGTATGTCTGAGAACTAAGAAGTATCTATTACCAGCAGCAAACAGGGCAGACCCTGATCAGTCGATTCCTACATGGGCGGTCTCATCTGGGTCTACTATATTAGTACAACAAATTGTGACGTCAACATTAATTAGATTATCACGTTATTTGGGTCTACTATATTAGTGTATCATTCTTCGTCCGATCTGGGTCTACTATATTAGTGCGATAAATGACTACGTCGATCACCATTAATTAGATTCATATTCATTAATCACGTATTTAGTGGTGGTCATTGCAGAAAATGTCAAAAGTACAAAAGTGAGTCATGCAGGAAACACCACATACAGAACAAGCACTCGCCCGAACAGCAACCCAAGGAAACAGCAAATGTACATAAGTAGAAAAAACAACAAGAGACACACAAAGACAAAACAAACATAAAAAAGGAGGAAAATGGAAGTACCGCCTTGGAACGGTCAGTGACAAAAGTCACTGGGGGGTTAAACCGGTTTATGGGCGCCCAACCTCACACTTATTCCATCCCCATCCTAACAGACAAACAGTGTAAATAAACGTATCCCTTCTCCGACTAATCTACAACAACCGCGACAGTGCATGAATAACGAAGAAATATTTAAGTGAACATACTGTATCCACCTATCGCTAGTGTACTCAATGATTGAGCTGCAAACAGAGTAACTGTAGAAAAGTAATAAAGGGTACAACAAAAATGAACTAGTACAGATATCCAACGTTCTCCTTCCATTTCTGGATTTAAGAGGTCGCCTTCATAGAGTACTAAACCTTTCTTGTCGGCGTACATGCAAAGATGCCAGCGTGATTGCCAACTGTAAAAGGGTTCACAACCAAACATGCAGTATGTTGTAGTACTACAGGATTATACCCCTAAGCCTAATTTACAAGATCTGAAGCAAACAGAGAAGACCCCGATCAGACCCTGACCAGTCGGCTCCTACAGGAACCGTATGATCTGGATAAAATCCTATAATTGAACGTGTACATGATGATACAACACAGCATGTTGTCAATCGGTGTAAATCAAGTGTAGCAGACATTTACTGGAGCCCCCGTGAGTTTTAAGCGTAAAACAGAAAATGGACTGCCATTCAAGCGGTCCTGAAAATTTGAAATGTGGCATCTTCTTACTGAAAATTACCACTTGAATACATAATATTGCCAACTTTTAACAGCCGTGGCGTATCCAAATATATTATCAAGTAATGAGTGAAGCTTATATAAGTCAATGTCCTTGCCGTTAACAAAGAAAAATCCGAGAATAAAATCCAACGTTGTGACCTGCTTGCGATCAAGCATGGCCGTTGAGTAAATTGGCTTCGACGCCGCGACCTACACTCAAGAAGATGCTTTAATACCAACATTTCGTAAATATATATGGTTTGAAATATCTCGATAATCTTTTCTTTAAACATAGCTGGAAATTTACTGATTAAAATCTTGTATTCATTCTATATTTATAATATGTGTTTGGGACTATTTTTCATACCATATATATAGATCCTACTGCGTTAGAAACGAACCTGGCAACGACCTAGATAGCGGCTATTATTACGTGGCCGGTAAAAAAATCCGTTGAAATATAAGAAATACAATGGAATATAAATATAAGAAATAAATGACGTGCTCCCGGTGCTCATGAGGTTATACAACGCATAGCTTTACGAGCAAAGATTCACGTGAAGCCCTTCGGGCTTCACTAACTTTGCTCGTAAAGCTATGCGTTGCATAACCTCATGAACACCGGGAGCACGTCATTCATTTCTTAATTAAACATGACCCAGTTCGTTCATCGAACAACGAATAAGGAGTGACCTATTAGAATGACAATGTCAAGACTAAACTGAATTATAAATATCTAATTTGTATGAAATATAATCAGGTCCGCTATACAAAACACACACATTTAGGCTTTGCAAAAGTTATAGAACTAGATCAAACCGCCGCGTTTAAAGTGCGCCCTTTAGTCAGTTATAGCACTGTTTATACCACAAGCCAGAAAACCACAAGAGACAGGGTGATGGCAAACAGTGCAGAACTGTTTTGTTTCCAGGTAAACTACAAAACCTAAATACTGACTCAACAATTCGATTCAAACCTGCAAAGTTCCAGCTGTCTGAGGCAACAGTGTCGAACAGAATACAAGAAAGGATGAATAACATCGAACCCATTGTTACGATCAGCCAGAAATACCACGCCTGAAATAAATTGAAACATTTGCATCAATCTAACGAAAATTGGGATTCTATCACCGAATATTGCTTACAGGAAAATGTTTGTATGGATTAAGTGGTTTTAGTGCTACCAACTCATGTTACATCACTCATACACTGATAAATTAAATGATTCTAAGTGTCCCTGTTTTATGATTCCATATACTCCTTATATCGACTCAGTGCTTGCATCGATTCAATAATTGTATTTAAACAGGACGTCCTTGAAATTCAAATCAATGACTTTACGAATGGTAAAAGTAACTCCTCCCTTATTTCACAGCACATGAGAAACGTGCTAGAACTTCCTTTGACCCGATGTTAGTATAATATGACTAATAGGCTGGGTCCTAGTAGTGGTTACCGTAGCATCCCCCTAGACTTTTTTCATGGGTACTAAATTGTTCGCTAGGGTCCTCAGAACACATTTTGAGCATGCCCCCAAAAATAAGTTTGTCCCAGCTATGTTTTATTTAACGGTTTCAATGGTAACCCGAGGTAATTTTCGAAACTACCTTGGTTCAGAAAATGCGCCATAACTTTGTTTTTAGAAGCAATAGAAGGGCAAAACAAGTACCAAAGTAAAGCAGAGACATATAGCTTGAATATGATCTATAATTTTATTAATATTCATAAATGCATTTTTATGAATATTAATGAGGAAGTAAAAAATGTGATTTTTTTTAGAAAAAAGGAGTTTGTTGTTTAGTCTGAGAGGCTTATTAATGCGCAGATTATTGAATTTAGGTTTAAGTTGTTTATTGGAGTCCTCAGAACACATTATGAGTATTTCCCCCAAATAAATTTGTCCCATCTATGTTTTATTAAATGGTTTCCATGGTAACCCGAGGTAAATTCTTAAACATCCTTGGTTCAGAAAATGCGTAATAAATTTGCTTTTAGAGGTAATAGAAGGACAAAACAAGTACCATAGTAAAGCAAAGACATATAACTTGAATATGGTTTATGATTTAATTAATATTCATAAATGCATTCTTATGAATATTCATGAGAATGTAAAAAATGCGTTTTTTAGAAAATTGAGCTTGTTGTTTAGTCTGATAAGCTTAATAATGCACACAAATTATTGAATTCAGGTTTAAATTGTTTGTTTGGGTCATCAAAGCACATTTTGAGCATTCCCCCAAAGTAATTTTGTCCCATCTATGTTTTATTGAACGGTTTCCATGGTAACGCGAGGAGGTAAATTTCGAAACATCATTGGTTCAGAAAATGCATAATAACTTTGCTTTTAGATGCAATAGAAGGACAAAACAAAAACCAAAGTAAAGCAGAGACATATATCTTGATTATGATATGTAAGTTTAATAATATTCATATATGATTGCTTATGAATATTAATGAGGAAGTATAAAAATCCGCGTTTTTAGAAAAATGAGTTTTTTGTTTAGTCTAAGAGGCATATTAATGACAAAAATAATTGAATTCAGGTTTAAATTGTTCGTTGGGGTCATCAGAACACTTTTTGAGCATTCTCCCAAAATAATTGTGCCCCAGCTATGTTTTATTAAACGGTTTCCGTGGTAACCCGAGGTAAATTTCGAAACAATCTTGATGAAGAAAATGCTTCATTACTTTGCTTTTAGAGACAATAGAAGGACAAAACAAGAACCAACGTAACGTGGAGACATATAGCTTGAATACGATATGTAATTCTATTAATACATATAATGCATTCTTATGAATATTAATGGGGAAGTAAAAAATGCTTTTTTAGTTTGACGAGTTTGTTTTTAGTCTGAGAGGCCTAATAATATACAAATAGTTATTGAATTAAGATTTAAATGTTTTAATATCAACATACAAATAAAGGAAAACATCTTTGGTTCATGTAATATTTCTAAAACATGTATATTTAAGCTAATTTGCATATAACGTGCGTAAATGAATAAGCAATTTAATATAAGTCCTATATTTAGCATTGTTTCGAGTGTACTATCTTTTCTATTATTTATTTTACGTAAAATACCAGAACAACAAACATTGACAACAGCAGAAGGTCATTACTTTGGGTTCTTGAATATTAATGCATATTTATGAATATTAATGAGATGTAAAATAAACATACTTGAATGAGCTGTTCTTTTTATCTGAGGTTATTTTAGTTTGATACTGACTGAGCCAGCGATATTGATGTTCATGTATATAAATATGTAGATAATGAATATTATTTCAAAATCATGAATATTAATGAGAATGTAAACTGTTGTAGGAAAGTAAGTTTTTCTATTATATTGCAATATACATGTATGTGAACAACACATTTCTCGTAAGAAATTACAGCAGAGGAATTGAGCCTCATGCATGTTTTATGAAGAATATTACTGTTATGGGTGTTTTGCAATGCAATAGAAAATATATAGCATTTCGACTGTAATCATCAGCTTATGTTTACCCATATTAGCCTTGCGTAACTTCTAACTTACTCGTGATGTCTTATGCATTTGCTTGATTATTTACCACAGCATGCCAGAGCAACGCAAGACTTCTTGCGAGCATTTCGCGACAGGCTGGACAACTCAAGTGTGTCTGGCCTGCTGCGGATGCTCCGCGTCAGCACCCTGTCCAGTTTCATCCCTCTGGCCAGGGGAGACGTGGGAGCTTGCTGTCCGACGGAAGAATATTCTTCTCTTTGGTCAGCGACTCCCTCGCAACAGACAAATCACTGTCCTCTAAAGCTCAGAAGAAACCTGCTTCTTCTTTAAAATTTCTTTCGTCAACAGCCCCTGTGGTGCAGTCGATTCCCCAGTTGTTAGTAGCAGATCGGCACCCAACTGCTGGCCCGGGCGCGGGTTCCCCGTTTACCACTTGAACAGTACCCTATTGTTGCCAGGTCTCCCGGTCCGTTTGTTGTGTGAAGAGTTTTGCCTGGTCCCACTGAATCTAGGCCCAGTTATCTGTCACCGGTCCCCTGTGTCCTGGCGTTAGTGCTTCCGTTTCATGACATCACCAGTAAACCAGTCTACCGAGCCCCCGCCCAAAGATGTCACTGTGTATTCTTTGGCCCGATTTCCTAAGTTTGCTCTCCAACGGTCCTCCGATGGCCCGGTCTGGTCCTATGGACCAGGATACCGAAGTTGACCGGTAAATCTACCAGTCCAATCTTTTCTACAGGGCATTCTGTCTCTACACCGCATTGCAGTGAAAGTCGGTGAAAGTCAACAGGAAGCTGCTCTGGCTAAGTCTAGACGTTCTTGGTCGTCTTGACCCTGCAATTACTCTCCATCTTCTGAGTACACCTCGGACTCCCCAGCCCCCATCTCACCCACCCCGTAGGAGGCGTGAAAACCTTCTTATTCTTCTAATGGGAACCGTCACTCGCACCGCTCTCATCGCAGATCGAGGTCTTACCATTACTCTTCTATGCGAAGACACCGCTCTGCCTCCTCAGATTTGCCGGCTGGTCGCTCTCGATAGCCGACACTCATTCTGGGAACCAGCAAGCTTCAACTAGAGGGAGAATAGCTCTCACGTGAACCCACAGTCCATACTTCTATGTCTGTGGCGGGTCCCACTCTTCCCGGGTTCACCAAGGCGGATTCTGAGGGAGAGCAGGAAGACACTTTGTCCGTTATGGCTCCTAGGGATGGTCCTATTTTTTAAGGGAATCAGACTTTTTTGAAGCCTCTCACTCAGATTAAGACGGGACTTAGTCCTCTTTTTCTTTTGATGATTCTGAACATCAATATTTTCTATTGAGAATGCGTGTGAAGATTGTTTTAGAATCATCCCACCCTCTGTCTGCCCTAGACCCCCGAATCCTATTCACAAGGGTCCTCTATCCCCTTCCGTGCTAGTGTCAGTCGAAAAAGTGGACCTCCCTAACCTAATTAAGTCTAGGGAGTCTCTTTCTCCTTCCCCGGGACTTCTTTTCCGTTTACCTGACCTGGACGAAAATTTTTGTGCCAGCCCGGCAACTGGGTGGATCATGTTCGCTAAACTCTTACGGACATGGGTTCCCTGGGTATCTCTTAGGCCTCCGATTTCAAATGAAAATCGACCTGGGATGTTTTATCAGATCCCCTCACTTGTTTCCGACAGCCCCAGGGACGGGCATTAGGCCCCTCTCAGCTTAATGCATGGTGAAAGTCATGCAGAAATCTTCTAGTGCAGCTTTCTGCATGACTTTCATCATGCATTAAGAAGTCACCTGCCTAAAAGGGTCTTAATGCTTCTATAAAGAAAATTCGAATAATCGAGATTTTACCGTATACTCAAAATAATACTTAATACAATGCTCATAGAAAATTGCTTATTCATATACGTACATTATATGCAAATAAGCTGAAATACGCATACTTTATAGAAATATTACCTGAAACAAAGATGGTTTATTTTCCTTCACATGAAAACATTCAAAAATGAGTTCAATAACTCTTGTTTATTAATAGCCCCCTCAGACTAAACAATAAACTCCTTTTTTCTAAACAAAAACCGGATTGTTTTACTCCCTCATTAATATTCATAAGAATACATTTATGAAAATTAGTTAAATTACATATCATATTCAAGTTATATGTCTTTGCTTTATTCAGGTTCTTGTTTTGTCCTTCTTTCGCCTCTAAAAGCAAAATTATGACGCATTTGTTTAACCATGGATGTTTCGAAATTAACCTCGGGTTACTATGGAAACCGTTAAAAACATAGCTTGGAGACAATTATTTTTGCGAATGCTGAAGTGGTGTTCTGTGGACCCCAACGAACAATTTAAACCTGAATTCAATAATTTTTGTGCATTAATAGGCCTCTAAGACTAAACAAAAAACTCATTTTTCTAAAAAAGCGGATTTTTATACTTCCTCATTAATATTCATAAGCAATTATATATGAATATTATTAAAATTATATATCATAATCAAGATATATGTTTCTGCTTTACTTTGGCTTTGTTTTGTCCTTCTATTGCCTCTAAAAGCAAAGTTATTATGCATTTTCTGAACCAATGATGTTTCGAAATTAACTTCCTCGTGTTACCATGGAAACCGTTCAATAAAACATAGATGGGACAAAATTACTTTGGGGGAATGCTCAAAATGTGTTCTGATGAACCAAACAAACAATTTAAACCTGAATTCAATAATTTGTGTGCATTATTAAGCTTATCAGACTAAACAACAAGCTCCGTTTTCTAAAAAAAACGCCTTTTTTTACATTCTAATGAATATTCATAAGAATGCATTTATGAATATTAATTAAATCATATACCATATTCAAGCTATATGTCTTTGCTTTACTATGGTACTTTTTTTGTCCTTCTATTACCTCTAAAAGCAAAGTTATTACGCATTATCTGAACCAAGGATGTTTCGGAATTTACCTCGGGTTACCATGGAAACCGTTTAATAAAACATAGATGGGACAAAAGTATTTGGGGAAATACTGAAAATGTGTTCTGAGGACTCCAACGAACAACTTAAACCTAAATTCAATAATTTCTGTGCATTAATAAGCCTCTCAGACTAAACAACAAACTCCTTTTTTCTAAAAAATCACATTTTTTACTTCCGCATGAATATTCATAAAAATGTATTAATGAATATTAATAAAATCATAAATCATATTCAAGCTATATGTCTCTGCTTTACTTTGGTACTTGTTTGGTCCTTCTATTGCTTCTAAAAACAAAGTTATGGCGCATTTTATGAACCAAAGTAGTTTCGAAAATTACCTCGGGTTACCATGGAAACCGTTCAATAAACCATAGCTGGGACAAACTTATTTTTGGGGCATGCTCAAAATGTGTTCTAAGGACCCCAACGAACAATTTGGTACCCATGAAAAAAAGTCTAGGGGGATGCTACGGTAACCACTACTAGGACCCAGCCTATAAGTATGGGCTAAATGGTAACTTTGCATATGTATTTACCATGCTAATGTAAAAGAAATGGGAAACTCAATAAGTGATCCTCTGTTGAGTATATGCGTCTATGAACCTTATACCCCATTTCCACTGAGCAGCGATTCCCTTACGCTTCGAAGTTTTGGTTAAAACTCCGCGAATCGTAGCAGGAACGGCAACAAAGCAGTAGAAATACCCTGGAGTAGAGGCGTAACAGGCGCTTCTTAATCGCCACTTCACGGCGATTGTTTTGACCTTGCTCAAAATCTATGTAGCGGAATCGCCGTGGACTCGAAGCGCAGAAAAAGCGTAGTAAGAAATTATCGTAGTTGCAGCTCCTGCGCTTAGGTTGAAGCAATATTGCAACAGCAACGTAGCGTAGCCTGAAATCCCGTTTCATAGTAGGAGTGTAGTAGAAGCTTCTTGGAGAGACCTCAAGCGCCGTAGAAGCGCAGCAACATTCGGCAGGATCGTAAACAGCGCAGCGATATCGTTATTAAAGCGTTCTAAAAGCGTACTGGAAACGCACAAGTCCCAACATTATGCACATGTCGGCGCTTCCGCGATTCGGAAGATTTCGAAGAAGAGTCATGATCGCCATGAGCGCAGTGGAACCACCACCCAGTGGAATATGGATATTAGAGTGTTGATCAAATTACTAAATCATCTTCAGAAGATATCCAAAATGTTTAGCGCGTAAGAAATGAAAATGGAAAGTGCTGTAGATTTTGTTGAACACATATGCTTTCAAAGAATTATGCAAGGTAATGCAAAAAGAACATACCAGCAAACGAAATCATACAGTAAAGCGAATTACAATGCTCTATATTGTCCAGTAACGTAATTGAGTTGGTTACTACTTTTTATGTCCCCCCAGATCTGGCATATTGTTTTTGCCCTGTCTGTCTGTCTGTCTGTTTGTCTGTTTGTCAGCAACTTTAACATTGGTCATAACTTTTGAGCCAGTACAGATAGAGACTTGATATTTGGTATGCATATGTATCGCATAAAGCCATACAATTTGAGGGGTAACATGTCAAGGTCAAGGTCATCCTTCAAGGTCAGAGGTCAAATATATGGGTCAAATCACATACTTTAACATTGGCCATAACTTTTGGACCAGTAGAGATAAAGACTTGATATTTGGCATGCTTGTGTATCTCATGAAGCCGCACATTTGGAGTTGTAGCGTGTCAAGGTCAAGGTCATCCTTCAGGGTCAAAGGTCACATTGTCTGTTTTTTGTCTGTAACTTTAACGCAACTTTAACATTGGTCATAACTTTTGAGCCAGTGCAGATAGAGACTTTATATTTGGCATGCCTATGTATCTCATAAAGCCGCACATTTTATTTGGGGGGGGGGGGTGAAATGTCAAGGTCAAGATCATCATTCAAGGTCAGAGGTCAAATATAAGGATCAATTCACCGACTTTAACATTGGTCATAACTTTTGACCCAGTATAGCTAATGACTTGATATTTGGCATGCATATGTATCTCATAAAGCCGCACATTATGAGGGGTGACATGTCAAGGTTAAGGTCATCTTTAAAGGTCAGAGGTCAAACACATGGGTCAAATCACTGACTTTAACATTGGTCATAACTTTTGAGCAAGTACAGATAGAGACTTGATATTTGGCATGCATTTGTATCTCATAAAGCCGCACATTTTGAGGGGTGACATGTCAATGTCAAGGTCATTCTAAAAGGTCAGAGGTCAGACATATGGGTCAAATCACTGACTTTAACATTGGCCATAACTTTTGAACCGGTACAGATATAGACTTGATATGTGGCATGCTTGTGTATCTCATGAAGTTGCACAGTTTGAGGGGTGAAATGTCAAGGTCATCCTTCAGGGTCAAAGGTCACCAACTTCAAATTGGCCATAACGTTTGAACCAATAGAGATAGAGTCTTGATATTTGGTATGCATGTGTATCTCATGAAGACGCACATTTTGAGGGGCATTATGTTAAGGTAAAGGTCATCTTTTAGGATCAAATGTCACCGACTTTAACATTGGCCATAACTTTTGAACCTGTAGATGCAGACTTGATATTTGGTATGCATGTGTATCTCATGAAACTGCACAGTTTGGGGTGACATGTCAAGGTCAAGGTCATCTTTCAAGGTCAAAGGTCACCGACTTTAACATTGGCCATAACTTTTGAACCAGTAGAGATACAGACTTGATAGTTGGTATACATGTGTTTCTCATTTGGCTGCACAGTTTGAGGGGTGACATGTCGAGGTCAAGGTTATCCTTCATGGTCAAAGGTCACCAAGTTTAACATTGAGAGATGTAGACTTGATATGTGGTATGCATGTGTACCCCATGAAGCTGCACAGTTTGAGGGGTGACATGTCAAGACCAAGGTCAACCTTTAGGGTCAAATATCATATCGAGGGGGCATAGTGTTTCACATCTTGTTAGGCTCAATATTTGCAATCAAAATGTTCATACTTTGAAAACAACTGTAGAAGCCTCACACTACAATTTATAGCTACACTGATATCGGTCAAATTATTCTGTTTTAGTTATTTGCATTTTGACATGCGAACTATAGTGTTACTTGCATAGACATAGGATACGTATATGCATGTGTCGTCAAGTAATACTGTATCGGCTCAGTGTTATCATTTGCAATTAGAGAGAACCCGCACGAGTAGTTGTTCAGTAGCCAAACTATTTGGTACTATGATATATTTCTATTCGCTGAATGGCAGATTATGTACGTATGGCCATGCTGTAGTCAAAAATGTTTGCTGAAGAATACATTTAGGAGTTTAGTAGCAAGAGTGTAACTACATGATCAATGCTCTTGATTCATATGTTTAGCTATGCACGAATACTATCGGATTACACCTCGTCATTGTACGCATTTTATTCAGCAGCGGATATGCCATACAAAAGATATCATATATCACACTAGGGTAGTTTGTGCGTCTCTGTGTTTCATAGCATTTAGCTCTTACAGGTAGGTACGTTCATGGCTATTTAAATAGGGTTAAAACGCTGTCAAGATCATCATTAGTATACCCGTAAATTCCTCTCTACTCATCATCACGCTAGTAATCATACTGATTATCATCATCAACATCGCGTACTTAAAAATAGTCTCCCTGACATAATTTCAAACGAAGGGTCGCCCTTGCCTTATCATTTAGATGTTCCATATAATGTCAAAAGGAGTTGGAAATCACTCTAGTTCAGTCCGGTTAGTAGCATAACAGGCAGTTACATGGATCCCATCAATTGGACATGTTCTAAATCTTAATTTCAGCAGAATAGTGAGACTGTTCCCATGCATAAACAAATCATATAACCTTAAACTATTCGTCATTCTCTCCTGATCCATCATCCGCATTTGAATACATAAAGTTATGTATCACTAATGTAAAGAAGAAAGTCGTTATATTTAGAAAGGTTGGTGTAAGTCATGCAAAACTTATTTTTGAATCTCTCTGCTTGGCTTAAGCTGACACAAAGTAGATGGAGAAGCATCATATTTCAACCCAAAGTATACTTTCAGTTACATTTGGGGCAACATATGACACTTTTCCTAAAATATTTCTGAATACATGGGGTAAGACTGACCTTTTTGAATACTAGAATTGTTCACTTGAAAATTCAGCGTTGAAAGAATTAACCCATGTTAAAAATCATTGTGACTTGGTGTCTATTTGGGATTTTTAGATATTTTAGAACCATAAAAGCATAACAATCTACTTCGAGCAATGAAGCAGACATACTCTTGGGGAAAATAAAGAATAGACAGGGTAACGTGATCCATTGTTTCATTCTGTTTTGTTTACCGACACGCATATAGCTATTACCCGTATTACACAGATGGTTAAAATAAGTCAACCCTTTCCTCATATAAACGCTTCGTTTACGCCTCTGCAAACAGAGTAGACCAAGATGAGACAGCCCCGGTAGGAACCGCCTGATTAGGGTCTGCTCTGTTTGCTTGTGGCCTTATATAGATCTAATTCTACATTTTTGTGAAAATAAAATCCCTTTAAAAATGTACATTATAACAGGTCAGCTAATAAGTTTTCATAATGTCACCATGTTTCGCATTTCACCGATGGTTTAAATAAGTACAAACCGAATTGTTCTTATTTGTCTTTTATATGGTACAGGCGGATCGTCGATGACGTTTATAAACAGTCTGGGATCTAATAAGAGGGCCAGTCACTGGGTCAACTATTAGGATAAAAACTGTGTGGTATATTTGTAAGAACAACATGCGATGCGATTAGTTGTAATGTTAGTTGGGAATCAACCAATGCGAAACGTTATGCTTCAGGTAGCCATCCAACTCATGAATTCACCCTTATCCTACTTCGCACGATCTGGAGGTAAATTTAAAATGGCTTGGGTCCGTATGAGACACCGAGCAGGCATGTCTCTCAGTCGGACCCAAGCTGTTTGAAATTCGGTGAAGTGTTTCTCAAAAGCTTGAATGAATTGGAAATCAGCTAATTAGAGGTTCGGAAAACGTTTTCTAAATGTTATTATCGAAATTTACCACTCATTAGCAAATATAATTGCAATCAACGGATGTTACTGCAGCAAGGCATTTCTCAGCCAGACTTTTATGGGGATGTTATCTACAAACTTAGGAAATTTTTGGGTCATATCCATTTTCTAGATTTGTTTATAGAACGCATTAAAACATTTAAGAAGATTTAAGAAGAAAAGTTATGATCCCATTATATTGCGACGAACTGCATGTTTGGTTATCGAACCTTTTACAGTCGGTAGATACGCTCCCCTCTTTGCTTGCGCGATGACAGGTCGAGGGTAGTACTCTATGATGGTATACTCTTAAACTCAGATACGGGATGAGCTTACCAGACTCACACGTATTACTTTTTCCCTGTAGTGCTTCCCTTCAGGTGTTCTGACTTCAGCAATGTCATTGAGTATATATTTGACAGTTATTATGCTATGTTTTACATGTTGTCCTGTGTTCACCGTCGTCTATGTTGTGGGTAAGTCCGGTGGGGATACCTTTATTTACACTATTTGTAAAGCTAGCGTGACTTTGAAAGAAGTGTGATGTTAGAACGTCCGTAAACCGGTTTAAACCCCCAGTGGTGTTTTTGCTACTGACCGTGCCAAGGCGGTACTCTCTTTGTCACCCTTCCTTTGTTTGCCTTGCGTCTGTGCTTGTGATTTAGTCATGTGTGGAGGGTTTGTCTCTAGTTCTTATGTGTCCGTTGGTGTTTTTGTGTTCATCTCGTGTGTAAGTGTGCGTTTGGGTGTGTGGTTGTGTGTTAGTGTGTGTTTTGTCATGCTATCTATCTGTGTTTTGAGATGGTTGCGTATTGTATATGGCTTTGCCTGCTTGACTTTACTACTTTTCCCTTTTTCAGCGTATTATTATCAGCAATAGAATGGTTACATGAAATTAGGAATACAAATGATACCTTTGAAATCGTAAAATGGGATTAAAATTCACAAAGATGTAGGTATCCAAATATTACACATAAGACATAAACATATTCTCACTAATGTATTTTAACCCTTTCCCCTCATATAAACGTGTTTTCACGCATTTGCAAACAGAGTAGGCTCAGATCAGATTGCTCCGATAGGAGCAGTCTCATCAGGGTATGCTCTTGGTGTTCATGGAATTTTATAATGTTTCTTTACTTTCTAAAATGGTTGAAATGTGGTTTACTCCGCGCGATCTGGATGTCAATTTTAAACTGTTTGGATCTGTATAAGACACCGAGTAAGTCTGCCTCTCAATCGGGTCCACGCTGTTTGAAATTCGGTGAAGAGTTTCTCAAAAGCTTGAATGAATCGGAAATCAATAAAACGCTCAGTTATTCAGAGTTTAAGCGAATACTGTCTTCAGCAAGAGAATGGTTACATGTAATTAGGAATACAAATTATACCTTTGACAATCGTGAAATGGATGAAAATTCACGACGATGTAGGTATTAAAAGCTTTCACGTAAAACATATTCTCATTTAAGTATCTTAAAGTGAAGCACCCAAAGCGTGCTGTATGTGAATTACGGGGTCAAGTAATCTTCAACGAAATCCCGATGTGCAGCGTATAGATTCAGCTAGTCTCTTTATCACGGTATCCGTAACCCGACCCGCCTTTACAAACAGCCCGGACCCAGATGAAACTCCGAGTAACTCGGGCGTCTCATCAGGATCCAAGATGCTTGATACTGGATCAGTAGTTTCTAAATAGCTGTGCTAAATCTGAACAGATCCAGATATATAAGCAGGGTAAGTCTGAATTGAATAATGCAAATAATTGTATAGGATAGATATTACCAACTTCCTATTTGCCATACAATTCAAAGGAGTGTACTCTGGTATTTACAAACAGATGTACGATAAAAAATCGTTTTAACCGGACGTTAAAATTGGTATTGGTGCCTGGCTATCAGACATAACAGCTTATTGTGAAATGAAAGTCATACGGAAAGCTCCTTTCGGAGCTTATTGCATAAAAAGGCCAAATTCGTTTTTAATAAAAGTCCGGTCTAGTTGCGTTTTACTGTACGTCGCGATCAGGAGTAACAAGATAAACTATCAAATCTCATATTTCTCTGTCAAATCAAAATCACCCATTTTCAGAATATCAGAATATTTATAACAAACAACTCATTAATAATAAATGTAAAACTATTTTACTTAGATTTCTTGCGTATATACAACTTAGTAATAAGTCTTATCAGAATTTACACTCTCGCTAAAACAACAAAATGTTACCCACTACAGAACCAAACAGTACTTATATTTTTGCTTGAGTAAACAAGAACCGTCTGATCTGGGCCTACCATGCTTGAAAAGGATCGTCTTCAAACAAATATTGTCTGATATTGTCAACATTTGTTATTATTTTGGTATTAGCTTCCAGAATGCAAGCACACTATCAGGCAGTTTGGATCCTGATGGAAAGCCAAGTTACCCGGCGTCTCACAAACGGACAAAAAAAGAGTTGAACCTGATCAGACATCTCCTTGAGAACTTTTCTGATCTAGGTCTACCCTCTTTGTCATTGTATAAAAGACGGGTCATCGGAAGGTGTCTTATAGGGCTTGTTGCAGCTGGTAAATGTAATGAAATGTAGATATAGTTCGGAATCAGATATATGAGATGTAGAGTAACTCGGTGTCTAATCGGGATCCAACTTGCCTGACATCCTACTCATATTCTGATAATAAATTGATGAAAAATCTTCCCTGACACTTAAAACAGACAACAATGTATGCAAACAAATATTTGGGACTAAAAATTACAGGTTATACGGGCGCAATTCAATAACATGTCTACCATGTAAGGAATTTTACAAAGTAATCAAAAAGTCAAAGGTATGATTTTTAACAGTAGATATGTCTTTACCATTAATAATGTCAGAAATAGATACATATAGGAGAGACCGACCAGTTGTGAACAAGTTATTAATAAAAACGTCATACTGTTGAATATGAAGGATATAACAACATTATTGACTCTCTAAGCGCGGGAAACGAGTCGCTAACGTCCTTTTCAAACAGTGTAGGCCGGGTTGAGAGGACTCCTAGAGTCTGTACTGTTTGTCATTTCTTTTAAAATGCCTGAATATTCACAGTTAGCTAGACGTGTTTGAATTTTGGAATATCCCATTAAAAACTCAGCGTTGAAAGCGTTAGAACTATCATAGACTAAAATATTTCAAATATTGCCGAATGCAGAGGTGTGTTCTCTAGAGGTTTGAAAAATTGAACTCAACACAACCAGAACGTAACTACAGTTAGACTACCGTTTCTTTCGCAGCCGTCTACAAACTGTGTCGTCTCCTACTATTTTCATTTTTAATTATTATTCGTATTTGTTTCACAAACACTCACAGAAATAAACAGTTTGGATCTTACTCGACGTCTCATCTAGATCCAAACTGTTAGCATTGTTAATTACAATCGCGACATTGGCAGAGAAAGTATTACATCTTTTAGTTTGTTTTAATATGACCTATTTTGTGTCGCAGTGCCGTAAAACCCAACACACTCACTCACTCTTTTAAGTTGCGGTACTAGGTTTTGCGTGCATGAAATCGAGATAGGAATGCTTATTACCTTTAGGACAGTTTTTATTCTGCCAGAAGCAATAACAGATTATGCAAGTGAAAATTATATGTGACTTTTTCTGATATTACCGGTAACTCCTTATGGTATTGTAACTCTTACATGATAATTTATGTTTGTAGCTGTTGTTGACTGCACCATACAGGACTATCTGATAAACAGAAACTAACACACAATAGCAAATACTTTAGAAAACGTAGGCTACAATTAGAAGGAAGTGCTACATGATATGTGCACTTGGGGATCAGATTCAATTTCAAGACTTCCTTTTAGTTATATCATTGCATTTAAGCAGTTATATTTTCTACCTATCATATATAGTTTTCACTTAAGGAACGTCGTTCAAATACAAACGTAGTACATTCAATATAACAACTAACTTTTACACGGGTGTGGAGCGCTTCATTGTGATTTTAATCACAGTTTCAAATTTCTTTGTTTATATCAGTAAGATGTGAGGTCGTGTCAGAGTTTGCCTTATTAGGTTGTTCATATTTTTGTATAACCTTTGATTTGCGAATTTGAAAGACAATAGAAGCCTGTCTGGCCAGGCTCTGATACTCGTATGTTCTCGTGTGTTACAAAATGTCTACTTTTGGCTACAGCAATATATCTTTGATTTATATTTTAATACACTGATTAAATACTCTAAGCTTTATCCTGATTTCCGCGGCCTTTGTCGCATTTTGCAAACAGCTTGGACCCAGATGAGATGCAAAGTAACTCAGCGTCTCATCAAGATCAAAGCTGTTTGACACTCGGTCAATAATTTCCCAAACCCATGATCAAATCGGAAGTAGTAAAAGTGCATCAGGACAAAAATTTAGCAGATAACACAAAAGGGTTTGGGTTTAAATTTATAAAACCTGGAGTAATACAGACTGCTTGTACGAATATTGATCAAATAAAGCAAGAAACAAATAATACATCAATTGCATATAAGAGAATATAGTTATTATTTTGAAAGAATTGGAAGCCATTATATAAAGCGGTCTTACCTTTAGATATCACATTGTTTCACTTCTTCGTAAGAAGCGATCCTTTATAGCCAAATGTAGACTCTATTCTGGTGTTTAAATTTCCTCGTTTATTGTTAAATAATCCGGGAGTTTTCTTCATGTGCACTTAGCGTATGCCGAAGGTCACATGCAAACTGTTTTGTTTTTTAAATTACATTAAGCTTCCCTTTATCCAAATTAGGCTTTACACTGATAAATTGTTTGCATCTAGATTGAAACTGTGTGGAGAAGTTCATTTAGGACAGTGTTTTAAAGATAAAACGAACTATAAATTGAGTGGTCAACAGTTTATTTAGCGACATTTAGTAATGTTTCACAATTTCGAACACTTAAACAAGTATCAATGTCGTTCTTTAAGACAGGTGGCAGCTTAACGCAGGGTATAATTCGTGAATATATCTCATACAGGAGCTTTCTGCATGACTTTAGCGTTGCATTAAGCAGCCACCTGCCTAAACAGGTATTCATTACTTAACCTTCTAACTATGGAGTTTTACTGTGCTGCAATTAAATACCCCCATAGTGTATGCAGTTTATTCCTTAAACACTCTAAAGAAAAATGTCGTTTGCTAAACGCCCGCTGTATATATTTCTGTCATTCTCGTCACAAAACAGTACATGTGTATTAAGCGTCTTTGATTCTGATGAGAAGTCAAGTCAGTCGGTGTCTCATCTGGATTCCAACTGATGGCAAAGGTAATAATGAAATGGACGTAATGTTCCAAGCATAAAGTGCAAGCCGAAACAATTCTAGAATGTGTAAACCTTGCAAATAATTAGTTATTTGCCTACAAATCATTTCAGTTACCTTTGAAACTACAATAAAACCTCGCTAATTTGAATTTTAAGACAAAAAAGACTTGAGATGTTTTAGGTGAATGACTGTTTTATGCAGTTTGGAAGCCATGCAGAAACTTAAGATAATAATACTTTTAAAGTGCTCAGAATAGCGAGGGGTGACTGCAGTGCTGAATCTGATCAAATGTTTCTAAGGCAGAGACTGATCTAGGTCTGTAATAATTGCTATATTTATTTATGACAGAGTGGGATGAAACGGGCAGGAAGTTTAAGAAAGTACTATATAATATTCAACCCTTTGGAACGTCTTACTGAAGATGGTTTGACTTAGATTATCGTGGGTACTAATTGAATCTGGTAACATTTTGATAACTTAAATTAAACTGACATGGTAGCAAACAGTGTAGACCCTGTTCTAACATTCATTTAGGAGCGGTTGATTTGGGTCTGCACCTTTATGCCTATTGTTTTCCTATCGGATTACTTAGGGTAATTACTAAAATAGGGTACATTTTCACTCACAACAAACCCTATCTAAAGCTCCTATAAAAAGGAGGTCTTATTAAGGATATGTAAGGCATGTGGTACCTTAATTCAGGTCAAGGTAATAGAGAAAGTTCCTATGGGAGTTTTTTTGCATTATCTTTGTCCTGAATGTTCGCTTAATACAGGTTCTACTGTTTATATATATATATAAGCATGAACTTTATAATGTTTATTTGACATTATACAATGTAAAATACAGATACACATACATATCAAAGATATCATTTGCTCTATACAATTACGACAAAGATGATAGACCATTATAAACATCTTGTTTAGAATCCATTGAGATAGCGGATAGCGTATATTCAACTATCTATTCCATATAAAGAGCTTTTTCGCCTTTGCATATCAGACTGATATTTTCTGTATGGTTCATCCGATCAACGTTTACTGTTTGCTTATGGATCTAAATCTACAGCTTCGGCAATGGTGAAATATTCCTCTGTTCGTATGCGATTATTAAAAATAATCCGATTAATATGCTTGATGTCATTTTATACAGCAAAATGCAGTAAGTAATGAGATATGCCTGAGCGACAGTAGGATGTCATATGACTCGTACAAAACGTTTAATATATCAAATTTTGGAAGTACTGAGCATCAGGTTTCTAGATATATCTAGACTATCCAACAGCGTCAGTACGTCGAGCACGGGAAAATTAAACATTGACAACATGAGTTACATGTAATAAAATCAAAGTAATGGAATTACTGATCCGAGATTGATATAAATACAAGTCAAACTCGTCAAATGTCTACTTACATGCGATGCATTTTCGTTTGATTAATTAGGAGTAAATTGGCACTAATACCCCTCATTATACGTGTCCACTTTCTTAACTAGAACTATTTATACAATAAACCCCGTTTAAACCGGACGTCCAAATATGTATCAATTTCGGTCTTGAAGACATGTGGCTACTTAATGCAGGGAGATAGTCATGCAGCTGCCTTAAGTTGTCACCTGACTAAAAACCCAAATTCTTCTCTACCAGAAGTCCGGTTAAGAGGGATTTTACCCTACACTTGTTGCCTCATGGATAGTTTGAGCAATTATGGAACATGCACTCTTCCTACAGTTATAAAACCACGTACTACCAGAACTATGTCTATTGTTACCGTTATGTTACCCTTTTCTACAAAATGAACCGATCTGTAATGACCTTTTCTAACATTTTAAGTCCAAATGAGACACCAGCAATTCCACATCTCGCCGGTATCAACAAACTATTTGGCAGTTTCTGAGATCATAGTTGAAAGAGCCATGTCATACTTCTTTTGTAGTGTTATTGACCCCTCACATAAGGTATACACTTTTAGAACATTTGTACATTGTTTCATTTCTTTTAAAGCGAATACAAGGCCAATTCCATAATGTTGGTATGTACTAGTACATATTTCCTTGATGTATAAGTAAACTTAATCCTGTTAAATGTAAGGCAATTGATGTGAGACTAATGTGTTATATAATTACCGTATACATACACATTAAAACTGCAATAGTTCGAAGACTAAACAAGTTATCATTATCGGTTTTTAAGACAGGTAGCAACTTATTTTAGAATAGAAAGTCTTGCAGAAAGCTCCTCTAGGAGCTTCCCTCATGATTTTCACTCTGCATTAAGCAGTCACTTGTCTAAAAAAAGACATCCATTCTTCGTAACTACAATTTCGAAGTATCGAATTCGAACTGACCAGGACTAGGTCACTGTTTCCGTGACATTTTACTTGCTGATTGCACTGAACAGCTTGGAGTTTGATAACGTATACTAGCCAATAATTTCAAGCAATTGCAGAATTACTGTTGTTAGACTCTAAGTTTTCAGGACTACTATATCCAAAGTCAAGTCCGCAACAAAAACAATCAAAACACAAGTGACTATAGCCAAACAACTAGGTATGACGTGTCAAAGGTCAGCCGAGTCCATTTTTTAGGGAGATCAGCATTCCGCATGTTCTCGGACCAATTCTTAAACAGACGAGTTTAGTATATAAGATAAAATCGAAGGCGGAATTGTTGTCAGCAGTTTAGCGCAGTGGGTAATGTCTAGGTACGCAGAAGACATTGCGAGAATAGATTTTATTGAGCGTGGGTTCGAATCCCGTGTCGACCCTAAACTTTTTTTGAATTTTGAATGAATAGTAGAGTATTATTTTATGTCATATTGTATCATTGTAATGGCCATTAATGGCCATGTTCGTCAATGTTAGGGAAGGGTGCCTTTGTTTGAGTTCGAGTCCTATATTAGCCATATTTTCAATAATAAATCGATGCTAAAATATGAATATCAATATAAGTTTTAGCAAATGTCTTGTACAGGCGGCTTCTCAATCCACAACAAACCTAATGTTCTTAAGGGGGGCTTTCTTTAATACTTTTAGCAAAAAAAATATTTTAGGTTGATGCGAGACTCGAACCTGCGTCTAATAAAATGTTCGCCGATCATATACTTCATTATGGTCCCACGACTTATCCACTACGCTATATTTCCGATAACAAATGCACTTATTCTTTATACCTATTACTGAACATTTTCTTTTATAAATGGCACGTGGATATCCGAAATGCTGATCTCCCTTAAAAATGGACTCTGCGAACCCGTGACCCGTCAGACCTAGTTGTTTGACTATACAAACTGATGAAGACACTTAATATATATAACACATTTATAGTTAATATATTTTGAGTATTATTCTGTTAAAATCATTCGCTGTCAAATTTTGCCGCCTGCAATATTTATTGTCTTCTGTACGCTTATTTTTTCTCCGTGTTTTGTTTAGTAAACATAATCATATCAACAAACAGTTTGGATCCTGGTGAAACACCGAGGTGCTCGGCATCTCATCTGGATTGAAACGTTTTGCATATGTAAGGTCGGATCCGACCGTTGGAGAGATACAGTTAAAGTGTGTCCTAATCACGTTAGATAGTTTCGATGAGTTTTCAAGCGGTTCTAAACTCTTTTAAACAGTCGGTTTCAGACAAAGGTCTGAAGAAATGTCTCTTTAAGTTGCACATTACAAAACTCTTTTATCCTGTTACAGTTGAAACTCGAAATTGGAGTAGGTGTCATACTGCTTCAGGAAGGCTAGAACAACCTCGTGACAGAACTGGAACTGAGTCTGAAACAAACCAAATAAAAGTAGATTTAACGTTTTATGGAATTTCTACGCTTGTACACTTATAATGATACAAACTGAGCTACTTCAAAAATCAGCGTCGGTAATATTTGTATATGTAAATTAACATAACATCTACAGAAGCTACCTGCTATCTGACTGGGGTCCCAGCAAAACCTACATTAGACCTTATAGTGATACGACACATGCATCTTAAAAAGAAAGTGATCTGCATAATATAGGGGAAGAGTTTTGCAGGAAGCTCCTATAGGAACTTTTTGCATTATTTTTACCTACATTAAGCTTACATCTGTATTAAAGACCTAAAATGAGACAACTTTCTGATTGTCGTTAAGAAAGATTCTATCATATATTGTTTTTAACCCTTTCGCTGCCAAACTCTGTCGTTTGCTAACTTTGTCGTCTGCTATAAATTTCCAAAGTTTTATTTTCTTCATTTTTGTTTCAAAAACATAGTAACAGTAACAAACAGTTTGGATCCTGATGAGACGCCGAGTTACTCGGCGTCTCATCTGGATCCAAACTGTTTGCATGCGATATCATAGACCCGTCGTTGTGGCACGAAAGGGGTTAAGAACCGTAATAAATCACAATAAATTCAAACAAATGAGCGTGTTTAACGCTTATTACTTTCCGAGCGAATTTTGTTTGAACACAAGCTACCGACTGAACTAGGAGTACATCCATTGCACTTTGGATCCAGTTGAAACTATTTATGTAGCGTCTCACTAGGCGCCAAACGTTTTTAGACCAAGTGTGTAACGTTTTAGTGGGGACAACTATACGTTTCAAGGTGTAATACATTCAAGCGGTTAGAGCCTGTAATGTGTTACTTTTTTTAACGTAAATACTGTACGCTTTTGCAGGAAACCCTGTTCAACACTCACAATTTCGATGGTTTGTTAGTTTTTGATGAATATTCCAAATGTTTGTGCATGAAGTAAATCCTGTATTAAACAGCCATCTGCCTAAAACTATCTAAATTCTCTACTAGGATTCCAGTTTAGAGAGTTTTACTGTAGTCCAAACATCTAAATATCCAGGTTTAACGAGCTAAGTGTGACATGTTTGATGTTATATAGTCAAAGAATATATTGAATGCGCATAACCATAACTCTTATACGCCTTTATAAACAGTAGATACATACCAGCGTCTGCACTTTTCACATCGCCGCAGGGGCACATTATTGTGTACTGTCTGTCTGTTTGGTGTGTTCCTAACTTTAACGTTTGTGATAATTTTGTAGCCATTGCAAATACATACTTCAAACTTTGCTTGCATGTTCAAATTACAGGGGATTCACACATCAATGTCAAAGGACATATCGATTGCAAACTGTTTCACAAACACATCTTGTTGTTTGTAAAATATTGTAGATCTGTTGCTCCAGTTTCTGCCATGACCAAATGGCTCATGCCATTATAAAGAATTATTCAATAAACATTCATGCTGGATTCATACCCATGAAGTAAGGAGTCAATTAATACTATTTTAATACAGAGTAATATAAGCGATGTTTGGATAAATTTGCTTACCACATTTGGTATGACATTCTGTCTTCTGTTTCGCATTTCCTGTATCACCTGTGAAATCGCTACTTCCTGTTCAACCTTTAACCTGTCCAGAACCGCAGCCATGACACAGAACAGACCGCTTTTCTCCACTCCGTCCCTGTCACATGTACATATAGATATATATCAATAGAATATACAAGTATAAGCATATTACACAATCTAGAACTGCCAATATGACACCTAACGGATCGCTCTTCTCAAATTCATCCCTATCAAAGGGTCAGATATATATATCATACCAGAATACATACTATACTACAAATTCTAGAACTGCAGTCATGACATAAAATAGATCGCTCTGTTCAACTCCTTCCCAATCATAATAACATATATAATCAAACCATAAAACAGATAAATTGCATTATCGATACAGTCAAAGTATCACAATACGAGTGTTTATCATTTTTGAATTATCAATACGTCAAAATAGGCCCTGAGAATACTTTGCCGATTCGTTGTCAACTAAAACTCGAAATAAATCTCTTTTACATCACCCTTATTATGGAGTACCTACATGCAGTGAACAATGACGGGATGGTTCCCAGACTGCCGTTGACATTCCTCCATCAATTCAAGCGCAGACAATATTTGAGCAGCAGCATCTGGTACAGACTGGCTTTTGCCCCATTTCTCAAACTGAATAAGCTTCATGTCTCTGACCTTTGAACAAATAGTATGACGTTTGCATTATTTCTTACTGCTCTTGACATCTTTCATCTGTTTAATTTCTGGATATTGCATAAAATCGTAAGGCTTTATATTTTCAGTTTAAAGCCGACATAGTATCTTATATGATAATAACGCTTAGATGATAAATATTTAAGACGTTTATGTGTGTCATTGACATATTGGCCGTTTTGGATCTACTCTGTTCACAAAGTCATATGACCTTTTTAACCTCATGGTTCAACTAATAAAAATATGATTGTATAGCATTTAAGTGTAAATGTATTAAAGAAATGGTATGTATTCAAATATCACTTACATAACAAACAACAAAAAAGGTGACTAATTAATTGTGGTTCTAATTTAACATGACTTTGAATATATCAACATATTTATATCAGATAAGATGAGGTTTGTGTTTCATCTCAACAAAACACTTAGTCTACCTCTTTCTCCGTTGTAATTGTCAGTGTTACAATGGTGTGGCCTCCTTTCTTATCGACGTTCTTGTTGTCGATGTGAAAGTTTTCTTTATACATTTTCCGTTTGTCAAGGTCCGGCCAGTACCTCTCTGTCTCCTGCAGGGTAATTGACATTAAAAGCACAACCGATGCTTTCCATTGTAGAATTAACAATAGTAGTGCGTTGACAGATTTGAGGTATATTCACAGATATTCTGATTGGAATGTATACTAGGATAACTCATTATAATAAAGTCAATATAATATATAACATATCCGTGAAGACAACGACGGTATATAGAGATGTCGCTTGATTTACAAAGTAAACCACAAATAGTTCTCCAGATAGATCGAATAATGAACCAGGTATCATTATCGGACTATACAACGATTGACAGCTTAATGCAATGTAAAAGTCAAACAGATAACTACTTTAGGAGCTTTCTGTATCACTTTAACCCTACATTAAGCATCCGCTTGTAGACAAAGTTCTCAATTCTTCATTTCTAAAACTTCGAACTACTGTATACCCGAAATATAGCGAAAATGTAGCGGAGTATATTTGAAAAATATACATGTTAATTTCAGAGAAGCATAATATGAAATTCAAGTAGTGTCAGTATTTAGATAGAGTACAAACATTATAAGATCTGACTAAGTATTAAACCAAATGAAGTACATTCCATTTTTTTAAAATAATCTCGAGAGAACAAGACAGTTGAATATTTAGATTATAAGTTGAGAAGTACTTTTGCTCGAGTGAATATGAAATGCGTATTCTGCAAGTGTGCAGTCATAAAAAACAACATTAAGTCCAAATAACCTTACCTTGAGTTCAGTCACGTGATTAACCATGACGATAATGTGTACACCTTGGTGCAACACCATATTCCAGAAGTCCTCGATCGTTGTCTCTAGGGGCGACTGTGTTATGATAAGAGCATTGTCCTCCTTGTACATCTGTTATAAGAAAACCCCCCGAAGATGTACCAATTATCATAACAAATTATTATAAAGACTTTTATTAAAAGCAGATGCCAATTGAACGAGGGATGACTGTGCTATGATAAGATGATTAACCAGCGTATATATATTTATTCTATAGAACCGCTTCATCATATATTCACGTATAAAGATAAATAATTGTGCGATGTTCAAACATCCATAATACCCTTTATAATCGTGCTGAAATGGAAAATCTATATACGGCGATTTTGAAAAAATGATTCGATTTACTATATGCAGTCTAGCAAGACACTGGTTAAGATATTTCAGGAATAAATATAATTCGAATGACATCATATAAAAGAGGATCCGAAATAGATCCATTGCTTTAACAGTTGGTGCGTTTTACGAACTAGCTTAAAACGGAACCACTATGGACCAGACACTGAAAAGCTAATTAGTCTGATTTTCGTCTAGTATGACACAACTGGTGCACAGTTTCAGCCTTAAGCCTTGACAAAAAGTATTGAGAAGAGGTCTCTATTCCAATAGTTTAAAAGCATATTTACTTAACACTGAGATGAAGTTCTTAATTTTGATCAATCACTTGGTTTAATATGTACACATTCAATAGCTCGATGTCCATACATGTTACCAAATCAGCACGGCATAAATGAAAAGATAGAAATAATAGGTAACTGACCTTAACCCTAAGAAAAACAATTAAACCATGAAGATTTATTCTAGCATTGTAACAAGAGAGATATATTGGCGATGGCAGAAACTGAAGTCTCAGATCTATATTATCAAAATAAAAGTAAGAGAGCAGATCCTGATCAAACGGCTCCTCCATGAACCATCTGATCTAGATCTTCCTAGTCTGCAAAAAGGCTCCAGGTTTTTTTTACATTGTGTAATAGTGTATTTACTACATAATACGATGTAGGTTTTATTTACTTCCATTGCTCGCAGGACATTCTACATGAAGAAATTATAACATAAGCGCATGAGAGTAACATCTCGTTAATTCAAGCACTTAAATTAATATCATTATCACATTTTGACACAGGTAGCATCTTAATGCAACGGATGGAAGTCGAACAGAATGTTTCTATGGGAGCTTTCTGCACGACTATCAACTTATTTTAAGAAGCCACCTGCCTGAAATTGTGAGATCGTCTTTATTAGTTCGAACTATCGATGTCTTACTGTATAATTATAAGGTAACCGAAAATCAATTGCTAATCCAGGGCAAAAATGTATAACAAATGTACATTATTTATTCAGAGACAGGGTCAGGCAACATATATCTTTTGGTGCCAATTGGATTTCGCCTGCTTCAGTTTTCAAACCGGAGCTGTCTTCAGAACGTCAAACAGTTTAGATCCTAATGATACGCCAAGTTTATCGACAGTGTTTGCAAAAGTCATCACGATTTAGATTATGCTGATGAAAGAGTTTATGGGTACTGTCTTGTTGTCTTACCGGTAGAAAGGCGGCGTTGATGAATTCACCAAACATATATCCTGGTCCTGGTTGTGACAGACTCGGCATGAACGCTTTAACTAAAAATAGAATAGCATTTAACCTTTTCCCTGTTCTATATTACTTCCAAATTAAAAAAACCCTACTGAACTGTCATTGACAAAATAGTTATAATGCAATATAGAATGTGGACCACTGTAGTCAATAAAGAAACAGCTTTCAAATACCATTAGCAAACAGAGCAGGTCCTGATCAAACGGCTCCTGTTTGCAAATGCGTGAAAACGCGTTTATATGAAGGAAGAGGTTAACAGAAGACATACTATGGGTAGACGAACAAAAACAAAGAGTTAGTATTTATGTTGTACATGTTCTAGTGTCTAATGTATATTTTCACGTATCGTTTTTAGAGTTTAGTCAAAGCCGTGGTAACACACTTTTATACAAAGTGTCCAAATTCGTCTCGCTCGAACAGGGACAGTAATGGTTCTCTCGAGGAACAAATAAAACGTCAGTGAGCACATTGGGCCATTTTGTAGTTTTGGGATAATATATTAAACAGTCATGTAGAGGGCCATTAGATGATGCTACATACTAAATATAAAATGTCTAGGCTTACCGTTTCAGAGAAGAAGAATTATAAAGAGTTTCCCATGAAAAACGGATAAGCCCCGGGGCGGGCCATTTTTTTTTCCCGATGTCATAATTTGAACAATTTATAAAAGACCATTAGATGATGCTACATACAAAGCATCAGAGATCTAGGCCTTACAATTTTAGAGAAGACTTTTAAATATTTTCCTATGAAAAAATGACACGGCCCGGGACTGGGCCTTTATGGTCCATGGTCGTAATTTGAACAATCTTTGTAAAAGGGCTATTAGATAATGCTACATACTAAATGTCAGTAGTCTAGGCCTTACAGTTTTAGAGAAGAATATTTCTAAAGATTTTCCTATGAAAAAAGACAAGCCCCGGAACGGGGTCATTTTTTGTCCGGGGTTATATTTTGAACAATCTTTTTAGAGAATCATTAGATGATGCTATATACCAACTATCAAAGATCTAGACCTTACAGTTTTACAGAAGAAACTTTTTAAAAGGTTTCCTATGAAAAATAATACGCCAGGGGCGGGGTCAATTTTGGTTGGGGTCATAATTTGAACAATATTTGTTCAGGGTCATTTGATGATGCTATATATCAAATATCAAGGCTCTAGGCCTTACAGTTTTTGAGATTTGTTTAAAGATTTTCATATGAAAAGCTGATAATCCCCTGGCGGGGCCGGGGGTAGTGCTTTTTAAAGGACCACCAGATGATGCTACATACAAAATACCAAAGCTCTAGGCTTAGTGGTTTCAGAGAAGAAGATGTTTAAGTAAATTATTGCAAGGACACTGCATGTCGAACGACGCACATACGGCACATACGCACGACGACGGACGCCGGAAACAGCCCTCTACCAATACTTGTCCTGGCGCTTTGTGCCAGGTGAGCTGAAATGCAGCAGACGAAAATATTTGTAGACAATAACCCCTTCAGTGCCATGAATCCAGATGAGACACCGAGTAGCGCGGCATCTCATCAGGATCCAAACTGTTTGACATTCTGTTTATCTTTTTATAAAGACATTGAACAAACGTCCATTCTAAAACACGAAGCAGGCAAAAATATGTCTAGCAGAAGACAATTCAGCACATCAAACATTAAACAGTTCTTGGGAATTAGTGAGGCTAAGTGAGCACAGTGAAAAAATATTGCAGCTGCATTTTTCTTAAGTGTAAATCTGGAGGATATCATTTTGAATGTCCATAAAAAATATGTGCGACCGCTTGGGGGTTATATTACAATGCATTTGAAAACTAATGGACATTTCTATCACATATTTAAATAGTAACTAATCTCGATGTATATCATGGAAACTTTCCACTCTCATCAAAGAGTTACGGATATCGCCACAGCCAATGAGATAATAAACTTACGGGTTTACCCTTTCCAAAATAGAGACTCATTTCGAACAGAAAATATCAAGACCAGTGTTATAATTATAATGTACATATGTCATTATCAATATTTATCTAATTAATATGAATAATGCCACTATTTCTTGCACGCGCAATCATCAGATAAAGAGATCAGCTCACCTCTTGTTGACAGAATATAAAATATACTTGATAATTTCTTTTTACCATTAAAACTTACTTACATGGCAGAATATTTGAATATCTGTTCTGACTTTTTGTTCCGAAAAATATACTTGATAATTTCTTTTTACCATTAAAACTTACTTACATGGCAGAATATTTGAATATCTGTTCTGACTTTTTGTTCCGAAATCCTTCGCGTCATTGCTTTGATTATCATCATCCACTGGCATTATTCCCCACAAAACCTGATGCAATTGGAAACATGTTTTACACATTATTGGGTAAATACAAATAATTGTGACATAAATGAACAATTGTCTAGATGAAAGTAAAAGAAATAATTGAAATTAGGAAAATATAGCAATGTGCTTTTGATATCATATATGTTTGATTTCAATTCTGAGAATGGGAGATCCTTCAAAAGCAAAAGTAGCAATACGAAAAGAAAATACTGCAGACTCGGTTTTATTGAGCCTGTTTAATGAGTAGTAATTAAAAGTGCAACACTACTCATACCCCCTAGCACCGGTTTAAGCAGTATTCAATTTTCAAAACTAATAGCATTAAAACTAACCATCCCAAAGGACCAGAAAATATGACTTATTCAGTTGATCGGATTTTAAACAAAACAAAAACATTGAGCTGAAACATGTTTGTACTTTTACTAATTGGACCTATTCATAAAAACTGGACTGCACTGTATTCAATGGTGCCAACAGGCGACATTGGCGCCGAAAGAGTTAAGCAGCCACCTGGTAACAAAGACATAAATTCATCGTCGCTGAAAGTTCATAGTATCGAGATTTTTCTGAATAATGTTTTTAAAAATGAAATTTCACTTAACCTTGCAATACAGACCAAAATGAGTCGCAGACGACAATTATTTTGCACTGAAAGAGTGTGTCTAGAACCACTTTACCGTTCACGGATATGTGTCTCAGAATGTACAAATTGCATCAAATTTCCAGCAGATATTGACACATGATTATGGGATAACCGTTGCGTATTTGAAGATTTGAAGCAGTATATCGGTGGTTTATATGTCGCAAATTTAGTTTTACATGCGACGCGTAATCGGAGCATGCAAAACGATTATTTGCGTCATATAAACCATCGATATACTGCTGCAAATTTTGAAATACGCAACGGTTATCCCTATTCTAATGAAACCATAGATCCGGATGGTAAACAACAAACAAAACTTTAAGTCCTTTGATAATTTCTCTCATGACGTCATGAAACACCACATAATCTCCGCATTACGCATTTAGAAAATAGTTCTCCCGGAACCTAGCAATTGTGCTTATATTTAATATACCAAGAACTGGTGTTTTCACTTAATACTTTGATTTTCTCAAATGAAAACCGTTAAGTCATTGTCCTTTGAATTTCTGACGATAGGCCCCTTTCAAAACCACGAAAGATGAATCGAAGTTGACTCGACATTGCTCGAAATTCCACAATAAGTGTGCAAATGGACAACGGAATTATTTATTTTTGAATTGTTTGCAATGTGGAACTGGTTGCATATTCAAGATACTTTGGCTGATTGGCGTATTTGATGAGAATGATGATAGGCCAAGTGGACGTGCAAATGGAAGTTATCGGGAGCAACACTAGATACAGGCATGTTTGGAATTACAAAGAGCCCTCGAGTGGTCTAGAGTTTGTGGGGTGAATTCTCATTATCGGACTGTCCTTGAAGAATTGAAGAATAATGCCGCTTCTGATTGTCGGACGAGTCGGCATCATTATAGCTACGGACACTGGCTTTATTCTGATGACCGAACTTTTTCATTATGTCCCTAGTTTTGACACCAGCATAGACCAACAGCTAGTGCATGATTGCTGTCTCTCGGACACAGTGATTTGTGTTTTAAAACGTTTGACGAATTTTGGAACAAGCCTCATCAGAAACTGTTTTCATCATTTCGTTCAACACACGCTCACCAACAGGCCTGGATGTGTATATGATTCTTCATAATCGACTGAACGTTTGGGTTACTGAAAGAAATTATTCGGGTGCAGTTTTATCAGGTATGTTTTCAGAGATTTACAGGACATGTTTCCTGCATGACTAATAAATTGTACTTTTGTCAGAGATCTTAGGTTTTCTATGTATACAACGAAGAGCGAAATTCAAGGTTATGTCAAACCACTTTTCTTTGGAAAGATTTGTGATTTATGGCAGAGAGGAAACCTGAGTTTTTAGTGTTTTCAGATCATTGTCTGTGATCGGTTGGTAATGTTTAAGTGTTGTCAGGTCCTTCTTAAATAGTTTCAGCATGGATATAAATCTTACAGCAACATGGTTATATACCTTAACTCTTATACTTACAGGATGCAGGTGGCATCTCAAAACAGAATAGACGAAGAGAAACGTTTGTTCAAGGACAGTGAATTAGATCAACATGTGAAATAAATGGACTCAGGATCAACTTGTGGGACTTTGCGATATATATATGAGTAGAATCGCCAGACTCACATTGACCATAACCATAAAGTGTGTTTAAAAAAACAAGCAAATTGAAAACACTTGACATTTCATTCAGCCAGTGTCTTCGTTCATTCAGACCCATTCATTCAATTTTACTGTGAATGCGCGTATGAATATTTCGTAGTAAATTTTCTAGTGGTTCGGTTTCCGACAGTATATTCATTTTTCCGACAGGACAGTATATCGGTGGTTTATATGCTTCAAATTTTGTCACGTCGACCAATCAGAATGCGTGTTACAAAAATGTTGCATTAGAACTTTCATTTATCAAATCTTATCCCGTTGTGAAAATTTAATGTTTGCTCAGGTTTGGATCTGGTGTAATTTAGACTCATCAGGCGTTTGAGAAACTATTGACCGAGTGTAGAATAGATTTGATCTTTATGAGACACAGATGTACTCTGATTTGGACGCAAGCGTTTCATAAATGCAAGTCATATCTTGTTAATTGTATGGCAATTCAGATGCTTAATAAATCTATCTATCTATCTATCTAATATATCTGAAATAACGGGATAAGCGTTAAGATACGCTTATCCATCCATTCTATCGTGAATCATTCACCTCAAACTCTAAATCAATCCTTCGTTTCCCTTTGTCCACAGATAACAGTTCTTGGTATGTCTCTTCAAAGATTGCAGTTGAGACAACGGATGTTTTCATGGTTAGTATCTCCACAAGGGCAAGATGTACAAAAACGTACTGCTTCTGCAAAATAAAACATTCTACCTATAGGATGTACGATTATAATGCAAAACAGATTTGAGTATTCATAATCTGCATATCATGGATCCGTGATTCAGAAGTAGTGAACGACTCACATGTATTAATAAACATGCAATTCTATTAAATAATAGCTATCATATCTCAGTTGCTCAACTAAAACATAGTGTTTGTTATAACTGGATGTACAAAACTGAATTTGTTCCGGACAAGCCATTTCAGAGCATTTATTCCGGGTATACAGTGCACTGTGTTATAAATATTATCATTATAAAAATAACCTTATATGTATGAGTAATCAAACCTTTGTCTGCACCATGTTGACGCGCTGATTTCTCAGTGATTCCACACAGCTTGATACATGAACATATCCATGTTTCTCAGCCTCGTCTACAAGGTAGTCCACAGCAATGAATGTGCCCGTTCTTCCTATCCCAGCGCTTTTATGAATGACAATAGGGAAATTCCAATAACAGCACTATATATACAAGGTTTATCAGTGTATGTGTATATAGTCATCATAATAATCAACTTCTGGTCATCACCATCGACCCGTTACTTCATAGCTCCGATCTTATACAGCTTTGCAAACAAAATAGAACAACCCCCTTTGCTTCTATGATATCGAATATATACACAAAGTAAATCAAATATATAATGGTCGAATTCTTAAATAAATGTTCATGAAGTAAAATGTTACAGAGAATACCAAGTCAATGTCGTATACAGGGAAGATCCATTGCTGAGATGTAGCAAAACATTTGGTCAAGCTTTAACGAAACGAAACGTTATCCGAAGCCTATTTCTGATTTACACGGGACTGTAGGCATTTTTTCACAAAATAAAGGTCTGCGAATTACCGTAAAATCTAAGGAAAACTAGAGCTTGTTTTTAAGAAAAACATATGTCCCCCACCTTCATCTGTCTCAAAAATGATTGAATGTATTATTATGAGACTTTATGAGGAATTTTTATATCGAGAGTAGACATAGCTAAAAAAGGATTAGTTTTCAACAAGTCAAGGATCGTAACTCTGAGGTACCTGTTCCAAAATTGCTAGTTATTCAACTTGGCCTAGATATTATAACCATAAACATTTTCATAAGGTTTGGTGATGATTAGATGAGAACTTCATGACTTAGAGAGTGAACAAAGCTAAAAAGGCCATTTTTTTATTCAAGGGCCATAACTCTAAAGTGCCTAGTTCAATCTTGCTGGTTATTGAACTTGGCCTAGCTATTATAGCCATAAACATTTTTAAGGTTTGGTGAAGATTGGATTAGATGTTTTTGACTTAGAGAGCGGACAAGGCTAAAAGGCCAACTTTGGAAAAATCAAGGGTCATAACTCCAAAGTTCCTGAAACAATCTTGCTGGATATTGAACTTGGCCTATGTATTATAACCATAAACATTTTTATAAGGTTTGGTGAAGATTGGATGAGAACTTTTAAAATTAGAAAACGGACAAGATTTTGTGATAGACGGACAGACAGAAAGACATGCAGACGGACAGACGGACGGAAGGAAAGACAGACAGACAGAAATGAGTAAATTAATATGTCTCGGAGACATAATTATTTAACTCCTATTTTGCCTCATTGTGTAATCTGTCGGCCTATTCATTACATATATCGTAACCAAATAGCTCACTGTTCACGTCCTACTTAAAGGCAGACATTGGAGCTTGGTGTTATAGAATAAATAGATGTTATCCGTGACGAGACACATAGGCAAGCTAAACATTACTAGAAAATGTAAATCTTTATACATGTCTACATATAACTATTTACTCTTATCACTATTTACATTTTGTCTGAAAAAATCTGAAACTAGCTTATGTCTTAAAACTTACTGCGAAATTACTGCTAAGGTTATCATGCTTGAAAATCAGTTTACATTTTAGAATAGAGCTAGTCTTAAAACTTACTGCGAAATTACTGCTAAGGTTATCATGCTTGAAAATCAGTTTACATTTTAGAATAGATTTTATTGTAGTACTAGTATTACTTCCAACTCTGATATCTGCCTGTTGTTCGATCATACGGAGTAGTATAAATAAACTTGTGGTAAGATTTTCGTACGGTTTCTAGTGCTATAGTGTGAGACCAGATTTAAAGCACTTTTACAGAAATTGAGGTCCTATAGCTGACTCTGAATAAATTTAATATATCTTAGAAAACTGTCCACTGGGGTCATTTGGTGCAAAGACAGATGTATTTGTCACGGGATTTATCGTACTAATATCAAAATGTTTATCATTACGTCAATAAATAATATGATGGCATAAAACGATTTATCGTTATTGCCGTTATCTATGTCATGACACAAGAGTGTTCGGAGGAACATGTGTGTCACCTGCTCGCAGCTGACACAAAAACTGTTAATTTGCTGGAGTGAAATCAGAACAAAGGGGAATAACTCAAAAAGTATAACATGCAAAGTGATTGACCGTGGTTACATGAATGGTCCTTAATAAGAGGAAGATACATGCGAAATTTGAAAGCTCTATAATGATTAGTTTAGACATGGCAGTACAAAAAAGAGGTTGTGACGGACAGATAGATGGACAACAGGCAAACGGACACACAGACAGACACAGACAGACGACGGACAAGTGGTCCCTAAGAGTCACACTGCCTCTCGGCAGGTGACACAAGAAAGTATGCAATTCACAATCAATATCATTGTCACTATCACTGCCCTCATTTATGAACAAGGGTATCAGTGGTCGAGCGGTTGGTTATATTCCTTGACTGGTAATCACTTAACACAACGCCGCTGTGGTTCCAACCCTGGATTGGGCATTATGATTTTATATGTGAGGAAGCTTTGGTTTGTGATATTTCGGCTGTTCTACCCGGCTGTTGTTTTGTGCAAGAACCAATGTTATCTGATCCGTGCATAAAAAACATGTAAGGTCTATCTCCATCTGTAATTATCTTGACGTTGCGATACGACTGAAATAATGCTAAAGCGACGTAAAACCAACACAACATTAAGAATAACAGCCACAAATACACAGGTCATCCTTGTCGTAGCACTTTTACAGAAATTGAGGTACTATAACTTAAACGAGTGACATGAATCTCGTATCAACTCATTTGCAGTCTCTGTCAAATTTTGAACGGACCATGCATACTTTCACAAATCCAAGTCAAAACGTCAAACTTGGTACTTATTTACTACCGACTTTTTCAAGTTTTGTAAAGATTTGTTAGGATAACAACAACAATTAATTTTCTTTTGACCGTATAATGATTAATTTCTAAACAATTTTAACTCGTTCAAACTTTATAGTTACTCGTTCCGTCTATACTCAATATTGGTTTTACATTATTAACATGCTTAGCATAAGATAAATTACAAATAATCAAACAAATGTTTAATAAATCACCTACCTGCAGTGAACAACCAGTGGTCCGTCACATGATGTTTCGGCGGCCTTGACTTTGCTACGAAAATGCACAAAGGCGGAGCAGAAATAAGGAACATCTTTATCAGGCCAGGCTGTGAAGTGGAATTGTATCACATTGCGCTGCTCTTGTCCCTAATGTGGAATAAATAAAGTATTTTGAGTATTAAAAATCGTGAGAATAAATTACTGTGTGCTGTATTATTTGCTAAGCAAGCACCAGACCTTGATTAAACGGCTGTTCTATGCTATGTCTACTCTAAAAATGCGTTAAACGTCGTATACATGAAATTAAAAAAGTTTTATTTATTTTTTTGCACCAGTAATGGCATACAGTTTGTAGATAAATTGTTACCTTGCTAACAACCAATGTTCGAATGACGAAATTTGCAAAGGTTTCAGTATTTTTCAAGGTGACGTCTACACTGCCATAAGTTTTTGTACCATTCGGTGGCCAGTATTGCTTGCACTTCATCTAAAAATACGACATATAATTATTACGTTTTGGACTTTACAGTTACACACATCACAAATGGTTTATTGTATCAGAAAAAATTCTGCTTTCTTTTTAAGATAAAAGTGCATATAATTCATGAGGGCGTTTAAATTTATAATATTGTATTTATAAGTAACATATTATAACAAATATTCTGAAAATGGGTGATCCTTCGAAAGCAAAAGTAGAAATGCAAAAATAGAAAATTGCAGACTAGGTTTTTTTGAGTCTGTTCATTGATAGTAATTAAAATTGCAACACTTCTCACGCCCCTAGCCCCGGCTTTAGCAGTATTCAACTTTCAAAACTTATAATATAAAAACTAATGATCCCGAAGGACCAGAAAATATAACAGATCAGTTCACATAAACTTTTTCCGGTTTAATAATCTCCATATCCATTTAGTCTTATTGTTTTTACATACACGATATAAGCAATCATTGTATGGTTGTAATATTGGATACTTCACAATACACACTTTCAGATTTCTAAACATATGGAGAAAATGATAAATAACAGGAATACCTCCTGAATAAAGCAAAGACGACTCTTTCGTCGAGGCGTCAACTCTGACGATAATATGTTTGAAGATGTTTGCATATCGGCCAAAAATTGGGCTATATATTGATAAAAACCTATTGATAAACAAACAGCAAATTTCAAACCTTTCCATGCTCCATTAGATTTGTTAGCATAACGATTTTCCCGCAATTGTTCTGCCAAACCATTCTCCAGAAGTCGTTCAGAATGTCCTCCACTGGACCTAATCAAATCAAAATCAATACGTACATTTAACCATGCCAATGATACATTGCGTCTACAATCTTATCAAACATATTCATGATCAACTTGTATTAAGCAAATCTTTATTTCGAAAATAATATTACTGATGTGTTTGAAGAGGTTTGCTATATACGAATACATGTAACATAACTTTATTTCATCTTCTGAATCTGTGACGTCACTTATCGCTTCATTTTCCTAAGACGTCTCAGTGACATTAGCAATTTCCTTATATTTGTGATCCGCAAACATATCTCTCTCTCCTCCGTATCCCTCTTCTCCTCATTTATTTCAACATCTCTGTTCCTTGTTATCCTTCTTCATCTCATCTATATCAACTCTCCTCTCAACTCGTATATCGGTATAATATCTTGCCTCATGGTTGGTAATTGTTGTAAATTTGTTCTGTACTGGTATTATGTTAAGTGTAATACACTCTAAGGATATATTGATAATTGACCTGTCTAGGTGCATTTCAAATTATATTTACTGATATGCATTGTTTTAATCATGTTTAATATTTTTCATGTTCTACTGTTTAAGGCCACTAGACACATAGCAATAGCTAAGAGCTTGTATGATGATGATGATGATATTTCTGAAGTGTTTTCTCACCTTTGTTCGCAGAGATATTTGTACTTCTGTACAATAAAGTTGATACTAATGACGTCTTGGTTCAACTACCAGAAGCCAATTACCACCCAAGTTTTACATTTAAGTAATTCATGTGTACTGTTAGCATACAACGAAAGCATGCCTTAAACACATGGCGTGTATAACAACCAGCCACATTACAAACTGAGACCGGGTCAATCAGTTATAGTTTATCACATTTTCTTTATAATGTTGAATGCTGTCAAGGTAGTAGTTACTTCCAATAGTCGATGAGCCAGTAGGGCTGGTCGGTACCATCTCAGGGGAATAATTCTCATTGTGATTTTTTACAACATATACATCTACAGAGTTAGAAAATATGTGATAGCATTGCATCGATGGTAGCTTTCAATGTGTTATTGCGATTTATATTATTCTATACAATATCCGCATTTCGAGACAAAATTATCATTGAAAAGTAAAGCTAAGGATTTCAGATTTACAACATTTGGTATATCATACCCCAACAACGAAATTATGATGGTATACCTGAATTAGGTTGTCAGTCTGAAAGTCCTTCCATCTGTCCACCCTATATGTCCGTCCCTCTATCTGTCCGTCCATTCATATGTCTGCCTGTCTGTCCATTTATAGACGCAAGTTTCCATATCTACAAGTTTGCTTAAAACTTGATAATAAAATAATCTTATTATTTTAGTAACTAATGTACCTGCTAGTTACATGTATGCCCCCCAGTAAACTGGGGAGAGATATTTTTGTGTGCGATGTCCGTCTGTCTGTCCATCCGTATGTCTGCTGCCCCCCTTCCGTCCGTCCGCTCATCTGTCCGATTTTAATCTGTGCGGTTTCTCCAAACCTTTGATCAGATTTTCATGAAATGTCATAGGATTGATCAACACTATGCCCAGTTGTGTTTATCTTATTCCTGTTCCGGTTCGATGATTTTCTGCAGAGTTATGAGACTTTGATTTTATGCCCCCCTCCCAACAACGGCAGGCATACAGTAATCGCATTGTTCATCCGTCCATCCGTCCTTCCATCCGTCCATGCCAAATTTCGCGTCCCTTCTATAACTTTTTTTATCTGTGAATGGATTTCAAAATAACCTGGCACAAATGTTCACCACACAAAGACGATGTGTCTTGTTCAACTCCCTGGTCCATGGGTCAAAAGTAGGTAAATTCCATTCATCAGGGTCAAAGGTCGGGGACATAGTGTTTCACAAAAACATATTGTTTTACATTGAATTTTTTCCCTCGCGGTTTCTCCAAGACATGTCGGATTTTCATGAAACTTAATAGGATTGATCAGCACTATGCCTAGTTGTGCTTATAATATTTCTGATCCGGTTCGAGGATTTTCTAAAGAGTTCTAGGACTTTGAAAATTGTATATGGGAAACTTTGTCTGCGCGGGAGTGTGGGCATAAGTTTTTGTATAAAAACAATTCTTGTTTCATTTGAACTTGATCATTTTTTATTTATTGGTCCTGTTTCCACTTTATCCAAAAGTAAATTAGTAGCTTGTAAGATGGGATGTGGCGGGGTGTGGTTCGTACACAATTACATATTCCTACATGAACTATGGGTCATTCTTGATGGACATCTGTGTCAATCTAACATATATGCTTTTAGTGATTTCATTGTCGCACAGAGGTATCCAATACGGTTACAACACAAGACAGATCAATTACATTTTTGCATTTATGATCAGGATTTTAATATGCAGGCTTGTGAATGGCACATCTGAATGACATGTTGTTTAAAATTAGAACAAGAGGCAGTTGAGTTAAAAAGTGATCAAAAATCCTCAGTGTCCTTTCTCTGAAAACGTTTTCTCTGAAACATATTACCATATCATTGTTCTGCAAGGTCTTCTTCAACATAATTCCCATTAGACCGAGGTTAAAGGGATTGCCCCAAAGGTTATTACAAAGGTTTTGATATGATTCAAGTTTCACATTTGCTTTACACTTGGCATATGAGGGTAGCTCTAAGATATGTTAACTAGCTGGTGATAGGATAATGTATGGTTCTGCTAATAGTAATTCTCATCGGGGATGTTGAAGATCCAGAGAACAAGAGCGTTCTTCTGCTCTCCTCCAATCATTCCTGTTGGATCATTGATTGCCATATATGGCAAATGAATGATACAACTGACGTAAAGCAAATATACATAACAAACAATAGCCCTACTCACAAATACATGTATTCTCACCGGCTACTGACATAAGTGTAGAAAGTCATTATAGGCATTCACAAGTTTAAAAAACAGACATCCTAATAATTGAATAATGTTCCAAAGTTGGTTGCCTTACCAATGCACAAATAACATTGCCTAAGCTATAATAATTTGGACAATTTGGATTCTGAATTACAGCCTGTTCGTTTGTATTTTTACGAGCGCTATGCAAAGTATTCGCTGCATAGTTGTTGATGATTGCACTCCATCATCGCACAGCAAAGGTCGCGTCTGGCATGACCTGCAAATTTATGGTGAATGTAGTAGACAGACAAATGGCTGCACTTCATGTAACAATTTGAAGCAGATCTCCTATTTCTAACCAAGTTAAGGACTTTGCTTAGGGGTTTTCTTTCCTGGTTGGTAATCCCTCTGTGCTTGTCTTACACTTATAATTAAGGGCGCGCCAATGCAAAGTTTCACATGAACTTATACTTTAATAGTGATGGTAATCTTCCCAATGTCATGGGGTCATTGCTCCAGTCCCGCATCTCTAATATAGTGGGACGCTGGTGTATGTATCAGCGGGAAAAGCCAAATACATTACGAAGTATTCTGTGTTCTCTGACCAGCTTATAAACCTTGATTTTCTTCTTCAGTTGTATGGTCAGACGCTCATCTACTTCATCCAGTTAGTACTTAAGTGCCGAGACCTTCTTTGTGTCATTAAAAGTGTTTGCTGTATCTTTCTATTGCCAATGCAATGGTTGACTCTATTTACTTAGAAACCTGTTTAATCGTTATGTTTAGCATCTGATTCTCTACTTCGATGTCATCACCACAGTTCTTGATTGATTTTCCCTTTAAAATTCAAACGTATATAATCTTCCATGGCCAAAGATGTTATACCACATTGATAATTAATTTCTGTTTGAGCAAACTTTGTCCTATCTACTATTGCAGCACGATTATAAGCATGTACTTTGACATTGTTTACACTAGTCAATTTTTTCTGCAAATTTATTTACACTGTTTGTCTTTTAGGGTGGGAATGGAATAAGTGTGAGGTTTTGCGCCCATAAACCGGTTTAACCCCCAGTGACTTTTGTCACTGACCCTTCCAAGGCGGTACTTCCATCTTCCCCCTATTGTATGTTTGTTTTGTCTTTGTGCGTCTCTTGATGTTTTTTTATAGTTATGTACATTTGCTGTTTCCTTTTGTTGCTGTTCGAGCGACTGTTTGTTCTGTATGTGGTGTTCCCTGCATGACTCATTTTTGTACTTTTACTGATGTGTTATTGTTGCTTATGTTTAGCATATCATGAATTCCTTTATAACAATAATGTTTCAAAATGGATAACAGATTGTTAAACTTTGTTTTTGAGGTTCCCTCTCATGTTTTGTCATTGTTTGTTGCTTTTGAAAAATCCATATCACATTTTATGAATCCAAACGAATGTCGTGCAATGCATCATTCTGAAGCTTCTTTTAACTAGAACACACCTGATTAAACTCTGCATTACTTGCTGATAACTCAATGTTTAAATATATTTTCACTACTCTGTCTTTGCTGTCCAAATGTATCACCAGTACCCGATGAAAGATTATTAAGTCCTTAACCTTTGCCATCATGTGCTAATAGATGCATTAGAGATGTATTGGATGGAGCAACTCTGATTTCATTGATTCTTTAACGTGTATAGTGTATAGAATTGAAAACTGAAACCAATATCCAGTAACTTTAACCTGACCTCGGGCCAACCAGTCCACCTTAGTACCATTTTGAAAGTCTTTAGTATGACCCGACAAGCGATCAAACTCACAACGTCCTGTCCGAAAGCGAACGCTGTACCGACTGAGGTAACTGAAATGCTGGCCTTAACTTGACCAATGGACAAACTAACGGATGGTCAGACAAAATAAGTTTTACTCCACATTGTAACCTTGAAGTGAAAATGTCTGTATAAGCATGTTTGATATGGTTATCACCATTTTATGCTCCTATATACCCAGTATATCTCGCAACGTTTATGTTTCCATCTCCTCATACACAAATGGGGAATTTGCTTCAAACCTTCACAAATTGGCAACCTTGATATGAAAATTACCATTAAGAAGAAAATGTTTGTTCTGATAATTTTATTCAAAGTTACAGGTCTTGACAACTTCTTCACTATAAAGCATATATATGCATGAAACTTTCACAGATAAAAAACTTGATGTGAAGATGTGCAATTGTGTAGTAAGCAAAATTACGGGACTTTAGTTTGTTTTTCTCTCACTAAAATGCATACTTGATTAGAGACAATATCATCATAAGGAAGGAGGGGAGTGGATCCATTTTCCTATAGATGAAGTTGTAATCCTTATGATGAATAATAAATATATAAGAGTATATCATGAATAAGCTACCTCTGAAGTGGTTGATCGGATATTTATAGTTTACCTGCTACATACAAGTTTCATAAAGGGACACGTTTTTATAAAGGGTCAAGTTTCATAAAGGGACATAATTTAGCCTAAACAATGTCTGGGTTCTGGCTCAAAGGGTTCTCATCCTTAATTCGGTCGTTGATATAATGATAGTGAAATGCTGGTGAACTTTCATGGGACTAACTCTTAAGATATTTCAGTTTTGGCACAATTTGAGTGTATGGAAGTTTTAAAAGGGACATAACTCTGAAAATTGCATTGAGAGATGCTAGATATAAGGGTTCTAGTCTGAAGTCAATTCATTGCCATCATTACTGTGAATATACACACGAAGTTTTATGAGCCTAGTTATAAAGATTATGAAGGTATGCAAAACTCCGGAGAATGTTTACTTCCACAAAATACATATGAATGTAAACACAATTCCATGTACATATGAGCAAGAATTTACATAATATAAACCACTTTTGGTGAAAAAATAAAAAACATAAATGAAATGTGTGTAACTACAGCTACAACCCTTTTAATTTTCAAGTAGATACAGGGTGTAACAAGAGAGAGACATCAGTTTGAAATTTAATGATGTCTTTTCTTTAATGCTAGATTTAGAAAACACTATTTTTACCATAGGGTTAAAATTGGTGAAAAAATACAAAAAGCTACCACCGATCTACTGCTATCACATATTTTCTGAATCTAGACACTTATATCTTACCAAAAAACATTGATAGCCTTATTCCCCAAAGATGGTACCGATGGCCAAATTTTTGGCCTCTGGCTCATGGCCTACAACGTCGATACCTGTAGTATGACGTGACTTGGGTCAATCCAGGAGATCGACTCTCTGCCTTTTGGGCTAATAGAGATACAACCATTACTGATATAAATTCTGAAGTGAGGTGATCCCCCGAAAGCAAAAGTTGCAACACAAAAAGGGACAATTGCAGACAGGTTTTATTGATTCTGTTCATGAACAGTAATTGAAAGTGCAACACTACTCACGCCCCCTAGCACCGGCTTAAGCGGTATTCAGTTTTCAGAAGTACTGAAATTCATGATCTCAGAAGTATAACAACACTGAAAATGAAGAACAATAATAAGTTGTTGATGATATTATACCAATAGTATCTGAACGGTTTCTTTGTTCACGCGCCCGGCTAGGTTATATACTTTGGATAACAGGCGATTGCAACGAGTTTTGTCTTCAGTGTCATCATGGTCAAAGTTGCCCGACTAATATTAGATGCTATTTCTCATTAGACTCCGAGTCATGCTACCATTGAAGATGCATTAACAACGATATTGTGTAAAACGTTTATCCTTACCTTGTGATGCAATGTACGCATTTGGTTCGTTGAAACCCTGAAGTAGAAATATTCTAGATTTGGAAATTCGTAGACAAGTGTCAATTAGTAAGTATATATTGGTATCCGGGATGAATGGTCCCTGCATTGTTTCTTTGAATGATTACGTATTTGAAATTATTTTCCTTTTAATAAACCAAATAAGAATATTCAGCTGACGAACTTTTAATGCTCGTATGAAGCCGGTCAATATTTAGAGTATTCTAGAGTTAAAATTAAATTAATATGTTAACAGTGGAAGTAATATTTACACGTATGTAGCATGCGTTGATATAATCACTGTCTTTCTCCGTGTCCCATATGTCTAGGACTACTCTTGTGTCATCGTCTGAAAGTAAGAACGGAACATAATACAAACTAATTCGAATTCAATATTTCGACAAAAGACTGACGAATAACAGCGAGTAAAAGGAAGAGGGGTGCGTGGACAGAAATATAAAAGTCGTAAATATTATGAAAGCAAGACAAGGAGGAAACGGAAGTAAGAAGTGAAAACAGAAATGCAGCGAGAATAAGCAGTTAGAGATAATGAAGGATATATAGGACACATAATGATACAAAGGAAAACTGAATGGACCAGGGGGAGAAGATAATAACACATATTGGAATAAAAAAGTAAACACAAAACGTTAATATAAACACTATACATTGTACTTATAACTTCTCTTGGTATACATTTTCACATAAGGCCAAACACATACATAACATACACTCTTCAATTGCACTACATGTTCGACTATCGATATTAAATTAGTGACGTTGCCATGCCATATACTTATTGAAGAGATCATTATCGTCAGGAGATGATCACAGAATCATTGTGGACAAGGTACAAAGGCATACGTTTTTATAAAATAGGCAAGTTGTTTCTGATATACATACGTACATGCATACAGTCCCCGGTATCTGTTTCTGTGCATGTTCTTTGACGCATTGATGTATTGTTTTGTCATGCCTTCCGGAAACGCCTACATAATGTATATAGAAATCTAAACTATATTTAGGAATACAAAAGGTAGTATGCCCTTGAGATACTTTTCGTATAAGCTGAACTGTTATCGACATCCAGCATGCTTTGAAATATTATTAATATAGAGAGGATCTGTTTCGAGTTGTCTTTTTAAAACGAGACTTAGAAAATGTTATTAAGCTCGGCAAGGCTCGCTTAATAACATTGTCTTGGTGGGGTTAGGAGCATGTGATCTTAAAAGACAACGAGCATCAAATTCTTTTTCTCACATAACAAAAAGGTGTATTTTCGCCGTTTAAATGACATGTAAACATTGGTTTCTATGGTTTGACGTCATATATGACGTGTGACGTTATGTATGTTCTAAAATGTTCTTACACGTGTAACAGATCAGGGAATCTTAACCCGATGTTCTAACCCGGCGATAAGGGAAGGTATAAATAGATATACCAATATAAACAAAACAAACAAAACTCTCACTGCAAATTTTGAAATATCTATTATAGTATAATGAAAATTCCATGATATCCATGAACTTTTAATGTGCTTTATGTGCCGTAATGTTGTGATTTACTAATTACTCATTCACTGATTTCTTTTAAACAGAACTATCTATTCGATTTTTCTTGTAGCTCGTTTAAGAAAGAATTGACATCAACAGGGTTTTCATATATGCATTTTGTACTTTGCTTGAATGTTAACCATAAATGCATTCGCTGGCATTTTACGTACATTGAGAAGCGGGTGCCAAATTTAAAAAGTATATACAGTCAACTCACATCAAATTCTTTCTTGAACCTGCCAGTGTCTAAATCGGGGGTCAACACCAAGTCAGACAATATCTCAAGCATGATAGCATTGTCTGGAATCTTATGAATGTCAGTAATGTTGTAATAGCTTTCTTGGTTATCTGTAAATACAAAGATCGAGGCTTATTATATGGCTGAAACAAATGGTACAATTTTCTGCAAATTGGTTATGTTCCCTTGTGTTGTTGTTCGGGCTAGTGTTTGTTCTGTATGTGGTGTTTCCTGCATGACTCATTTTTGTACTTTTATACGGAGGTGTAAGGGAAAGCACGGCATTTTCAAATGTTAAATATCATCCATATATGTAAAATTATTTGATATTTTTTATATGAACAATAGTCAACATTTGAAGAACTTATTGACCATGAAAGCTATTAAAATAATTTGGTTATCAATAATCGTTGTTAAAATTCTCCTGTCTCGGAATTTCGCAGAAGTCAATTGCAATTATTATTCATGGAACAATGAAGTTGTCTAATGACATTCCAATTAAAGGTTTTTTAGTATTGTTTAGTATTATCGAATATTCAGATTAACAGAATGTGTTGTGGTAGTTTCGCAACTACAGATGCCAGTGAAATAACTGACCATCTTTAATATCTGCATTGTTTTCATAAATGGTCGTTTCTTTGTAGACGTCATTCGAAAATGCTTGAACTGTAAGTGATTCAGCCTTTGAAGTGGTGTCCGGGCTCTTTGCTTTCGTCCGCCTATAAAATATTTAAACAATGTGGTGATATAACAATCAAGGAACAAAATGACAAACAAAACCTCAATATCCAACGTAAATGAAGGACATATATATCGTCGGCCACAAATATTGGTTTATTACGTTGGAAATGAATTTTGATCACTATCACAAGTGAAATAGACAAAGAAGTATCTCTTCTAAGTTCTTTTCAAAACAGTATAATACTTAAATTCTGAAAGGGGTCGATCCCCGAGAGCAAAAATTACAACACAAAAAGAGAAAAGTGCAGACTCGGTTTTAATGAGTCTGTTCATGAACAGTAATTGATAGTGCAACACTGCTCACGCCCCCTAGCACCGGCTTAAGCGGTATTCAATTTTTAGAACAAGAAGTACTGAAATTCATGATCTCGAAGGAGCAGAAGGTATAACAACACTGAGAATGAAGTACGGGCCGAAGTTTTACGGCCGCCACACAAGCACTTAACACCTGCTGTTGTGAAGATTATAAATTCTGAAAGGGGTCGATCCCCGAGAGCAAAAATTACAACACAAAAAGAGAAAATTGCAGACTCGGTTTTATTGAGTCTGTTCATGAACAGTAATTGAAAGTGCAACACTGCTCACGCCCCCTAGCACCGGCTTAAGCGGTATTCAATTTTCAGAACAAGAAGTACTGAAATTCATGATCTCGAAGGATCAGAAGGTATAACAACACTGAGAATGAAATGTTACTATCTCGATTAGGAGTTGTGTTTACAAAACTATCATTTTTTCTCGCTTTACACTGATTGCATTGTATTAATGTCATTATTTGTTGAGCCGAATGGTGTAACTAATAACCAGTACGTTTATTATTACCGTCTCCTTATAACCAAACACATCACTGTCGCCCCAGCGGCTAACACAAGCACAGCTGAACTAACTCCCCCAACAACCGCTGCCGGCATATTGGTGTATTGTGCCGCATCTGCACTGATCACCGCTTGAACAAAAAATTGTTATATTATTGTTATGAACAGTATCAAATTATATATCTATTGTATAATAAAATATGGACTGTTAGCTAGAAAGAGATGAATATACACAGAAACAGGGAGTGGCAGAGACCGTTTACAGTAAACAAAACATACCAGGAATTTTATCAAAGAAAAATTTAAATCCATTTAGGAAGTTGACTGCTTAATGCAGTGTAAAAGTTATACAGAGAGTCTCTTTTGTAATATTGTTCTTGTTGCCCACTGTTGTGCTCGTAACCAGCCTTACAGTCGGTTAAAGCGTGTCGTTGATAATGTAGTCGATAACGAAGTGTACTTCTTAAATCTAATATACATATGCACTATGAGCTATAAAGAGAAAAAAAGATACAGAGAGTGATGGTGAAACTTAGCAAGCAGGCAAAGTCAGGGACTATGATCAAAACTGGCAGTGGCAAAGATAAACAAAGCAAGTACAGTATATTTTGCAAAACAGCAATATTTGTACTTTGAAAAAACCTATACCTGTGCATTGTAGTTCTGTGCCTGATAAAGTTTGGTTTGCAAGGCATCTCCGTTCTTTATATCCGCTGCTGTGCTCGTATCCAGCCTTGCAATCGGCTAAAAACGTGTCGTTGAAATTTATTGACCCAGTTTCATATTGTTTGAGATTGTAGAAGTACCTATCTGGTTGTAGATCACCAAGGCTACACTTCAACGCTTCAAAAGAAATGTTTTAATATAGATAGTAACCATTTGTAATAAAGCACACAATCACATACTCCCTATTATTGAATATAAATATGTACGAGTACTATGACATAGAAAGAGAAAATTAGATATAGAAATTAAGATAGAGGACAGACTAATCAGGCAGATACAAATTCAGAGACTAGGATAAGACTTTGTCGTGGCAAAGAGAAATTAAGGAATAATTAAACTTTCTACTTTGTACTGGATTCCGAAATTACATAAAACCCCTTATAAGGCGCGTTTTATTGCCAACTCTAGCTGTTGTACCACTACTAAATTATCTATACTTTTGACGTCCTGTCTTACTACGATCAAAGAACATGTTAAACGCAACTGTGATAAAATATATGAACATTCTGGTATTATTGTTTTTTGGTCCATAAAAAATTCAAATGATGTTTTAACAAAACTTGAACAGTATAACATTTCTTAACTGAGCTCTTATGATTTCTCTACACTCTATACTACTCTACCTCACCATCTTATAAAGGATAAACTTATTAAATTAATAGAAAAAACCTTTGCCAGAGAAAACAAAATGTTCATTTCTTGTAAAGTTTAACGTTCATTCTTTTCGAATTCAGAAGTTGAACATTACACAATGTGGACTTGCCTTGATGTTTGTAGATCTCTTACCTTTCTTTTAGATAATATATTTGTGCATTATGAGGATACCATATATCGTTAAGTTGTTGGTATACCCATGGGTACAAATTGTGCCCCTCTTGTTGCACATTTGTTTTTGTATTGCTACGAGAGGGATTTTATGCTTAGCTTAAAACCTGATACACAGACCGATATTGTTAATGCTTTTAATAAAACTTCAAGGTATTTAGACAATATTTTGAATTTAGATAATCCTTATTTTGATACTATGGTTTCTTCAATTTACCCAAAAGAACTGTCTTTAAACAAAGCTAATCAATCTGGCATTAATGCTTCATTTTTAGATTTGAATATGTCAATAACAACTGATAAAGTTTCGTCCAAAGTATACGATAAAAGAGAAGATTTTAATTTTAAAATTGTTAATTATACTTTTCTAGAATAGGGAAGTGCCACGTTCCACATCTTATGGGGTTTATATTTCTCACTTTATTAGGTTTGCCCGAGCCTGTTCTTTGCTTGAAGATTTTAACAGACGTAATTTAGTTATAACTGATAAACTTCTTAAGCAACGTTACAGATATCACAAACTTCGGAAAAAAATTTCTAATTGTTTTTTCCCCAACATTTTATTTTCCCCGTAATAGGTATTGTCGGGTCTGAGAGCCATCCCGAACAATACCATACAATGAACTCTTACATGTAAATTTTTTATACAATACAAATATTTATCAATACAGTAAAACTTATTTATAACGAACTCTGATAAAGCGAATTTCCGCTTATAGCGAACTAAATTTCGTTCCCCGGTCGATATCTTCATTAATTCTATACATACTATAATGTTTAGTGCGAAGTTGGTTAGAGCGAATTTTTCGCTTATGGCGAACTGATTTCCCAGTACCATTATTCACAAAACACTTTAAAATTCCTTCACTAAAGCGAAGTTTCAACTTTCTACTATCTTCAAGCACCTGTGTATTTCGCACGATTAACACCATGTCGCATAGGTGTTAAAACACACACTTGTGTTGGGACGAACTGTGAAGCGATCCGTAAAGCATGTATTCTTCACGGTGGTAAGGTATAATTAAACACCGCTAGCCGCGGGGCATATAATATATATATATATATGCACTTAAAGTACGGGTTATAGCTAAACATTGTTAAGATATGATGTCCTTTTTTTTATTTTCAAAATAAATACTTGAAGTCTTTTGGTTTTGTTATTCCCTCCCCGTTCGCATATTATTTCAGCATTTCCCGCTAAAACAGAATCTACCGCTGACTCCGATGACGATACAGATCTATAAGGAAAATTTGCCCCTGCCCACATACGCGGAGTCTTTGTCCGCTATACCCAAATTTGCATCGGACATTGGAGCAACGACCAAATGCTCCTGATTTTTTTAAACACTGACATTTATGAAACAGTTATTTGGCAAGTTTCAAGCATCAACGTGTGTTCAAAAACAAATGACCGATTTTTTCCACAAAGAGTAAGCTGTACAATGAATGCTGTGCATTTTGAGAGTTTGATCGCTACGCATACATGTCTGAATTACGGTTTAATAAATATTGAACAGTCATGTGTCAAAGTCATAATTTATAGCGAACTTCGTACTATCAATATAGCGAATAATGTTTATAGCGACGTAAACCATTCAGTCCCTTGGAATTCGTTATAACCGAGTTTTACTGTACTAACAATGAAATATTTACGTGCAAGTTGCATTGTACAGTTCAAATATTTATCACCAAGACAACGACATATTGTTTGGCATGAGTTTAGTATAAGATGTTGGAGTTAGGAACAAAAGAGAAAAGGAAAAAAGGGAAAAAAAGTGACATGCCTCTAGAGTTTGAATTAGGGTGAGATATTCTGACAATAATTGTATAAAGTTTGTGTATTGTTTATGCAATTGCCGTATATACTCCTCTTACTATTCCCCATTTGTTTTCAAAGTTTTCTAATTCTGTTCTTTTTGTTTGCTACCAACTTATTTGATTCTATATTATGTTCTAAATGTTTCTGAAACACATACAGGCGGATAACGTTACTGGAAGGTCTTGTATTATAAATATACTGTTTTATATAAAGAATAAGTAAATTGATTTTTTCACAGTCTTCTCCAAAAAGGATAGACGCTTCTGTGAATTTCATGTTAACGTTAATTGTATTAAGTATCCTTTCAACTTGTTTTAGAAATATTTGCGTTTTATCGCAGTTAAAGAATAAATGAAGAATTGTCTCAGGATGAGTTTTACAGAAGGTACAGAGGTCATTGTCTCGGTGTAATATTCGTACTTGTAGCAAATGTAAATTACTGTCTTGTGTGATTTTAAATGGTTGACTGTAGAAAGTATTCCATTGCTTTTGTGTAAAGGAGTAAAGTGCATTCCATTTTACTCTACTTGTCGGCTCGGCATTATTAACATTTAAGACATCATAGAAGACTCTACTACCGGACTTGGTTTTCAGAATTCGGTCAAGAAATTGTGGTAATAATGGAAGTTGTAGTTCTTGATCTGACTCGTTATAACTAAATGTGTTTAAATATTTTGATACTATTTTTGTTATTCCTATGTAATGTATGTAGTTAACTTTTATATTATAAATTGATTCATACTGTTCTAAATTCATGATTTTATTATCAATGTATAAATCATTCACGTATCGTATTCCTTTTTCATACCATGATTTCAGAAATATGCTTTTATCTCCAAGTTGTATGTTAGGATTATAAAACAATGGACATTTTAGACATTCTTCTCTGTTTTTACTGGCAGTGCCTTGATATAAGCTGTATATGATTTAAAGACATCTTTCCAAAAAGTATTTTTTGTTTTCTGCATTGTTATTTCTGGATAGTGTTGCCCGCTATTTATTATTTTTTCAATATTTAAAAAATGTGTTGTTAATGATGTCCATGTAGCGTTTGTATTATATAGTCGTCTGATCCAAGTACATTTTAATCGTTTGATAAAGTTTCTTATGTTTATCATTCGTAGACCTCCTTCTTAGTAATCTTTTATAATAACGCTATTTTTGATTTTTGCCGGGCCATGCCACAGATAGTTATAAAACATGATATTTAATGATCTTAGTGTGTCTTCATTGGGGTCAGGTAGTGCAATAAACAAATGTTTTAATAATGATAGAAATAATGTTTTAATGACGGTTATTTTACCTATAGGGGTAAGTATTCTTCTGTTCCAATATTTAATCATTTGTCTTAAAGACTTCACTTTTTCCCCGTAATTTAAATTAACCATTTTGTCTAAATCGACATGAAATTTAACACCAAGTAACTTAAAATCATCTTTACCCCATACTAGCTTAAATTTTGTCTTTATCGCCTCTGTACTATATGTTTTTGAGCCAAACCAAATTACATGTGTTTCATCGAAGTTAACTTACTAAGCTCGTTTAGTGTTTCGTTTAAGGATTGAGCGGAACCATCTAGTATTATTGACGTGTCGTCTGCAAACTGAGACAACAAATGCTGTGTACCATTAATCGACATACCATGTATATTTTTGTTTAATTTGATTTTCTGAGTTAAGATTTCTGTGCATAGGATGAAAATGTAAGACGAGAGAGGGTCTCCTTGTCTACAGCCTCTTTCTACGTTGAAAATCCGTTTTGTATAACGCATGATGATATATTATTATATTAGGTAGAACTGTTTTCAGTCGGTTAGCTATTGACCCCGATGCTATCTTATACATCGTATAAAGAAGTGTTATAGGTCTCCAGTTTTTCAAATATTGCCGGGGCTTATTTTCTTTTGGTATGCATGTAATTATACCTTGACGCTGTGAAATTGAGTGTAGACCGTTATCAAAGGCTGTGTTTAATGACCTAACTACGAATTCACCTAAGTCTTTCCAGAATATTTTAAAAAAGTTAGCTGTGAAACCATCACTTGATGGACTTTTGCCATTTTTCATATTTTTTAACATACTACTAGCTTCTTGGTATGTAATATAGCCGTCAATGTATTTTATTTGCCTGTCTGATAACTTTTTTATATTTGTTTGTGTTTCTGCAATACGGTGAAGATCTTCATCGTTTTCATCTCGGTTTGTGTAAAGTCGTTTATAGAAGAGTTGCGTTTCAGTTGCGTTTCAGAAAGAATTTCCTTTTGGTTTATTAAAATTTCCCCGTTTGATGTTTCTAATGTGTTTATTGTTTTGTTTATATAATTATGTTTTTCAAGACCACAAAAAACTGTGTAGGTTTTTCGCAACTATCTATCCATTTTGCTTTTGATCTAACTGCGTGTCCTTTAAGTTTAATGTCTCTTAAATCTAGACGTTCTCGTCTGTATTTTTGTAAATTGTGTATCTTTTCTTCTTTTAGATTTTCTTCTGTCTATTTTCTGTATTAGATTGTTTTCTTGTATGTTTGTTAATTTCTTTTTATAAGATCCATATGATATAGCTTCTCCTCTGATTTCCATTAAGCGAATTTCTAGAAATAGATCGTCTGATATTGTAAGTTGTATTTCACGTCCATGTATTGCATTAATGTTATCTAAATTGTACACAGGGAGACAGTATTGTTGTTTACCATGTTTTATCTTTTCTCGGATCTGACGAATGTAGTTTAAGTCTAATAAAAGTGAGTCGTTATGTTTCCATAACCCTTTTCCATGTTTAACATCAGAAAATATCAAATGCAATTGGACTATTGAGTGGTCTGAGTTTAAACTAGGTTCTACTTGACATGATTTTGAAAATTGTACTAAATCCTCTGTAACTAAGAAAAACTTTTTCTAAATTTTATTATCGAAATTTACCTCTCATTAGTAAATATAATTGCAATCTACGGACGTTACTGCGATAAGACATTTCTCTACCAGAATTTTATGGGGATGTTATCTACAAACTTCGGGGTCATATCCATTTTTCATGATTTGTTTATAAAACGCATTAAAACATTTAAAAAGAAAGTTTATGATCCTATTATATTGCAACGCACTGCATGTTTGGTTATCGACCCTTTTACAGTCGGTAGCTACGCTTCCCTCTTTGCTTGCGCGATTACAGGCCGAGGGTAGTACTCTATGATGGTATACTCTTAAACTTGGATACAGGATGAGCTTACCAGACTCATGTATTACGTTTTCCCTGTCGTGTCCTTAACGGCTTACCTGCAGGTGCTCTGACTTCAGCAAAGTCATTGAGTACATATTTGACGGATTGCCACAGTTATTATGCTATGTTTTACATGTTGTCCTGTGTTCACCGCCGTCTATGTTGTGGGTAAGTCCACCGGGGATACCTTTTTTTTTTTTTACAATATTTGTAAAGCTAGGGTGACTTTGAGAGAAGTGTGAGGTTAGGACGTCCGTAAACCGGTTTAAACCCCCAGTGGTGTTTTTGCTACTGACCGTGCCAAGGCGGTACTCTCTTTGTCACCCTTCCTTTTGTTTGCCTTGCGTCTTTGTGCTGTGATTTGTTCTTGTGTGGAACGTTTGTCCCTGGTTCTTGTGTGTCTTTTGTTGTTTTCTGTGTTCATTTCGTGTGTGTGTGTGTGTGCGTTTGGGTGTGTGGTTGTGTGTGTGTGTGTGTCATGCTGTCTATCGGTGTTTTGGTGGTGGTTGCGTCTTGCATGTGGCTTTGCCTGCTTGACTTTACTACGTTTCCATACTATAAATATTAAACACATATTGTTTTTACTTTGAAAATACCAGTACCTGAACACTGTAACTCTGTGTCTGATAAAGTTTGATTTGCAAGACATATCCGTTCTTTTTCTCCACTACTGTGTTCGTAACCAGTTTTACAATCGGCTATAAGCGTGTCGTTGAATTTTATTGTCCCACTTACATTTTCTTTGAGATCATAGAAGTGGTGATCTGGTCGTAGATCACCAAGGCTACACTTCGTTGCTGCAATATAAATGTTGTAATAAACAGTAAAAGTCGATGATGCAATATTAAATCATGTATGGGAATGACAGAGATACTGATTAATTTGAGACACAGTTGGGGACTTGATGAATACAATAAATAAGCAAACGAAATAAAGAAAGTACCATGCATACCAAAATTATTTCTACTTTGAAAATACTTGTACCTGTACATTGTAGTTCTGTGCCTGATAAAGTTTGGTTTGCAATACATTTCCGTTCTTTATGTCCACTGTAGTGCTCGTAACCAGCCTTACAGTCTGTTAAAAGTGTTTCGTTGAATTTTATTGTCCCATTTGCATTTTCTTCGAGATCATAGAAGTGGTGATCCGGTTGTAGATCACCTAGGCTACACTTCAATGCTGCAAGATAAATGTTCTTAGAATAGAGACTGTTTCCAACAGTGATACAGATAATGACAAAAACAACAATATGAACTTCACATGGCTTATTGGAGCAGCTATGAAATATATTCTGTCTACCTACCGATGCATTTAGGCACTGGCGGGCTCCAGGTATGGTTTGGTTGACACTGGATTGTAATTTGCACCTTAGTGTCAAACTCAAACCCGTCAACACATATCGGCTTCAGGGACTGACCAGCTTCATAAAACTCAGTGCCAGTCTGATCTTGAAAGTCTCCATTTAGAAGAGACGGGGCCTTGCAAAGGGCATCTGTATAAAATAATAAGGACATGACAATAGGTAAAAAAAATGCATACTATCTATACAGGAGTTTTAAATTGCAGATTACTATATTTATATATAACATAAATAACTGCAATGTAACATATATTATGTAAGTTATTCACGTTCCAGCCAGTTATCGAGATCATATTCAACGTAGAAATGGAACCGACAAATACTCAAAACAGCAGTGGTCATGAACCATCTACTACAGTCAATTTATTGGGGTAGTATACATTTACCCTTTTTTATGAATATATTATAGTAATCTCAATTGCTCATTCCAGATCAGAACTTCATAATAAACTAGAAGTTTGTGTTTGTCACAAAAACAGATGTCTGCCCATTCATCCTCTTTCTAATACACAAGTGTAATGTCTGTTTAGATATACGAGTTATTGCCCTTGATATCTTAAAAGTACATGGTGTCACACATATATCTGAAACTGCTTGAGCTAGAGCCAAACAACATTACAGGAATCACCAGCATGAGTTTTTTGTTGTTTCATAGTTACGTGCAAAGCCATGTAAATTTAAGTTATCAAGGACAAGAACTGCAATGTTATCCATGGGAGACATCCCCCAAAGATGCACAACAACTCATGCTGGTCAACATTCCTTTGAAGTTTGGTGAATTTAGCCCTAGAGGTTTCAGAGGTACAGTTTTTCTATTTTAAGTTATCATATCAGGGGAAATAACTAGACAATTACCAGAGGGAGACAATTAAAAAAATCTCAGGTGCACAACAACTCATGCTGATCAATATGCCTTTGAAGTTTGGTTACTCTATCACTAGCGGTTTCAGATACGCGCAAAACAATATTTTTCTAAATCTAAGTCATCAGGGGTAATTACTGCACATTTATCAGGGGGGGGGGGGACAATTCAAACTCCCCATGTGCACAACAACCCATACTAGTGAACATTCCTGCGAAGTTTGGTGAGTTTAGCCCGACTGGATTCAGGGATACAGGCAACACAAAGGCTCTCTAATTTTAGGTAATCATACCAGGGGCAATAGCTCAACAATTATCACTGGGAGAAAATTCAAACACCCCAGGTGCACAACAACCCATGCTGGTCAACATTCATGTGAGGTTTAGTGACTCTAGCGAGGGATACAGGCGATACAAAGTTTCGCTAATTTCAAGTTATCATATTAGAGGTAATAATTCAACAATTATCAGGGGGAAACGATTAAAAAACCTAGGTGCACAACAACGCATAAGGGGGAGACAATTCAATACCCCAGGTGCACAACAACTCAATAACTCATGCTGGTCAACATTCTAGCCTTACTGATTTTAGTGATACACGCGGTACAAAGTTTCTCTAATTTTATGTTATCATATCAGGGAAATAACTCAACACGTATCAGATGAGATAATTTAAAAACCAAAAGTGCACAACAACGTATGCTGGTCAAACATTCCTTTGAAGTTTGGTGACTCTAGCACAAGCGGCTTTAGAGATACGCGCGACACAAGTTTTTGACAGACAGACGGACGAACAGACAAATCTGGCAATCCCCATAAATGGCGGAGACATATATAACTGAAAAAATACTAATTCTGTAACAATGACTTTTTTACCAGTAAACAATGAAACAATATATGCATCGATTACCGCACAAACCGTCATGCCCGGTCCAGTTGCCATCGTGTCCGCAGGTGCGCAAAGCCGCATTGTCCATAGATAGTCGGAAGAGAGTTTCATTGCACACTGCCGTTGCCACAGTACCATATTCATAGAAATCTTGGTTGCTATCCATGAAATCGCCGTTAAGCATATATGTATAATGGCCACCAGTCAACATTACTGGTCTACTGCACTGTACAGGTCTGCACTGTGGTAAGTTGTCCCATTGGCCGTCTTCTGTGCACTCGATTCGGGGAACATTTGCATCGAAACCTTTCGCACATAATACATATACAGCAGTTCCACTTCCTAATGTCCCAAATGTGAAGTATGTATTGTTTTCAAGTTTCAAAGTTCCATTTACAAAACCGTTAGGAAATAAGCATGTAATACGTTCGCAAATAGGCTGGTCTTCGCTCCAATTTCCTGAGGCTAGACATTGCATTGTGCGGTTTTGCTCAGATTTATAACCTGGCGCACATTCCCAGTATATAATGACGGAGTAGTTGGAAAAGGTAATCTGTGTATAATTACCATTTGAAAAATTGGTAGGCATGCTGCACTGTATTTCTAAAAAAGAATTATACAATTAAAATAAAGAATTCAGTGTCCGTAAATGTTCATGAAAATGATATTTAAGCTTTAACATTATTCGCATTGACATATTTAATTGACCTTTTTGTCAAAATAATATCTTTAACTTACAAAGAAATAAACAGAAACCAAAATTAAGCATATCGGTTCTGCAAATATTCCTGTAAATAACCATATTGTTTTAAGAGTAGTACTGGCATTGTCATTATTTTACCATTACTATTTTAAGAATATTATCCAAACTGTTCTCGATTTCAGAACCTATACACCATAAACCAAATAATCAACGCCTTTTTACGAAGTATGGTTGGTCGAAAAACAGAATTAATACAAATAGTAGGGTTCAATTACAATATCTTGAACTTGTATATTTATGATTTAACAATTAAAACCCTTTTGATAATATACATGTACGTCCCGCAATGTCATTATGTGTAACATTATTTCTTGAAAGTCTCGTAAAGTATAAAAACACAAACCAACACAAGTAGGGACAGTAGCATTAAAGCTCCTGTTTGCCAGGCACATTGTGGATTTGCTTCCTATAAGTGTATAATTGCCATCGCACGAGAAGTCCAACACCGTCCCTGTTGACACGAGCTGCTTTATACTATTCAAATAGCCTGTTCCGTTTCTCATCGTTATCATCAAAGATCCGGATGAAGCAGGCAGTAGGCAGTCGTGGCTCTCTGAATTGATTCAGATTCTTCCCATTTTAAAGTCAATCAAAACCTAGATTAAACTTTCGCTACCAATGTCGCATCTGTCATTTATCCAGATGAAATCCAATCTGATTGTTACTGTTAAAATTTTTATGAAACAAAAATAAAGAAAAAGGGGAAACTGAAAATTGTAACAGGCGACAAAGTTTGTAGACAACAAAGGTTGGCAGCGAAGGAGTTAAGGCCATTTGATGACGTTTTCAATACATGTATATAATATCAGAAACTGGAATGCCAAGGTCTCACTCTTGATATGTTGTATGTGGTAAGTAGAGTATCATGTGTAAGTAAATCGTAAATATTTATTAGAACACAAACGAAATACAAATGTTTATATTAAATAAGTATCATGAAGTACGATAAGTACGATACTATTGAGAAGGTCCATTGTTTAATGTACAATAAAAGGTGAGGGGTGTTTTAAACGATACATTGTTTGTCTTATACAAATATAATTCAAATGATGTTTTAAAAAACCTTTAGTGTTAAACATTTAAGACAAACATCTTAAACGTATTTTTTTTACTCATCACACAGTATTAAAGAATTGACTTACTTCTGTGCTCTGTCTTGATTAAAAACTGTCAAAAAGAAATAAATCGATACTTGTAACGGAATTTGATGCTAATCAACAGTAGAATATTACAAAAATAAATTTATAAACGAAATCAGTAAACAAACTATATTTAAAAAAAAAATAACCTGAATAAATCTGTACTTCACATAATTGGAGAAAAGATGATCCCCAAGAGCGCGACGGAGCCACTAAAAGGATGGATGAGAACCTTTTTACTGAATCAATTGCAACATCTATCAGTGAGTTGTTGTAGAGTTGGGGCCTATCAATTCTGTCATCGTGCAAAGTTGTAGAAGATGGCAGACCGATAATCCGGAAATTTTTATGCCTGTCTGAAAGAATAATATAATGTATACATATGCAGTATCAATAAGTAGTTTATTTGTGTTTTTGAATGAAGATGTTCACCGTATTCAAAAAGAAGTATATATCATTATAGTAAAAGTTTCCTTTCAAAATAATAAAAAATGAATAGCAGTGTTATCAGTAATAATTTACATATCGCATTTAATATTTTCTTGGAAAGTGAAAGTTTGAAACAAACACTTTCGACATATCGCATCATGTATCCTATGGTATTCATTAGTAACTTTGTTTGGTTTATGAGTTTGCTACTGATGATTAAAACCTTAAAATGCTTAGATACTGCTCTGTGGAAGCAATGTTTAAAGACAGCAACCAGAGTCGACTTGCTTAAAGACAGTAGCTTCTAACAACGTCACACTTTAAATCTTTAAAATGTTCAATGTCGTATGTCAATATCAACAACTCATTTGAAACGGAAACAGTCGAAAAGTGTCGACTAATTATCACATTCATAAACAAGGCAAAGACAAGTCTAGATTTTATATTGTAGCAAGATAATGCCAAGTCTTTTGGGTGTGTACATGATATACCAATCATTTGACGGTATAAAGCATTCCCATAACGTTATCCAGAAGAAAGGTTAGTGATTCACAAAATTCTACGCAAGACCAATTGGTGTAATATTTCTTCGGGTCGTCAGTAAAGAAAGCTTTTTCAGCATTACATGTTTTTCTCGGGCAAATAATATCTGTATTAAGCTAGTAAATAAAAAAGTATTAAAGTGAAGCAGGAAAAGCCACACACAAAACGCCACCATCATCAACACACCGACAGAAAGCAATTTATATAGCAATTTATACAGATACACACACATACAGTAGAAAGTCACATACAAGACGCAATCACCACTAACACACCGATAAACAGCATGTCACACACACACACACACACACACACAACCAAACACACGCAAACACACGAGAAGAACACAGAAAACAAGAAAACACCAACATAATTACAAAATAACCAGAAACAAACATGAACAAAGCACAAGCACAGACACAAGATAAACAAAAGTAAGAGTGACAAAGAGATAACCGCCTGGGCACGGTCAGTAGCAATATCACCACTGGGGGTTTAAACCGGTTTATGGACGTTCTAACCTCACACTTATCTCAAAGTCACCCTAGCGAAATAAATATTGTAAATAAAGGTATCCCTACCGGACTTCCCCACAACATAGACGACAGTAATCACTTGAAGACTACTAAAACAGGGCTACATATAAGGTACAAAATTTCCTAAATTTTCTCACCGTAATGTCCTGCTCATCAGCAAAATTTTAATTTACGTACTGTTTTACATTTCACACCCGGAGTTTTAGGGTGATGTCGTTTACAAACTTCAAAGTATTGTTGGACACACATATTTTGATACTTTGTCAAACGTATCAAACAATTCATTATAAAGGGCTATAATCCCTATATACTGCAGCGTACTACATGTTTGGTGGTCCACCCCTTATCAGTTTGACATTATGCCTTTCTCTTTCCTAGTGCGACAACAGGAAATACTTTTTTTTTTTTTTCTTTTTTTTCTTTTTTTTTTTACACACACTCGAACTATTATACATTGTAAACATAACCAAACATTTCAGTTACATACACTCAACAAATTTAATTATACAGTGTATCAACATAAATGAAAAACCATACATCTCTAAGATTTTTTTTGTGCACGTATGTTTCAAAATTCAACGCTTGTTTCTTTCTATCTAGTATGTTAAATGCAGCTTGGAATAAAATATCTTACCAATGTCCAAAGATTCCTTTCTTCGTCAGTGATGTTGGATGATTTGTATATATCCCATGAAAGACATAAATAACTTTTAATTCCTTCATTAGAAGGTTTAATCTTTTTTATTTTACACAGGAATATATATCTCTTTACTTCTAAAAGTAAAACATCTAGTTTAATATTCTTGTTGCATGTTCCCAATAATATGCACATGCTATCAAGTTTTAGGTCAGGATGATATTGCGACACTTTGTCTGAAATATAGTTTAACAATGGTTTAACTTCACAACATTCCCAAAATAGACACAAATTATTGTCTACAATTTTCATTTTAAATAACAATGAATTTGTCGGTAATATTCTATGCATTATTCTAATTTGTAACCATTGAATAGATGTATCTCTTGTGCACTTAAACACATAGCTGTATACCGATTTCCAGTTAATATCTTTATTTTCAAATATAGATATCCACTTTATTTTACTAGTACGGACCTCTTCATTTTTAGAAAGAGTTTTATATACAAACTTATTCATGTCCTTTCTAGTTAGAATTGGGTACATGTAACAGCTTATAGTTGGAAAATTGACAATAGAACCATGAATTTCTTTTATAGTGAAACCGCATTTATCAATAAATAACTTTGTAACATTCTTCAAGCTATTATATTGAAGAAAATTAATTTTTCTTCCAGTAATGTTTTCTAAGTATGTTAAACTTAAGAATTTTCCTTCATTGTCTATAATATCTTTTACATATCTTATACCTCTATCATACAACGCTGGAAAAAATATCGGTTTTTTATCTATAAGAAGATGTTCATTATAGAATATTGGCATATTATAAACCTCGGAGAGATCTTCAAAGCAAAAACTTTTAGAATACATTATATATGCTTTAGATACATCAATCCAAAATTCATTTTTTTCCTTTTTTAAAATTAGTTCACAGAACATTTTCCCTGTGTTAAAGAGTTTATTCATATCGACCAGGTTTTCCAATAAATTGTAACATTTGCCATTATTATGTAAAATGAAGTTTCTTAACCATTTAATTTTCAGACTACCTATATAACTATTTATGTCAGTTATCTTTAAACCCCCTTCTGTGTAGTCTTTAATTGACACGCATTTTTTAATTTTTGCTTTTCCATCCCATATAAAATCCAAAAATATTTTTTCAAGCATTTCTATAAAACCCGATTTTGGTGTTGGCAAACTTGTGTAAATAGATGTGTGAACATTGGCAATAGCAGTGATTTTACAACAGTTATTCTTCCAATCGGTGTTAATTTTCTTCGTTTCCAATAAGAAATGCATTTCTGTACCTTTAATAACTTATTTTCAAAGTTCAAACTGCAAATGCCTTTCAAATTTACATCGAAAACTATTCCAAGTAATGTGAATCTAGTTTCTCCCCAAGACAATTTCCATTTAGTTTTGATTGATTTTTTTGTATATTTCAGCGGACCTAACCATATAACCTTTGTTTTATCAAAGTTTACTTTTAATCCTGATATCAATGCAAAATTATTGAGTGTTTCTAGAACACTTTCTAATGTTTTTTCTGATCCATCTAGAAGTAAAGAAGTGTCATCTGCAAATTGCGATGTTAAGTATTCGTCATCCTTGATTTTAATTCCTTTAATATTTTTGCAATGTTTTATTTTTATGGATAAAATTTCAGCACAAAGGATAAATATGTACGGCGAAATAGGATCCCCTTGTCTGCAGCCTCTTTTCACATGGAAAAAATCTGATAAAAACCCGTTTAAGTGTACACATACATTTGTGTTATGCAAAAACAAACTAATCCAAGTTTTAAACATATCACCAAAGCCGAAAAAAGATAATGTTTTCTCGATGAATTGAAAAGACAATGAATCAAAAGCCTTCTCAAAGTCGATAAGCATTAGTAAGCCTGGAGTATCATTGTCTTCACAATATTTCATGATATCGTACACAAGTCTAGTATTTTCACCAATGTACCTTCCTTTTACGAAGCCTGTTTGATCCCGAGACACTAAAGTGTCTAAGACGTTTTTCAGCCTGTTGGCAATACTACCAGAAGCCAGTTTGTACAAAACATTGAGCAATGTTATCGGTCTCCAATTTTTCAAAAACTGTTTCGGTTTGTTGTCTTTTGGAATACAAGTAATTGTACCTAATTTAATATTTCTGGAAAAATTTTCATCTAAAAAGGCACAATTTAATGCTTTTACAACAAAAGGACCGATTCTATTCCAAAACACCTTAAAAAAATTTGATGAAAATCCGTCACACCCAGGACTTTTGTCATTCTTCATATTTTTTAATGTATTTGAGACTTCTTCGAAAGTTAGCAAACCCTCCAAACTTTTCTTTTGATCTATATTTAGCTTTTTAAATTTACAACCGTCTAATTCTCTTTCCAAATCAATATCTTTTTCTATATTCTGTTCGTTATATAAGCTCTCATAAAAAAGTCTTGTTTCGCGTAATATTTCTTTTTGATAAAAAATTAATGCCCCATCTTTTTCAATAAAATTTATGTTTTTACATGTTGCATTATATTTTTCTAAATTACAAAAGTAGTTTGTGGTCTTTTCACCTTCGTCTATCCATTTAGATCTTGATCTAACAAAAGCCCCTTTAAGTTTTTCATTTCTTATCTTTTCAAGTTTATTTTTCAACATAAGTAATTTTTCCTTATTTTCCTCCGTCAAACATGACTCAATATTTGCAATTTCATTTTGTAAACTGGCTTCCATATTTTTTTTTTGCTTCGCTTTATAACTTGAGTATGATATTGTTTTACCTCGTATTTCCATTAACAAAGTTTCAATAAATAACTGATAATAAATAACAAAATGTATATCGGATCTATTCATCGTAAGTACCCGTTCAGAGTCATACACCAGTGCACAGTATTGCAAAATAATATCATCTATCTTGTCATTTATACAGTTAATATATGCAATGTCATTTAACAAAGAATTATTAAATTTCCACAATCCTTTTCCATGAGCAATATCTGAGAAGCACATTTCTAACCATATTACAGAATGGTCAGATTTATAACTCGCGTCAACATCGCATTTTCTCAAAAATTTATCCATATTATCAGTAATCAAAAAGAAATCCAGTCTGCCTTGTTGCAAAGGTGAAAGTCTTCTCCAAGTAAATTTTGTATTGTCTCCATGTAATTCTCTAAATGGATCTATCAAATTCCTATTGGTTATCTGCGATAAAACCTTACCTCTAGCTTTAACATTATTATTTGCGGTTTTGTAACCTTTATAGTCTTTGTAAGGATCTGGTACAAGATTAAAGTCTCCACATAAAATAAATCTATCCTTTTCATCAAACGAATCAATAGTGTTAAAATAGTAGAGAAAAAACCTGGATCATCCCTATTTGGAGCATAAATATTCATCAATATGAAAAGTATATCATTGAAAACAAGTTCAACAGCAATAAAATGTCCATTACTATCCCTTTTAATATTTAATATTTTGATATCGAGATGTTTTCTGAATAAAATAGCTACTCCCTTTGCATTATATTTGCCATGACTAAAAACACATTCCCCGTCCCATTCAGAATAAATTTTCTTTTCATTTTCATACGTAAAATGTGTTTCTTGTAAGCATAGTACATCCACTTTTTGATCCTTGAATAAATTAAAAATATTATTTCTCTTTTTACAATTATTCAATCCTCGACAGTTGTAAGAATGTATTTTTAAATTACCAACCATCATCAATATAGAAAAAATATTGTTCTATATCATTAGTAAGAACTACATTTGACTTGTTGAAACAATGGTCTAATATTTGTATGAAATATTTATATTTGTACCTTCCACAACCAGTGGTATTACAGCACACACACACACACATACAATCATATACAAATATACAGCTTGTAAACAAACATGAAGAAACAAACGCATAACCATAGCAACAAATATACTACATACACCAAGCAAAGAAGTTTTTTGTTCATTTACAAAATACCGTTTTACATCTACCCTAAAACAACAACAACAAAGTCTCTTATCTATAAAAGATACAAGAGTATGCCCTTTCACAAAAGTGTCATATAATCTAGATTCCCTCGACACAACGGCAATTACGAGCGGGAACTATATATAAACATGCCTCATGTAGACACAGCGTTACTGCATACATGTGTAGACCCAAACCAGACAACTTCTCTAGGAGTTGTCTGATCCGGGTCTTCTATGATTGCTTATTGGTGTATAATAGACCTGTCTCTACGAACATCCCTACACTGTACACCCGTATGTTCTTTTAAAAACTACAGCTTATAAATATGCATGATGCCTTTACCTTAATCCACTAAGTATAACAAATATATGCACAAATATATACATACAAACATCATAGTTCAATATACGCTTAAAAGAAACAAACTGGTTCCGGTAAGTAAAGTAGCAGACTGCAAAATAAATATCTACTTTCTAGATACCAAATGGACCAGAAAGCAAGTACACCTTATCAGTTAGATGTATATCCCCATTCTGTTTGCAGGAAATACTTAATACTCTATGAAGGGATCCTCTTAATATGGAATAAACAGTCAAACAGGGAGAGCCACATACGAAAAGACACTGCATCAAACAAGAAACGGCCAGCCACAAGACAAAACCTAACGGGACGAATACCAAGACATAAAACATTAAAAATGAAGCATTAAATAACAAAGTTGAACAAAGGGTGAAATCAGGAGTACGGCCTTTGAACAGTCAGTAGCCCAAATGGCCACTGGGGGTACCCAACCTCGCACTTATCTCAACGTCACCCAAGTCAAAATCTAAAGTAAACCCAGACAACTACACAACATGAGTAACGATGTCAAATATTCTGAAAATGGGTGATACTAGATAATTTTGAAATAAACTGAAACTGTAAACAAGTAACGTCATCATTTAAATGACGTAATAAGTTAAAAAGTACGGGAGAAGTATAGGAAAAAATCATGAAAAATTTCGACACCGAAAATTCAAAATAAATCGGATGAAAATATAAAAACAAGTGAATACTAAATATGTAACTGTTTAATTTGGAAAGGAATAAACATGATTGACATCGTAAACATGTACTCGATGGCCATTCAGAGACGAGAGTAATTTTACTGAGTGGGGAATCTTGATATTTGCATTTTTGCCAGTTCTGTCGTACCAAAAAATGGACTTCTCCACAATTGCTCTGGCCTCTGAATGTTTACGATGTCATTTTTATGCCCCCATTGACGATAGTCAGGGGGCATATTGTTTTGCCCTGTCTGTTTGTCTGTTTGTTTGTTTGTCAGCAACTTTAACATTGGTCATAACTTTTGAGCCAGTACAGATAGAAACTTGATATTTGGGATGCATATGTATCTCATAAAGCCGCACATTTTGAGGGGTGACATGTCAAAGTCAAGGTCATCTTTCAAGGTCAGAGGTCAAATATATGGGTCAAATCACCGACTTTAACGTTGGCCATAACTTTTGGACCAGTAGAGATAGAGATTTGATATTTGGCATGCTTGTGTATCTCATGATTGGGGCTGCACATTTTGAGGGGTGACATGTCACGGTCAAGGTCATCCTTCAAGGTCAGAGGTCAAATAAATGAGGGGGCATAGTATTTCACAAACACATCTTGTTGGTTGTCATTAAAATGGTTACATATTTAATATGCCACAACAAGAAAACACATAAAATGTACATAACTACTAAAACACAAAGAGGGTTTTAGAGACGCACAAAGACAAAACAAATAATACGGGGAATATTGAAATACCGCCTTGGAACGGTCAGTGGCAAAAGTCACCGGGGGTTTAATTGAAAAGTAGTTAAGTCAAGCAGGCTAGGCACGTACAAGACGCAACGACCACCAAAACACCGATGGATAGCATCACACACACACACACACACACACACACACACACACACACACACACACACACACACACACACACACACACACACACACACACACACACACACACACACACACACACACACACACACACACACACACACACACACACACACACACACACACACACACACACACACACACACACACACACACACACACACACACACACACACACACACACACACACACACACACACACACACACACACACACACACACACACACCCAAACGCACACTCACACACGAGATGAACACAGAAAACACCAACCGGCTTAACGGTGCCCAACCTCACCCTTATTCCATCCTAATCTTAAAAGACAAACAGTGTAAATAAACGCATCCCCTCTCGCGATGGCAAATTGCATGTACAACGAAAACATATTTAAGTGAAACAACTATATCCACTTATCGCTAGTGTACTCAATGATTAAGCTGCAAACCGAGTACCTGTTGAAAAGTAATAAATGGTACCAAACAAACGAGATCCGACGTCCTTATTCCGTTCTGCAATTTTCTCTTTTTGCATTTCTACTTTTGCTTTCGAAGGATCGCCCATTTTAAGAATACATGTACTTCACAACAGCAGGTGTCAAGTGTTTGTGTGGCGGCCATAAAAAACTTGCCCCGTGTTTCATTCTCAGTGTCGTTATATTTTCTGGTACTTCTGGATCATTAGTTTTGATGTTATTAGTTTTGAAAATTGAAAACTGCTTAAGCTGGTGCTAGGGGCGAGTAGTGTTGCACTTTTAATTACTACTCATTAACAGACTCAATAAAACCGAATCTGCATTTTGCATTTCTACTTTTTCTTTCGACGGATCACCCATTTTCAGAATATTCATAGAGTGTTTAACCTTTCTTGTCGGCGTACATGAAAACAGGGCAGCGTAATTGCCAACTATAAAAGGGTTGACAATCAGACATGCAGTATGTTGTAATCATATAGGACTACTACTAGAGGATCATATTTCTTGTAACTGAATTATTTAACATATTTGATGAATAAAGTGAGAACATGGGTATGTCCAATAATTTTACGAATTTGTAAATCACATCACCATAAAATTCAGGATGTGAAAAACCGTATAGCAGGAGCATCTTAAATTCTGAAGGGTGGTGATCCCCCGAAAGCAAAAATTACAACACAAAAAGAGATTGGTTTGATTGAGTCTGTTCATGAGCAGTAATTGAAAGTGCAACACTGCTCACGCCCCCTAGCACCGGCTTTAGCGGTATTCAATTTTCAGAACAAGAAGTACTGAAAGTCATGATCTCGAAGGATCAGAAGGTATAACAACACTGAGAATTTATAATATCCATAATATTTTCAGTTAAAATGAAATTTAGACTGTTAAGATCGTCAACAGAAAATCAAGCTCTAGCGAAACGAATACTTTGAGATATACACCCCATAAGGTTGGGCACCAGGAACATCTCCGCCAAGATGAGGTAAATTTACAATATCAAAATCAATATCTTCTCTTTTGTCATACATTTCACAAGAAATCATTCCATTGTCAATTTTAAGGTCTAGATAAAAAATTCTGAATAGAGTTGATTCAAGAAATACTGCAGAAAATATCAAGAAAAATTGCAGAAATATTGGAAGGGTTAGCTTTATTCAATTTGAGTTCTTTTGGGTAAATGGTAGGAATTAAAACATCAAAGAAAGCGTTCACTAAGTCCAAACGTAACATGAAAACACTATCATAGCAGTACAGACACAAAATCGGAGACCAGTGGTGCACAATTCGTACCCATAAGAATATCAATCACCTGACAGTAAATAGCATTCCAATAACGATTGAAATTGTTATCCAGAAGAAACGTAAGTGATTCGCACACTTTTAAGCAAGTTCAATTGGTGTACTATTTCATTGGATCGTCAGTAAAGAAAGCTTTATCAGTATTAGATGCCAGAAATGATGTTTTTCTCGGGCAAATATTTTATGGATCAAGTTAGTAAGTTAATCTTTAATTAAATCATGAGGAAGGGTTGTGTACAAAGTAAAAAGTCGTATGTTCTTACAGTGGATGCAAGAAACCGTTTGATCTTAAACGTACAAATATGAGTCATGCAGGAAACACCACATATAAAACAAACGGCCGCCCGACAGCAACACAACTTTAAAAAATAAACATATCCCCCTCCGACTAATCTACAACAACCGCCTTGGCAAATACAGTGGTAAAGTGCATGTAAAACGAAAACATATTTAGTGAAACAAACTGTATACGCCTATCGCAAGTAAATCGATTATTGAGCTGCAAACCGACTAACTGTAGAAAAGTAATAAAGTTTACGACACAAACGATATAGTAGAGATACCCGGCGTCCTCCTTTCGTTTCCGGATTTAAGATGTCGCTTTCATAGAGTATTAAACCTTTCTTGTCGGCGTATATGAAAAGGGGATAGCGTGGTTGCCAACTGTAAAAGGGTTGATAACCAGACATGCAGTATGTTGTAGTACTGTAGGATTATTTCCCTTTTTAATGATTCTTTAACATGTTTGATGAACAAAGTGAGAAAATGGATATGTCCAATAGTCTTACGAAGTTTGTAAATCACATCACCATAAAATTCAGGATGTGAAATACCGTATCGCAGGAGTGCCTTGAGATTACATTTGTACTTGCCAATAAGTGAGAGATATCGTTAATAAATTTAGAGAAAGTTTTTCGTAGTTTATGGTATCTATATCCTTGCTAAGCAGCTTTTCAGTTAAAATGAGATTTCGACTGTTAAAATCATCAACAGATGAACAAGTTTGTTTAAGACTTCTGAATAGTTTTGAATAGAACAAAGGAAATTTATTCCAGAATTGTCATGTCTTGTCACAATAGAATTGTACTTGTTGTTTTATCTTTGTTAAACAAGAAGTCAAATATTGACAATTTTGTCGTTATTTATGTAGTATTGGTAACCAGTACATTGTAGGAAGTTTATGTTGTGTAATTTTAATATCTGGTCCAGGTTGTTCACACTTTTCGTCAGTAGTAACTAAAATGTATGACTTGGTATTAATAATTTCCTGCTTCAAGGCATCAATATAATGTAATAGTCAAATAATAATGACATTATTCGATGCCTCATCAGCACGAACAAAGACGTCTGTTTAGTGGAACTCCTGTAAACCCTTTTTAAGATGACTAAACGACGAATTATATAAAAAAGTATTTTGTTCCAATTTGAAAGAGCATAATTCTCTACGACACCATTTATTACTAATATTGTGTAAAGCCTTAGCAATCTGACCTCGACAAGAGTTAATATATATGTACTTCACAACAGCAGGTGTTAGGTGCTTGTGTGGCGGCCGTAAAACGTCGCCCCGTACTTCATTTTCAATGTTGTTATATTTTCTGGTCCTTCGGGATAATTAGTTTTCATGTTATTGGGTTTTAAAATTGAAAACTGCTTAAGCCGGTGCTAGGGGCGTGAGTAATGTTGCACATTTAATTACTTCTCATGAACAGATTCAATAAAATCGAGTCTGCAATTTTCTCTTTTTGCAATTCTACGTTTGCTTTCGAAGGATCACCCATTTTTCAGAATATATTAAATATATCAATGATGGTATTCTATATTTGGGACCTTTGTTATTTCATATCCTCAATGTTTAATGTTTATGTCTTGATATGCGTCCCGTTAGGTTTTGTCTTGTAGCTGTGTCGTTTCTTGTTTGAATGCATTTGGTGCCGTGTCCTTTCGTGTATGGCTTTCCCTGTTTGACTGTTTTTTTCTCCATTTTTAGAGGAACACTTACATCTAATGAAGCATGCATCGATGAAAACACGATGATCAAGTCTGTTTGCACTGTCAATCATATTACAAAACATCAACAAAGCCCCTTTGTCTCTCCTTTGTAAAATACATAAATACCTTTTCCGGTAGAGGTTGCATAGCCACCTTTCGGGCACCTTACAATTTCGATCGGGTCATGATAAATCCTTAAGAAACTGGATCATATACGAATAACAGTGGCTCACTATCATGAAGATTGCGCATGGACTGTATTACACGATTTCAGGATAATTTGACTATGTGTGAGTTTATTGCTCACCATGTTTGACATCTCATTTGTGTTATACTTGATACCTTAAAAAATCATGGGATCGCACATTAGCTCTAGAGTGTAAAATTCACTCATCTCTCCTGAGACGCCTTGAGCCAAAATTTTATGTTATAAGACTGACTTTCAGGCAGACGTTAAACTGTGAAAGTAACTTTGAAAATTAAAATGAATGAAAGAAAAACAGTATGTATACATGTATTGTATAAATCGAGGTCCGATGTATTAGTGCTTTACACTGGGCATCTAAAAGAACCAAAGAATCTCAGTCGATAATAATAAAAGCATCGCACCGGGTTTCTCTGTATCCTTGCCCTACTCTCTGGGGCGTCCAATTAGCCCATAGTGAGCAGCAACGGACGTTAATTAACACAAACAAATCATTATAGAATGGTGAGTACGTAATCTAGTTACTTACTTTGATGCGAATCCCGATTGAATATCCGAATTCCTTTCAGTGTATATGTTCCATTGAGATCAACTGTCCATGTAGCTTCTGTATTTTTTTTACCGCTCGTATGGGAACAGCTACCAGCACCCATATTGTGGTTAGTGTTACCGTCGACAGCGAGGTCCGATGTATATTTCTTAAACGTACCCGGCGTTTGTGTTGTATTCTTGCCTAAAGCGATATTATTTCCTGTGAATAGAAAGTATTTCATTGCACATAGGTTTTGTAACATGACAATTATTTAAATGTAGCATTCCATTGGAATGTCACATAATACTAATGAAAATGATTTATTAAGTTAGTTAATAATTATATTCACAAACAACAGAAAAAGGTTTGGTCCTGTTAAACACTGTAGAATAATATTGTTCCATAAGCAAACAGACCAGACACAGATCAGTCTGTGTATTTATGACGTAAAGGGTTAACATACCCAGTGTAAAGAACTGTTACACAGTACTATTCTAACAAACAACCAGCATCCGGGTTACGAACAAACTCTCGACCTCCAGTTTGAAATTGCATGAGTTAAGAAAAGGCTATCATACAAAGTCTATACTTGATTAACATATTTTACAAAACTTTGAATATTTTAAATGACTCTGTTCATGTTTTAAAGAATCAAGGCCTGCAACATATCATATACATGTGAATGTCCTCCCCACTGTTTAATACCTTGCCATCTGTTTACTGAATGATTGAGCAACAAATGTCAACATCATGAACCATTGAACTTTTTGTGCTTGGAAAAATAGGAAAAGTAGCTAATAGATATAAAATAAATAGTGTCAATGATAACAGACGTGTTAAGTTAGCTGCTAGTATAGATAGTTACTTCGCTATAGGTAAATCGAATTTAAAACAAATCCGTTTTTAAATGATTAGTCAGACATGGATTTATAGCCAGCCTAAATCAATTTTGTGATTTTTTTTGATATTAATAGGCATTTCGAAAGGAATGTTGACCCATTAACCCTATGCTGTGTATTTTAGGAGCTGACTGTCAGGTAGCTGATACACAAACTGATAAGGCGGGCTACCATCACAGAGCATCAATGTATAATGCATAACTTTATCTCGTATGACTATGGACCCTGACTGGACACTGCAGGAGCACAGCTGGATATTGTGTATATGTCACTTATATAAGAAGCTTTGAAATGCCTTTAATCATACTTTATTGCCATACTGTCATTTCTAAAGTACAAATATGAGCCATGCAGGAAACACCAAATACAGAACAAACAGCCACCCGAACAGCGACACAGGGAACCAAAGCAAATATGCATAAAATGTGTTACCAACAACATAAAGAGATGCACAAAGACAGTACAAACAAGCAATAGGGGGAAGATGGAACTACCGCCTTGGAACAGTCAGTGACAAAAGTCACTGGGGATTTAAACCAGTTATGGGGCGCCAAACCTCACACTTAATTTCATTCCCACCCAAAAAGACAAACAGTGTAAATAAACGTATCCCCTCTCCGACTTATCTACACCAACCGAGATCTAAGTTTGTTAATTGAATAACTATGTACTTTGTAAGCTATAAGATTTACCATTGCAACAATAAACACATATGTACACAGTAGAGTATGCATTCTGAAATTTATGTAATGTAACCTTTTTGTATCATTAATGTGTCTGAGAATATTGATTACTGCGAATATCTGTTATATACAAAAATCATTCGACGTTACATTGTGTGCATTGGCTTTACGTATGTTCGTCGTTGTTTAAACAAATAAACCTTGCAATACATATATTACGTATCAACGAAATATTGCCATTTTTTGGTATCGCACATTCCAATATTCGAATATAAATCAATAATAGATTCATACAAAGGTGGGTAATGTACAAATATATGAAATACATGTACAAAATGATCTTCGGGGCTTCAAATATAATATTGAAGCACAGCTGTATTTATCTTTGTAAAATTATAATCATTCACAAAGAGCAGGAAGATCATCTTTTACGATAATTGAAAATAATATATGAACCGCGTTATATAGGCATTATGCATTGTATCCTTAGAATTTTCAGGTAGTGTATACCAAGATCAACTGCCGATAAAGATCTTCAAAAATTTGTAATTGAAATATTGCAGATATTGACGAGGATAAAACAAAATCAAGCTGATCGGACATCCCCCATTTGCTAGAATGCTGATTTAGATAAACACCATGAGCTAAGTGCCAAAGTGAATTTTCTCATGATTTTGCTCTTGGTCGTTTTACTCCATCATACGTTTTTCTTTCTTTCAGAGTAGACCCCTAGGACGGTTCCTGTATGATCTGGTAAAAGTTCACTCTGCGTGCTTATGGAAACATATATATAAATATATATATATATATGTTTAATTGTGTAGGTTGCATCATAGCTCATGTGCATGTGCAGTTATAACACTATTTGTATTCAATACAACGATTCAATTATTTCTTACCTGAATATTCATGGATATTCATGGAGTAGAAACCAGAATAGAAAGATTGATGCCAATCATTGCAGACCTATTTTAGCTTGAGGTAAACTGCAAAGCCTAAAGGTTAGCTTAACAAGTCGAATCAAACCTGCAAAGTTCCAGCTGTCTGAGGCCACATTGTCCAACAGAATGCAACAAATGACGAACACCATCGAATTCATTATTACGAACAGTCAGAAACGTTTTGCCTGAAATCAATTAAAACATATAAATCAATTTAACGAAGATTGGACTTTCATCCATCACTCAGCTTGCAAAACTCATACACGGATAAATCAAAGGATTTTCAGTTTCCCTGTTGTATGATTTCACGAAATCCTTGAATCGACCCAATGCTCGTATCGACTCAAGGATTGTACTTAATCAGTGACTGTATCGATTCAAGTATTGTATCGATTCGATGATTAATTGACTCTGTCGATAGAATGTTTGCTTTTGAAACAGGGAATCTCTGTCTATAGAGTGTTTGCTTTTGAAGCAGGAAGACCCTGAAGCGATATTCAACGGAGTCAAATTAATGATTTTAAAAATGGTAGCAGTAAATCCTCGCGCTTTTGTTCCCAGAATGTAAGAGACGTGCCAGAACTTTCTGACCCGGTGTCAGTATAATATGACTGAGTCTGGGCTAAAGTTTAAACTTGCGTCCGTGTTTACCTGCTTAACGTGAAAGAAGGTTAACTCTAGTAGTGCTCTTCTGTGTCCGAAGTATGTCTCAAAAGTATGTATTAACCTTAGATGGCAAAATACAGACCTGTTGAACAAATTATTTAATCATCTTCAAAAAAACCTTGAATGTTGAGTGCGTACGAAATGAACAATGAAAGTGCTCTGGATATCTTTGAACACATCTGTTTTGAAATAATTATGCGAGGTAAAGCGTTCACACACTTCATTTGCCTCCTGACGTTCCGTTTCTTCATAAGAATCACGTAGACTTCGTAATATTGCAAATATTGCCATTCATTTTCCTGAGAATGAGCAAAACCTCGTTGCTGACATTCTGTTTAAAAACGATTGGGGCAACGTCAGTTCGGCTCTTGGTCAAAACTGGAGTTATTGTTTTAACTTGTGTAATATCCACTTTCTTAAAATTACTGTTCCCGTCATTTTTGCAAATGACGCACTGGTACTATTTTAATTAGCTGAACTTGTCTTCATATAGGCGTCCGCCATATCGCTGAAGCCACGTGTATGGGTTACAGCAAAAAGCAACACAGGTAGTTATTATTTTTATTATTATACCACATTTATATAGCGCTCTTTTCACACAGGATATGTGCGTTCAAAAGCGCTTCACATAGAAACATATACAAAACAGGGTATATTCAATGTGTAATTATAGAACATTTAAAATAAATATATTTGATACTTATATATAGATGAGAATAATAATAATAAAAAAAAAACAATTTATTTAGACCATAGGTAAAACAATTACCGTATTTTAACGGATTTGTAATAGGGTATATACGAATTTTAATTACAGCGTAAAATGTCCTGTAAAATAGTTGTAAAAAAACGGTCTAAAAATATTTGAAACCGTAAACAACGGATAAAAGATAAATACATCTATCACCGAAATATAAATAAGCGTATATGATGATAAGCTAACCGTGTTAGATAGAAAATAAAACGCTTGAAATTTTCGACAAGTACTAACCGCGTCCACACAGCTCAGTAGAAAAAAACGCATTAAAGTTTCTCGATCGCGATGCGCGCGCATCTCATTAGAGAACGACTGTTTGTATGGCGTAATAGAATGCAAATAAAACACGCAAGTAAGCGAAACCATACACCTATACAGCAAACCAAATAACAATTTCCTGCAATATTTTCTCGTAATATGTAATTCAGATGGGGTAATTCACTTAGCCATAATTAAGTACAATCAAAATACTCATACTTTGAATACAACTATAGTCATTGTAAAGCTGAAAATGATGTTAGTCGAATTATCCTGTTTGATATGCTTAATACATTTTAATGTTAAAGTAACCTAATATAAATGCTAGTAATACAATCGGTGAAACCATACCAAAATGTATAACTCAAACCAGTATAAATGTCGGTCTTTATGGCATGTGTTAAGTTAAAACACAGTAATAGTCACTCAGAAATCTCATAAACGAGCCCACTGCATGACTCTGCCTACAAATGTCGGTTTGGAGAGAAGTTGTTACTCTTACACATAGGATACGTACATACACCAATCGTCAACCCAAGTAGTCTGAATACTGTACCAACTCGGTGATATTATTTGCAATTAGATAGGAACCGCGCGAGTAACCAAACTAATACTAAATGGCAACGCAGTTACGAATAAATTGGTTGTAAAAAACGAATACATTTAGATGTTTAGTAGCAAGAGTGTATCTACATTATAAATGCTTTATATCCATACGTTAAACTATGCACGAGTAAGTATCGGATTGCACCTAATTAGGGCGATCTAATGGAATGTCACATTTATTTCTGCTATGAATAAGAGGTAGTGGCAAGTTTCTCAAGAATACACCAGGAAGTGTAGCAGCGAGTAGTTTAAGGGAGTAAAGTACAAAAATGAGTCATGCAGGAAACATTGCAGAACAATCAGTCGCCCGAACAGCAACACAAGGAAACAGCAAATGTACATAACTATAAAACCAACAAGAGACGCACAAAGACAAACAAACACACAATAGGGGGAAGATGAAGCACCGCCTTAGAACGGTCAGTGACAAAAGTCACTGGGGGGTTAAACCGGTTTATGGGCGCCCAACCTCACACTTATTTCATCCCCACCATAAAAGACAAACAGTGTAAATAAACGTATCCACTCTAATTTTATCTACAACAACCGCGACGGCAAATACAGTGGTAAAGTGCATGTATAACGAAAACATTTAAGGTAACAAACTGTATCTACCTATCGCTAGTGTACGCAATAATTGAGCTGCAAACAGAGTAACTGTAGAAAAGTAATAAAGGTACGACAAAAGCGAAAAAGTACAGATATCCGACGTTCTCCTACCATTTCTGGATTTAAGAGGTCGCCTTCATAGAGTACTGAACCTTTCTTGTCGGCGTACATGCAAAGAGGCCAGCGTGATTGCCAACTGTAAAAGGGTTGACAACCAAACATGCAGTATGTTGTAGTACTACAGGATCATATCACTTTTCAATGAATATTTTAACATATTTGATGAACAACGTGAGAAAATCTGTCCAATAATTTTACGAAGTTTGTAAATCACATCACCATAAATTTCAGGATGTTAAACACCGTGTCGCAGAAGCTTCTTGATATTAGATTGGTACTTGCCAATAAGCGAGATATTTCGATAGTAAAATTTAGAAAAAGTTTTTCTTAGTTTATAGTATCTATTTCCTTACTTAAGCAGTTTTTCAGTTAAAATGAGATTTCGACTGTTAAAATCGTCAATAAATGAAAAAGCTCTAGCAAAACAAATAAGTTGAGATATATAAACCCCGTAAGATCGGCACGGGAGCATCTCTGTCAAGATGAGGAAAATTTACAATATTAAAATCAAAATCATCTCTTTTGTCATATATTTTAAATGAAATAATTCCATTATCAATTTCAAGGTCTAGATCAAGAAAAGCTGCATAATTGTCGGACGGGTTAGCTTTATTCAATTTAAGTTCTTAAGGATAAATTGTAAGAATCAGCGCATCAAAGAAAGGGTTATCTAAGTTAAAAATATCATCCAAATATCGTCAATTTTCATTGAAGCCTTTTATAACATCTAATTGTGATTGTGGATTCAAAAGATAAACTGAATCCAGAAAGTATTTGCCAGTGAAAAAAACATCATTTCTTGCATGTAATGCTGAAAAAGCTTTCTTTACTGACGAGCAAATGAAATATTACACAAATTGGACTTGCTTAGAAGTTTGCGAATCACTTACCTTTCTTTTATAAAAAAAACATTATACGTTATGGGAACGCTATACCGTCAGGTAATTGGTATTCCTATGGGTACGAATTGTGCACCACTTGTCGCAGATTTGTTTTTGTAATGCTATGAGAGAGATTTCATTTTACGTTAATCTGAATATACAGGCTTTGTAAATATATCAAACAATCAAAACAGTCTTTTAAAATTATCATAGCAATACATTTTCATACTGTCATGATTTTCTCATTTCACGGATGGTCATAATAAGTTAAGAACAACCCGAATGATTCTGTTTTGTCTTTTATATGTTACAGGCAGATCGCTGGTGACGTTTATAAACAGTCTGGAACCTAATTAAAGGAATAAGAGGCACAGTCACTGGACCACGTTGTCGGATCAACACTGTGTGGCTTGTTGACTATGGTTCTTTGTAAAACACATATGCGTTTAGATCAGTTGTGATGTTAGTTGAGCAATTAGCTAATGTTTATGGTAGTCCTCTAACCTATGAATTAACCATTGTCATGTTCAGCGCGATCTGGATGTCAAATGTAACTAGCTTTGATCCGTATCAGTCACCGAGTAAGCGTGCCTCTCAACTGAAATTAGATGAGTTGTCTCTTAAACGCTTGATCAGTAAAACGTCTAGCTAATAAGAGTTTTAGCGAACATTTAGTTCAGCATGAGAATGATTACATGTAATTAAGAACACAAATTATACATTAAAAAATTGACAAATGAGAAATGGATGAGAATTCACAGCTTACACGTAAGATACAAACATATTCTCACACAAGTATCTTAAAGTGAGTGAATCAAAAAAAGCGTGTTGAATGTGAATTATGCGCTCAAGTAATCTTCACCGAAATCCGGTATGCAGTGTACTCGTAGTGTACTGTACTTGTAGTTTCACACTGCCCCTTTAACCGCGACCCGACCTGCCATTGCAAATTGCTCGGACCCAGATGTAACGCCTAGTCACTCGGCATCTCATCGGGATTCAAGATGTGTAATACTCGGCCAGTAGTTTCTCAAAAGCTGAGTCTAATCTGACGTTAATGAAAATATCCAGGTTTAAGCAAATAATAATTGTATTGTTACAGCCGGGTAAGGCTTAATAGAAAAATGCAAATACTATTGTGGGGTAGGCATTATCATCTTCATATTTTCCATAAAATACAAAGGAATGTAAATAGTTGAATTGAATGAAGAGTGTACTCCGACATTTCCAAATATATATTGTAAATCCCCTCAAAATCGGATGTTAACATTAGTATCAAACAGGCGACAACTTAATGCAAGTTGAAAGTCATGCAGAGAGCTCCCAATAAGAGCTTTCTGCATGACTTTCACCATGCATTAAACAGTCACCTGGTTAAAATACATAACGTGTTCATTATTAAAATTCCAGTTTATAGGGGTTTTACTATACATCGCGCTCATGCGTAATAAGATGCGTATTGACCGATTAAATCTTTCATTTCTCTGTCAAAGTTAATCTTATTACTACTCATTCGAATCAACTCGATAATTCTGACGATGAGAAGCAAGCTATGGGTTGCCGAAGAAATGTAAAAATCGTTTACTTAGAATTCTTAAAGTTATTGCATATTTTCAACTTGGTAATGTTTAAAACAGAAAGTCTGATAATAATTTACATTCAGTCGCTAAAACAACACTATGTTGTCAACTACAGCTACGAACAGTGAATACCTTTTTGCTTGAGTACGGAATCATTTATCAAGCATTTGACTTGTCAAAATTTGAGCTTACTTACAATCTGACTAATCAAATGCTTAAGACTGAACTAAGACTCAGAAGTTTTAATACGGTGTTTAAAACGCCCTTTCAAGACTTTGCAAACCGATTAGACCCAGATCTGACATCTCCTGTAGACAGCTGACCAGGGTTTGCTTATATAAATAATAGATCTGGTTCTACTCTTTATACCATAGTCAAATGTTTTGGCCATGACATATATTGCAGAATCATATGTGCATACATAATATTCCATAATCAAACTCCTACCTAAAGCTCCTACAGTAGCAGTTTGAGTTGGGTCAGTCATGATTGCAAATCAGGTAAAATGGTTAAACGTTAACCCTTTCCCTGTCCTACATTTATTACAACTTTCAGTACCAACTGAAAATTCATGCACATACTAGTTATAATTAAATAGGTAAGGTGGAACATTTTAGCCATTTTAGAAGCTAAAGAAACAGATCTATTGAATTCCAATAGCAAACAGAGTAGACCCTGATCAGATGGCTCCCACAGGAGCCGTCTGATCTGGGTCTTCTCTGTTTATAAAAGCTTGAAAATGCGTTTATATGAAGGAAATGGGTAAGAAAGTATCGCCTCATCAACGTTCATTCGTCTTCTGTAAGCTTCCAGAATACAAACAGAATACCGTGCAGTTTGGTTCTCGGTGAGGCGTCAAGTTACTCGGCGTCTCGTCTGGTTACAAACTAAATGTATAGCAGTAGATGATCGTTACTCTCAGTAATAGATTAATTCTTTATTCCATGATATAAAACATCATGAATATTAATTAGATACATTTTCATACAAGCATATAAACACATACATTTTGGCATTGACATAACTGTAGAATTGGGTTTTTATTATTGCATAAAGCAAACAGAGCATACCCTTATCAGACGGCACCTACTGTAGCTCTCTGATCTAGGTCTACTCTGTTTGCAAAGGTGTTAATGCTGTATTAATTGTCGTCAGAAGCCGTGTAACAGGACGAGATGCAACAGGTGAAATTGTGATGACTTTTATATACAGTTTGTATCCACATGAGATATAGAGTTGATATATTGTTTGATATCTCACCTATGTTCTGAGACATGCAGACGGCAATGTGCATAGATTACTCTTGGGAGTCGCACCAAATAGTTAACCCGATCATTGGCACATGTTCGTGATTGATCATCGATTACATTCTATTACATCGATTAGTGCGGGTAAATGCTAAATCTTGGTTGTAGATGTGTGTCAATGTATATCCAGAATATCCGATTTTGACTGTTTGCTAAACAGTCTCCATTAAGTCGGAACCTTCACAACGTGATTGCCGAGTACTTCGATGAATCGGCACATCACTAGAGCAGACAATTATTTGGGACCCAAAGTTTCAAGTGATAATCGCCAGGCTCCTTTGCATTGCTATTATGTAAGGAAGTTTGCAAGGCAATCAAAAGACCAACATATGTAACTGTTTCAATCATATATATATATATCTTTTAAACTAATAACCACATATATAATATACGTAAACATAGTACATGCAGACTAAACTTTAACAATTTTGAACCAATAATTAGGCTAATCAAAATGTATAATTTTCAAGACCAAGAATACACACAGTATCAACTTAACTAACGTCCTCCAAGTATTGCAGACCGAGATAAGTGGGCCCCTTTAGATTCAGAAGTTTTCTGCCAGAATTATTTAATAGGATATGCCATTAGTTAGTGATTTTTCTGGTATTACCGGCACCTCCTTATCTTAATGTGACTATTACATGTACATTACGGTTTATGTATATGTTTGTAGCTGCTGTTGACTGCGCCATACAGGATTTTCTAATGAACAGAAACTTAAAAACAATAGCAAACTCTTCAAAAAAGATAGACAACAATTGGAAAGAAATGCTACATGAAATGTGCACGTGAGGATCGTATTTCATTTCAAGCCTTTCAGTTAATATTACCATTGCCTTTATATGTTCTACCTATCCTATCTAGATTTGTTTGAGGAACGCACTTCAAATAATGAAATAACATATTTTCATGTGAAACAAAAAGGATAATCCTATAACATCCAACTTGTACACGGATGTGAGACGCTTCATTGTGTTTTTTTCGCAGTTAAGAATGTCTTTGTTTATATAAGGAAGGAGAGTCAGGTCGTGTCAGAATGTCCCTTATTATCATGTTCATATTTTGTATAACCTTTAATTTGATATTCCCGTCTTTGAAATAGGAGAGACGCCTGGCACCAGACTGAGTTGTCTGATCAGGCTGCGGTATATACTTTCCTGTATTACAAAGTATTTCCTTTGGCTATAGCAAACTAACTTATTTTATATTTTAAATCATTTAACCCTTAATCCGCTTTCTACGACATTTTCAAACAGTTTGGATCCAGATGAGACGCCGATGACCTCTGTGTTCCGTCAGCATCAACACTGTTTGACATTTGGTCGGTAGTTTCTCAAACCCATGATCAAATCGACAGTAGTCAGGGTGAGCCAGATCAAACTTTGAGCAGACATTTGTTTCACAACAGGTTTAGGGTTAATATCAATAAAAAAAACTTGGAGTAAAACATAATAACTGCACAAATATCAATGAAGTAATGGAATAAACCAATAATACATCAGCCGCATCATGTATTTGTGAATATATTTATTCTTTCAAATAATTCAAAAATATTATATAAAGCGTTCTTACCTTTAACTATCACATTAGCTGACACCGTCGTAAAACGATCCTTTACAACCGAGTGTCTACCCTAGTCTAGTAGTTAAAACTTCCTCGTTTATTGTTAGATAATCAGGGCTTTTTATTCATGTGCACTAATAGTTTCGTAAAGGCTACTTGGAAGATTTTTTTTTTAAAATTTGCATTTAGCTTTTTTTTTATCCAAATTGGGCTTTACATTGAAAAGTGTTTAAGTATAACCAATTATTTACACCCATATTGAAACTTTGTGGAGTAATATATTTAAGACAGTGTTTGAAGATAAAACTAACTACAAATTGAGTGGTAAACATTTTATTGAGGAACGTTTATGCTTATACTGTTGCGCCCTGATATTTCGAGACCTGGAACCATTATCTATCTTTCAGACAGGTGAGAGTTTAACACAGGCTGAATCATACAGAAAGACCATCCAGGAGATATATTTTTGCACGACTTCCACAGTGTATTAAGCAGCCACCTACAATTATTCATTGCTAAACCTTTGAAGTATGGAGTTGTTAAGCGCTGCAATTAGATACATGCATAGCCCATACAAATGCATTCAAGTCGTACGATAATTAACCCCTTCAACACTAAAGACAAATGTCGTTTGCTACACTTCTTACAGTATAGATTACTGTCATTCTTGTCACAGAACAGTGCATGTGTGTCAAACGGCTTGGATTCTGGTGAGTAGTTGAGTCACTCGATGTCTCATCTGGATCTAAACTGATCTCAACTGTTAAAATGAAGTGGTCCGCATTGTTTCAAGAGAATTCAATTGTATCCTTGCCAAATTCAGTATAATCTACACAATTACAGTAAAAACTCAATACTACGAACGCTCATATATCTACCACTATTGATCTTTAAGACAAGTAGCAGCTTAATGCAGGATGAAAGTTACACAGAAAGCTCCTCTTGGAGCGTTCTGCATGACTTTCACCCTGCATTAAGCAGCCACCTGGCTACAAAACAAAATTCTTCAATTCGTAGTATCAAGTTTTTACTGTAGTTCAATTTGTCTGTTCATATACTTTAAGAAAGGTTGAAAGTCTACAGATCATTTCAATTACCGTTGAAAATACAATAAAACCTCGCTTATTCTAGTTTTAAGTAAAACAGATGGATTGATGCTTAATTCAAGTTGGAAGTCATGCAGAACACTCGCAGATTAGTCTTCTGCATGACTTGTCATCTTGCAGTTTGCTGTGATCAGTCATCAAGTCCGACAGTATCACTTTTTACCTCTTTCGCTAGTATCACTTTTTACCTCTTTCGCTGCCAATGTCGCATCTGTTATTACCCATGCAAATAGTTTTGATCCAGATGAGACGCCGAGTTTCAGAGAGTCATACACAATCTCTAATTCTTGGACATGATGTTTGACTTAGATTATCGTAGATACTTATTCCATCTGGTAACATTTTGATCATTTAAGTTAAACTGACATAGTAGCAAATGGTGTAGACATTGGTCAAACTGTTTCTTCAGGAGCCGTTTGATCTGGGTCTGCACGTCCCCCCCCCAAGTTTGTCTATCAGATTACTTAAAATGTTACTTTGTGGGCGTATTTGATGTTTCACAACGTATAAACACACATGCAAATAAGTAATTAACATTATTATTGGCATGATAGAATTACAGCAATGACGAAATAATGATGACAAACCATTATATATACAAGCATACTTTAAATGTACAGAAAAAACAGATTCCATACGTTTAACCTTGTACCAAATATCTTTGCAAACATAGCAGATCCAGATCAGACGGATCCCATAGGATCTATTTGCACAATGCATAATATAGATCTGAGTCTACAATATCTGCTATGGCCAAGGAGTTCTGTGCTCATACGCCATTATAAAACAAACATCTAATTCATATAGTCGTCATTTCCTTCATGAAAAGTGGTGGAGTACATGGTTAAACATGAACCAAAGCAATACATCATATATATCATACTTGTATGCTATATCAAATCATATATATATACTTGTATGCTATGTCAAATCATAAATATTATATAATGGGGTTTCTAGGTTAATTGAAATCATATGCTGAGGGAAGTTGATCAGTGTAATATGTTTTGCTTGACCTGTCTGTTTTGCAGGATAACTCTACTCGTCAAATGTCGAACGAACACTATCTTTATTTTTGATGGGGTCAACTTGTTGACCCTATCTATAGCTATCCTTGGATTTCCACACAGGCATTCGGCTCATTAAACAAAGCTGAAATTTCGTATATTTTCTGTAGTTATAGAAATACATCGCATGCGTATCGTCACTCAGACGTACAGCACCATCTAGTGCAAGCGATATATTATAAATTGAAATATATCTCCTTCTTAAAATTGCTAATATTTGACACATATGCTAAAATAGGTTTTGTACCTCGTCAGTCCTTCTATATCATCTAACACTGCCCTTAACTGTAAGCCTCATACCATCCGAACTTAGATATGAGTGTATGCTGTGCATCAAAATAGAAAAGAAGTCAGGTAGGTCATTTAGAACTGACACATGACAGTTCACAGCATCACCAGAAGCCACAAATGAACTGCGCACTCACACACGACCTTCATAGAATTGTTCCTTGCCTTTTCAAAACGTCATCATTTCGGATAACAAAGTCACGTAGCTCTGCAAACATCGATTTACAGCAAACAAAGAGCGCTTACACAAATATACACACACATACGCACGCATGCACATATACTTATAACAGCTTAGTTATTTGCCACAGTCAGCCTATATCGTAACGTGAGTTTATAGTTCTGCCCTATAAAGAGAGATCATAAAGACAATCTTATTTAACACCAACTACCTAAGAAATATAGCTGCGGACAAGATATTACTCCGAGTGCAGAAAACAATATTTATTTAGAGACATGAAATTGAAAACGTGATCTAGCATTTTACATGTAGATTTTCAGTAGTAAAACATTCGATGTATTCTATTAATGTTGCAGAATTACTGCAGAATGTTAAAGGAGAAAAATCAAGTACACTAGAAAGACATCAGTAGTTACATGTACAAATTGACAGCAAATGAATCATACATAAATTAAACAAATAATTAGTATCGAGAACATTCTAGCAGATATCACATATTTCATTTTTTATTACGTTGCAACATAATAAATATGTACTGATCACTTGCAGCTAGTTTGGATGAGACACAAACGTTCGAAAGGAGCCAAACTCTTTGACCCTTTTCTTGTACAAAGATCATGTAAGACGTTATGACATCATTAATAATTATAAGCTACATTTCTATAACGTGAACGTTTTAAGGGAACAGTTTGCTTTCACAAAAACTGTAGAATCGGATCAATATTCTGTCAAAAGCAAACAGAGCGGACCCTGATCAGACGATGCCTATAGGAATTGTCTGATATAGGTCTACTCTGTTAACAAACACGGGAAAACGCGTTTGCAAAGGATTATAACCCCATGTTCTTTTATCAGACGAAATGAAGAAATGTATTTTTTGAACACGAGTGCAGATGACCATAAAACGCTCGGCCTGTTACGATTGAAATTCGAAATTGGAGTAGGTGTCGTACTGCTTCAGGAATGCCAGAACAACCTCGTGACAGAACTGGAATTGAGTCTGAAACAGACAAATAACAATAGATTTAACTTCTTGTAACAGGAAGACGCCTTTGTCAGATATTTTGCTACTCTAAACATAGTTGCTAGCGACCTTGTTCAAAACTCATAATTTTCACAGGTTTGTAACTTTCATAGAAGTGAATGGTTCAAACGTTTAGTGAAATTACAATAGAAGCTGTCTTTACCCTTCGCTTGCTGAATTTTAAAATACATTTATCCTTCTTTACCCATGCCCTGTCTTATAATTACATATTACTTCACTGTGTACAAGTATTTCACTGTACAATCACTGCTGTGGAGTGCACTGGTTGCAAATCAACTTACCTGCAGGTGCTCTGACTTCAGCAAAGTCATTGAGTACATATTTGACGGATTGTCACAGTTATTATGCTATGTTTTACATGTTGTCCTGTGTTCACCGTCGTCTATGTTGTGGGTAAGTCCAGCGGGGATACCTTTATTTACAATATTTGTAAAGTTAGGGTGACTTTGAGAGAAGTGTGAGGTTAGGACGACCGTAAACCGGTTTAAACCCCTAGTGGTGTTTTTGCTGCTGACCGTGCCAAGGCGGTACTCTCTTTGTCATCCTTCCTTTTGTTTGCCTTGTGTCTTTGTGCTTGTGGTTTGTTCATGTTGTGGAACGTTTGTCCCTGGTTCTTGTGTGTTGTTTGGTGTTTTCTGTGTTCATTTCGTTTGTGTGTGTGTGTGTGTGTGTGTGTGTGTTTGGGTGTGTGGTTGTGTGTGTGTGTGTGTCATGCTGTCTATCGGTGTTTTGGTGGTGGTTGCGTCTTGCATGTGGCTTTGCCTGCTTGACTTTACTACTTTTCCAATTGTAAATAGTGCAGACCCTGATGAGACAGCTCCTGCAGGAGCTGTCCCATCTGGATATTCACTATTTACAGGTAGGTATATGGTGAACGTGAATTCGTGTATATTACGTGAATGGCAAGCGAAGGGTTAAGCGACCATCAAAAATGTCTAATTATAGGTCTGCATGGGAGCTTAGTACAGGTCAAATTTAATGTTAAAGGATGAGGACTGGACAATATTTATCAACATATTTGACAGTAAAGTTCTGCATTACTTGCCTTGCTTTAAAGTAACCACATACGTTTTAAGACTCCTGTTTTCATTTCAATAAATGAATAGCAGCCTAAAATGCTACCTATACAGAGAACTACATATTAGAACTATTTGGGATGCTGACAACAAATCTCTAGATATAATTAACGTTTCCAATCAATTATATTATACGTAGTCCAAATTTTAAATATCTACGGTTATTGAATATAATGTGAAATAGTTCTGGTTTTATACAGTAGAACCCCTCTAAACCAAGTGTTAAATTCAGTATAACTATCAGTCTTGAAGTCAGGTGGCAGCTTAATGCAGGTTGAAAGTCATGCAGAAAGCTCCTCTTAAGTAGCCATCTGCCTTAAAGTATCTAAATCCTTCTTAATTCTGAAGGGTGGTGAACTAGAAACCCGATTTAGAGAAATGTTACTGTATATCAAGACGACGACTGTAACATGGACTTCGTTCAATGCATATAACCTTTACCCCATACATACATCTATTCGTAAAAGGAGTACAGTATAACCCCTTTTTGCGACCACTTAAATATAACCATATCCGTCTTTATCAGCAGGTGGTTGCTTAATGCAGGTCGAAAGTTATGCTGAAAGCTCCTATAGGAGTTTTCTGCATAACTTTCGTCCTGCATTAAGCTACCACCTGCCTCTGCCACCCAGAATTATACCCCTTTTTGGTGGTCACATTAGAGGGGACAGTATTCGTAGACGTATGAGCCATTTGATCAATGTCTTCGCTACTGGCTATGGAATAATATGACCTAATTGAACAGCTTCCGGCATGACCAAACATTCCACATGATATTAACCCATTTGCGCCTTCGATCCCATATATAGAACGTAGGCAAACAGTGTATACTCTGATCAGACGCCGCATACACTGTTTACTAATAGGAACTTCAATATAAAATGTAGGCCAGGAACCCCTTAGATAAAAAATGAACTTATCCAATATATAAACATGGAAGAATCCACTGGGCACAAATGGGTTAACAAATTTCAGCGAATTACTGTTCATTATGTCATTATTTGTTATACGAATATTCATTAACCCCTTCCGTGCCACAATGACGGGTGTATGATATCACATGCAAACAGTTTGGATCCGGATGAGACACCGAGTAACTCGGCGTTTCATCAGGATACAAACTATTTGACACTATGCTTACTGTTTTATAAAGAGAATGGAAGAAGTGCACACACTTACACTAAAAATAAACGAAACTATGCCCAGCAGACGACAATGTTGGCACCGAAAGGGTTAAGTAAAGGGTGAATACTGAATTATACACGTTTGATAGTTGGATAAATTTGCTCACCACAGTTGGAATGATGTTCTGTCTTCTATTTCTCATTTCCTGTATCACCTGGGAAATCGCAACTTCCTGCTCAATCTTCAACCTGTCCAGAACCGCAGCAATGACACAGAACAGACCGCTCTTCTCCACTCCATCCCTATCGTAGCAACACAGGTGTATTAGTAGATGAAACTCTATGTATTTTACACTAATAATGTAACCATAATTTATTTATAGTATTAGGCGAATACATATTTTTACTTATGGTCTTCTGAATGAAAAGAACATAAACAAATAATTTGAAAACGTTTAAATCATAATACCTGGATGATTTCAAAAGTGAGGACAACAGTCCTACAGGGAGCGGCGCATACAAAAGGGCATGGTACCCGAACAAATAATCTAAAATTAGATTAAATCTCTTTTACATCACACTTATTATGCAGTACCCACATGCAGTGAACGATGACTGGATGGTTACCAGACTGTCGTTGATTTTCCTCCATCAGTTAAAGTGCTGATAGTATTTGAGCGGCATCCTCTGGTAGAGCCTGGCCTTTGTCCCACTTTTCAAAATGTATGAGCTGAATGTCTCTCTCCTTTGAACAGGAGATTATAATATTGGCATTATTGTTCGTTAGTGATAGAAGCATTTCATCTTCACAAGAAGTTCTCGATAATGCATAGACTCGTTAATGCATAGACTCGTTAACATGTAATTTCAGTTTACAATTGACAAGACTTTTCTATAAAAATAATAACAAATTACACCAGAGTTTCCTATATAATGCATATCACAAACATGTATTGGCACATTAGACACAATGGTCAGTTCAGGTCTACACTGTTTGTAAGTTCTGAAAGTAGATCCTTCGGAAGCAAATCACAATGTAAAAAGAGAAAATTGCAGGCTCTGTTTTATTTATTGAGTCTGTTCATGAGCAGTTATGAAAAGTGCAACACAACTCACGCCTTCTAGCAGCGCCTTAACTCTTTCGGCGCCAATGCCGCCTGTTGGCACCATTGAAAACAGTGCAGTCCTTTTCAAGGCGGCATCTGACCTGGGACTTCACTGTTTTCTGTATTATTTTAGCCCAAGTATATAGGTTTTAAAATCAAATGTTTTACTTATACACATTTATGAGTTAGTTTAGAATTATATTTAATAAGACATTATTATTGCAGACGACACTTTTAAATTTGGCGCCAAAAGAGTTAAGCGGTATTCAAATTTCGAAACTAATGACGTCGAAACTAATGATCACGAAGGACCAGAAAATATAACAACACTTAGAATGAAGTACGGGGCGACATTTTACGGCCGCCACACAAACACTTAATACTTGCTGTTGTGAAGTACAGAAGTTCTAAAAGTAGGAGGCGCTTCGAAAGGAATAATGTTAAAATAGAAAATTGCAGATTAGGTTTTATAACCACAAGGCAGCTACCCACATTGGCCGACTTATATAACTGTTAATAGTTAGCATTTAACTGAAACAAAATTGAACGAGGCCCCTGGTGTCCTTAAGAATATCATATGTATGTAGTTAACGAAACTACTAATGTAGTGCTTTTCAAATATTGACATTGAATATATAGGCATATATAAATAATAAAGATAAATACAATTCTCATTCTAACATAAACATAGTCTACCTCTTTCTCTGTTCTCATGGTCAGTGTTACAAGTGTATGGCCTCTTTTCTTTTCGACGTTCTTGTTGTCGATGCAAAAGTTCTCATCATACGTTTTCTGTTCCTTCAATTTCGGCCAGTACTTCTCTGTCTCCTGTAGAGTTTATTACGAATGAAACAGATGACAAGTAAAACATGGAGAGACTTTATAATTGCAATACATTCAGCACGACCGACGATTTGTTTGGTAGACATTAAAATAGAATATGGCACAGACATTGAAGAATACACGTAAACACGCTCACTGTGATGACTAAATGAATTATTCCTTATGTTATTTACAAAGTATTTTACATTTGAACACGTTCAAAAGCTAGCGTTATGTGTTTGACAAACATATACAATAAGCCCCCTGCAAACCGGAATTCTAGTAGAGAAGAATTTAGATACTTTAATACAGGTGGCTGCTTAATGCAGGATGATAGTCATGCAGAAAGCTCCTAAAGAGTGAATGAGATGGAAAAAGAAAGAATGAGAAAGATCAAAGACAGACATACAGACAAACAGACTGACAGATATAGATAGACAGAATGACAGAACACATACACAGTCACAAACAGACAGACACACCATACAAACAGATAAGACAGAGAAAGATAGAAAGAGAGAGAGAGAGAGAGAGAGAGGGGGGGAGGAAATTATTCCTCTTAAAATGGTTGAAGAAATCATAATTTTGTTCCGGTTTACAGAGGTACGTATATAAGGCGAACATTATAAATATAAATTTCTGTTACCTGTCAACGCTGCATTTTCAGAGTGGAATAGTCCATCATTCATACAGTCAGTACATTATAAAGGGGGTACATTTGCAATATGTTGAATCTGAGTTTACACTGTGTACAAATAATGACAGTGCACCTCGTTTTACACATTCAGATGGTAAAGCTGACTGCTTGAAATGACGTCATACATAAGCTAGAATACATGTTGTAGTATATTTATATATGAGAACAGTAAAACCTCTTTTTAACGACCACTAAATTGTGTTAATTAGTTGGTATTCAGGGCAGATGGCTGCTTAAAGCAAGGTGAAAGTAAAACAGAACTCTCCCATAGGAGCGTTCTGTTTTACTTTGACCTTGCTTTAAGCAGTCACCTGTCTTTAACACACAATACTTGATGTAATTTAGTGGTCGTTATAGAGAGGTTTTACTGTAGAACGTTTGTTCGAGTGAAAATGAAATGGGTATTCAGCAGGTGTTCGGTCAAGTGATCAAACAGTCTTACCTTGAGTTCGGTCACGTGATTCATCATGACGATAGTGTGCACACCTTGGTGCAGTACCATATTCCAGAAGTCCTCCATCGTTGTCTCAAGGGGAGATTGTGTTATGATTAAATAATTATCCTCCTTGTACATCTGGTATATGACAAAAAGATACAGCACAAGTTTATTATCATTATTATAAATAATAAAACACTACATGCCCCTCAGTAATTCAAATACGATTATTTGTAAAGTAGATGCTTTGGCATGTAATAAATTGAATAGTATGTTTATTATTGTCCTACATTTGAGTAATACTATATAGGCAAACTATGACTCCATGGTTTATCTTTCCTTCAGAATCAGTATAGCCACGTTACTCGAAAATTCAGTATGCATTAGTTTTTTTTATTTTATGTAGGATTAAAACTGTACATTTAAGGAATATATAGAATAATGTTTGTTTTCATGGAGGTATGAAAACAAACTTCGCGGTTTCATACAGTGTGACCAAAGTACAAAAATGTACTTTGTCTACATATGTTTATGATATAATATCACTACTGACTGTAAGAAAGAAACTAAAATAATATTCACAAGTCAATTGTTTAATTTTAACATTCAATATCGATTCATATAACTGCGGACGAATACAAAGTAGTACCGGCAAGGCGTGGCCTAATTTATATTTTCATAGGGGTATGTAAAAAATTCAGCCAATTACAGCTCACCAAAAGTCATGAAAACAAACAATATTATATTATTCTTTATCGAGAGACAGGGGGTAACAGGCCGTTTCACTTTCAATAATTTCATATCTCTGTCTTACCGGTAGAAATGCGGCGTTGATGAATTCACCAAACAAATATAGTCCTGGCTGTGATAGACTCGGCATGAACGCTTTAACTGAATATAGAGCATTATATTTACAAAAGACGTACTGCGTATTACTACAAAGACGAACACAGAAAAAAGTATATGTACATGTCTAAATGTGTAGTTTACATATATTTGAAAGACGTTAGTCAAAGCTGTTTTGAAATGTCATTTTATTATAGTATCATAATTCATCTCGTTTAAAGGGGAAGTCCCTACATGTAGCATTTAAAAAATACCCAATATATACAAAACTCATTTGTTTGTATGCTGAAAAGTAGTACATGTATATCGCAAGAAAACATATCCAATAAACGTTGAAAATGACAAAACATCCATGTGTTTGATATCGACGATCCAAATTTTATCCCCCAGTGTTTCAGTTTTATTCGGTTTGGTTTTTAGTTTCGTATCTGTTCGCGCTATTCGCGTTTCTAGACTACGTCCGAGAAAAAACAGCTGCTGTTACGTAAACAATGGATGGATGGGGTAACCATCGGCAAAACGCCGAAAATTTGAATGGAAAAGGCCGATAATAATTTCTTGTAGAACATTAATTATAAGTATTGATGAAATCGTTTTTTTAGCACAGGGACATTTTTCGATATAAATCCTAGGAATATGAGATAAGTTCAAATTGACAAGCGTCATAATAATGATTGAGCATAACAAATACCAAGTTGTGTGATATTATTGAAATTATGCGTTCATTGTAGGGACTTCCTCTTTAAATTGAAGTTTCGGTCTTGGTAGGTTAACACAACTTTTGGACAAAAGTTAAACATACATATATTTTATGAACAGGATTAAACGCTTAGTATTTTCGTAGCTTATGTGATTATGATATTATGAAATGTTTTCATTCCAAAGTAAATTTCCACAGCTATCTCATTTTATAAGTCTACATTTTATGGAGAATGCCAAACAGGAAAGGAAATTCTTCAAATATACAGTACAGTTTCTCAGAATGTCCTTTCACTGAAAACGATATTTCAGACAAGAACGGGTAACATGGAGAAAAGTTATATGGATAGCAACAGGTACATACACAAACACACACACACTTCTCTCCCCCCCCCCCCCAACACCATTACTTAAAGTTTGTTTAAGAAAATAAACACGTCTGTTTGGAAACCAAACTGACTTCAAATGGTCTTAATGATCTTTCTGGACTCTAGACGGTCCATGATGCATTAAAGCCATAATTCGAAACATTGATGGAAAATCAAGCATACCCTCTCAGTTTATATAATAGGTATTACTTACATGGCAGAATATTTGAATATCTGTTCTGGTATTTGGTTCCGCAATCCTTAGCATCGTTGGCTGGATGTTCATCATCTACAGGCAGCATTTGCCGCAATGTCTGAGGCAAATGGAGAATGTTTTACACACAGTTTGGGTAATTTCAAATAAATAAGGAAATACTTCAACAATTATCTGACTGAGTGTACAAAATGAAGTTAAAATGAAAATTTCGTATGTTTACAAAACTAAGTTGATTGATCGGGGTTAAAACAAACAGAAACAAGAGATGTTTGTAAAACATGTATACCCCAGACGACCTGACATTTGATCTTGACCTCTAGTGGTGATGACCAATCACCATAGCAACTTTGAAGAACCTAAGCCAAACCACTGAGCAGTTATTGATCGGAAAACATTTTATAAGTCATGGTCATGGTGACCTTGACGTTTGACTTAGTGACATAAAAACATTAGGGGTCATCTAGTGACCATGACCAACCACGACAGCAAGTTTGAAGACCCTAAAGCAAACCATTGAGCAGTTATTGATCGAAAAACATTTTTCCATTTAAGGTCATGGTGACCTTGACCTTTTACCTAGTGCCTTCAAAATCAAAAAGGGTCATCTAGTGACCATGACCAATCACTACAGCAAGTATGAAAATCCTAAGGGAAACCCTTGAGCAGTTATTGATCGGAAAACATTTCATAAGTTATGGTCATGGTGACCTTGGCATTTGCCTAGTGACCTCAAAAACAATAGGGGTCATCTAGTGGTCATGACTAACCACCACAGCAAGTTTGAAGATTCTACACCAAGCCGTTTATTAGTTCGGAAACCATCGATCTACCGACCAACCGACATACCAACCTACTAAACGGAAACAGTATTTCGCCCCGGCGTGTAATTACCATTGCAATAATAAGGTATACGTTGACCTTTCAACAATAATGTTTTACTATAAGAAACAACTCGTATTCAAAGCAGGAAGGAATGCATGTCATATACTGATATGGCGGTGTTGATGTCGTTGTAATACAGCACACTTTTATCTGTAGAATAGACCATTACCCAATGTAAGGAGCCGTAGTGCGGTGACCTGTGAATCTGAGAAACTAGTGCACTGCCTTGTACAGTTATGGGTTATTCCACTTTCACAATTCAGCTCTCAAACAGTAAATTTGAAACACAATAAAAACGAATAGTCTTGCCAATAATAATATTATCTAGTATCAGTTCAATGCAGAAAAATTATTATATCAAAACTCTATATATTTTATCCTTAGGAATATTTTAACAATCGCTATACTGTTTGTGAATCTATGAATTCTAGTCAAAATTCCAGAAAAAATAATCTACCAAATATAAACAGTTAATTCATATACTCATTTATTAACACTAATCCCGAGTGAAAAAAATAATGTCTTCATAACTTTGGACCTGGTACGACTTTGTTTGCTATTTGATCAAACTTTTGAGAAGTCATTGACTGAGTGTGAGACAATTGTTTGTTTTTGTAGTGCGGTTTTACTTCTCTTTAACAGTATTTCACTCATATCGCGACGTCCAGCTAATTACAGGTGGAGCAAGACTCCAAATATTTCTTCCGGACACGGTTCAAATTTCAATATTCCGTGCACAGCAGAACATCCGTGTAGAACCACCGACCTACCGCATGCCAGTTGGAAGGCTTCCTCACATGAAAACTTCAATAAACACACGACCACAGAGGACCCAAGTGTGACATAAACAAGATCCTGGTGAGACTGAGACGCCGAGCTACTCAGCATTTCGTCTGGGTCAAACATATTTGCGAATTCATTATTAGATCGTAAATAGCGGGTTGACGGTTAGAGAATACTGGATAATCTATCTTAACCCATTACCTCATATAGGCTATTTCAGACTCTACCTCTTTAAATGAATCTACCGAAAAGGAAAGGGAAAAAATAGAATTTTGCAGTTTGAAACCATTGTGTTCAATAGCAAATGCTCTATTTATCACAATGATTTCACAAAGTGACATTTAGAGGTCGTCAAAAGTCGTCAATATGAGGGAATGGGTTAGCAGCCATAACAATTGCTTTTTATGGGTCTGTAAGGCAGGTGGTTAGGTAATGCTGGTCAAAAGTAATGAAGTAAGCTTATATAAGAGCTTTTTGTTAGCTACCAACTGAGTTTAAGACCCGTATGTTCAATATATGAATGGCAGCTCAGCGGAAGTACTACTGTAGTTTTTATTATAACATTTACCTCAAACTCCAAATCAAGCCCGCGTTTCTCTTTGGCGTTGTCCACAGATAACAGTTATTGGTAGGTCTCCTCAAATGTTGCAGTAGAAACAGCGAATGTTTTCATATTGAGTATCTCCACCAGTGCAAGATGTACAAATTTGTACTGTTCCTGTAGTATTATAATTTAATATACGATAATAATACAAAACTAAATTCGGATATTTTGATATTCACCTTTACCCGCTGTGAAACAAAAAAATTTGCTCAAACTTTATCTCGTTAACCCATTTGCTCCCAGTGGATTCTTCCATGCTTATATATTGGATTAGTCTATATTTTATCTAAGGGATGTCTGGTCTAAATTTTCATTTTTGTTTTGTTTTATATTGAATCTCCTGTCAGAAAACAGTGTAGACTCTGATCCGCATTACGCGGCGTCTGATTAGAGTCTACCCTGTTTGCCTATATCCAATATATGGGATCGTGGGAGCAAATGGGTTAATATTTGACTACTTCACTAATTTCACCAAACATTTGATAAGTACTTGACCGATTGTCAAATGGATTGGATCGTGATGAGACGCCGAGAGACTTAGTGTCTCATCTAGGTCCAAGCTGTTAACAAATATCAGGCAGGTTGCAAATAGCGGATTTAAGAACTAACGTTCTCTTCTATACAGACTCATGTGCTCATAGACTCATGTGTTCATATAATTACATATACATGTGTAGTAAAGGACTTCCATTACATGTACTTAAACTTGCAATTTTCTAATAATTGTTTACCATATTAACAAAGACATCGAAAACATTATCTCAGTTGCTCAGCGCCTGATCTAAATCAGATTATTGCCTACTATATTCTAGATAGCTCCTTTTAGGCTATTGTTAAGCTTTCTACTGTGCTACGTGTCCTGCTGTATTAATCAAACCTTGGTCTGCACCATGTTGACTCGCTGATTTCTCAGTGATTTCACACAATCTGATACATGAACATATCTATGTTTCTCGGCCTGGTCTACAAGGTAGTCCACCGCAATGAACGTGCCCGTTCGTCCTATTCCAGCACTGTTATGAAAGACAGCAATCATGGAGTAAACACTGCACTTTTTCAGTTTTTATCATTTATCATACCATTATCACTATCATCGTCATCACCATCAACACTTAAAGTGATTATTCCAACAGTTGCAAGATGAATAGATCATTGCAACCTTGTTTCCTACTATATTTAATATTTGATAAAACAAAATAAATCAAACTTAAAATGGGCGGAATACTGCATGAACGTTCATGACGCAAAGGATTTATATCGTATTAATCATCTTTAGTATTATCACCATCAACATCAAATCCAATGTTCTTATCGTCGATATCGTTATCGAAATATCATAATCACCATCCTCATCCATATCACTGTATTCATCCAAAACAATAACTACAGTAGAACCTCTCTATAACAAACACTGAATTGTGTTGATTATTTGGTATTTTGGGCAGGTGGTCGCATAAAGCAAGTCTAAAGTAAAACAGAAAGCTCCTATAGGAGCGTTCTGTTTTGCTTGCACCTTACTTTAAGCAGCCACATGCCTTTAACACAAAATACTCGATGCAATTTAGTGGCCGTATAGAGAGATTTTACTGTACTACTACAAATATTACTTTTGTATCGTATTGATATCGTGTGTAACTAAATGTTACAGGCACAAGAAAATTACATTTGTCTCTTAAAATTATTGTTTGGGAGAACAATCTGCTTAGTTAAAATTTTGAACAGCCTATGCGTGAAGATGGTCATATCGAGCAGTAGCTAATATTACAAATATATCATATTTATTTATTTGGAAAAGTAGTAAAGTCAAGCAGGCAAAGCCACATGCAAGACACAACCACCACCAAAACACCGATAGACAGCATGACACACACACACAACCACACACCCAAACGAACACACACACACACACACGAAATGAACACAGAAAACACCAAAAGACACACAAGAACCAGGGACAAACGTTCCACACATGAACAAATCACAAGCACAAAGACGCAAGGCAAACAAAAGGAAGGGTGACAAAGAGAGTACCGCCTTGGCACGGTCAGTAGCAAAAACACCACAGGGGGTTTAAACCGGTTAACGGACTTCCTAACCTCACACTTCTCTCAAAGTCACCCTAGCTTTACAAATCTTGTAAATAAAGGTATCCCCGCTGGACTTACCCACAACATAGACGACGGTGAACACAGGACAACATGTAAAACATAGCATAATAACTGTGACAATCCGTCAAATATGTACTCAATGACTTTGCTGAAGTCAGAGCACCTGCAGGTAAGCCGTAAAGGGCACGACAGGGAAAAAGTAATACATGAGTCTGGTAAGCTCCTCCTGTATCCAAGTTTAAGAGTATACCATCATAGAGTACTACCCTCGGCCTTTCATCGCGCAAGCAAAGAGGGAAGCGTAGCTACCGACTTTAAAAGGGTCGATAACCAAACATGCAGTGTGTTGCAATATAAGAGGATCATAACCTTTCTTTTTAAATGTTGTAATGCGTTTTTATAAACAAATCATGAAAATTGATATGACCCCGAATTTTCCTAAGTTTGTAGATAACATCCCCATAAAATTCTGGTTGAGAAATGCTTTGTCGCAGTAACGTCCGTAGATTTCAATTATATTTACTAATGAGAGGTAAATTTCGATAATAAAATTTAGAAAAAGTTTTCCGAAGTTTGTGATATCTGTAACCTTGCTTAAGAAGTTTATCAGTTATAACTAAATTACGTCTGTTAAAATCTTCAAGCAAAGAACAGGCTTGGGCAAACCTAACCCTTGCCCTGTCATACAACTATGCCTGCTCAGACATAATCTGGATTAATTATACTTACGTCCAATTCGTTTTAATAAGCTTATGACCGATTGACATACAGCCAAACCTCTCTAAACCGGAATTCTAGAAGAGAAGAATTTAGCTACTTTTAGGCAGGTGACTGCTTAATGCAGGGTGGAAGTCATGCAGAGAGTTCCTCTAGGAGCTTTCTGCATGACTTTCACCCTGCATTAAGATGTCACATGTCTCCAAAACCGATATCTATACCAAAATTAACGTCCGGTTTAGAGGGGTGTTACTGTATATATTGGATCCTAATTAAACGTCAAGTTTTATGACGTTTCGTCTTCAGATGCTTTTAAATGGTCACTAGGTTGCTATTGACCGTACAAGGGCTAATTACTGAACAGTCAAACTAGAATGAGGACTCCGTCCGTCTACATTCAATAGTTTTATATTTACAATACTTATTGTAAACAAAATCACACATAATCAGGCAAGTGGTTGAGAAATTGCCCACCTGCAATGGACGACCAGTGGTCCGTCATATGCTGTTTTAGCGTCCTTGACCTTACTACGAAAGTGCACAAAGGAAGAACAAAAGTACGGCACGTCTTTGTCAGGCCACGCTGTGAAATGGAACTGTACAACCTGGCGCTGTTCTTCTCCCTAAAGTTTGAAAAGATGGAATTTACGTATGCCCAAGTGAATGTATAAACTATTGCAACAGTAAAGAACAGTGTAACTTAGCATCAAATAATGCTTGTGACTCTTAAGATAATGATTTACACAAACGTTACAAGCAGTACACTCTCCTGATAGATGTTCTGCTCGGTTACCATTTTGCTTTATGAACATTCGTGCAAAACCAACAACTATAGAAATATTCAAAGTTTATGTATGAATTAGTTTACAAATCCATTATGACTTTCATATATTTTTATATCGAAAACGTTTGGTTAAAACATATTCATTTTAACATAAAATGTTACCTTACTGACATCCAAAGTTCGAATGACGAAATTTACAAAATGTTCTGTATTGGTTAAGGTGACGACGACTTTGCCATATGTCTCCGTGCCACTTGTTGGCCAGTATTGCTTGCACTTGATCTAAAATATTGTTAGCGAATTATAGTTTGTTCAGCTTTACTCTCTACAACACTACACGTTACAATTTGCGTGTTGTACCAAAAACTACTTTTATTTGGTAAAGGTGGATTATTATATTTATTGCAGAGTGAGTGAATGGGTTGGGTTTTACGGCACTGCGACACTGAATATGTCATATAGCTCCGATGAAATATGAGATGATTTCATGATATTGCAGATTATTAGGCTTATACTATATCGTTTATCTTTACATGTTCGGCTGACATGTTATTAAAACATTGAGTTTATAGTCTTATAATTTTAACGTAGATATAGAGATTAAGACAATTAGTGACGTCCCTGATCAGACGCCGCCTTAAAAAAGGCGGCGTCTGATCTGAGACTACACTATTTGCCGTGGTGCATTTATGCGACTGCGGTGGTGAAAGGGTTAAGTAAACATGGAGTTGTCGACATTGTTCACAATATAAAAAAAACTTTCTTATAGAAGGTTTTTGCATTACTTTCGACCTGCATTAAGCTACTACATTTCTTACAAATCCATACTTAGACCACTATTTTGATGACCGTATTAGAGAGGTCCTATTGTATACGCAAACAAGATTTCCAAAATAATGAGGAAATGTTAACTGCTAACAAGTTTGTCTACACAGAGCTAAGACGACACTTCTTTGGACGCATAAAGTCTGAAGACACTTTGCATATATGGTGCAAACTATATTAACGCTTTTCTAAGATAAAGTGTAAACTGAAATATCCTGTTACTGATATGATATAAAAGTACAAAAATGAGTCGTGCAGGAAACACAACATACAGAACAAACACTCGCCCGAACAGCAACACAAGGAAACAGCAAATGTACATAAGTAGAAAAAACGACAAGAGACGCACAAAGACAAAACAAACATACAATAGGAGGAAGATGGAAGTACCGCCTTGGAAAGGTCAGTGACAAAAGTCGCTGGGGGGTTAAACCGGTTTATGGGCGCCCAACCTCACACTTATTCCATCCCCATCCAAAAAGACAAACAGTGTAAATAAACGTATCCCCTCTCCGACTAATCTACAACAACCGCGACAGCAAATACAATGGTAAAGTGCATGTATAACGAAAAAACATTTAAGTGAACATGCTGTATCCACCTATCGCTAGCGTACTCAATGATTGAGCTGCAAACAGAGTAACTGTAGAAAAGTAATAAAGGGTACGACAAAAATGAAATAGTACAGATATCCGACGTTCTCCTCCCATTTCTGGATTTAAGAGGTCGCCTTCATAGAGTACTAAACCTTTCTTGTCGGCGTACATGCAAAGAGGCCAGCGTGATTGCCAACTGTAAAAGGGTTCACAACCAAACATGCAGTATGTTGTAGTACTACAGGATCATATCCCTTTTTAATGAATTGTTTTATACATTTGATGAACAAAGTGAGAAAATGGGTATGTCCAATAATTTTACGAAGTTTGTAAATCACATCACCATAAAATTCAGGATGTGAAATACCGTGTCGCAAAAGTACCTTGAGATTACATTTGTACTTGCCAATAAGCGAGAGATTTCGATAGTAAAATTTAGAGAAAGTTTTTCTTAGTTTATGGTATCTATATCCTTGTTTAAGCAGTTTTTCAGTTAAAATGAGATTTCGACTGTTAAAATCGTCAATAGATGAACAAGCTCTAGCAAAACGAATAAGTTGAGATATATAAACCCCGTAAGATGGAGCACGGGGAACATCCCCGTCAAGATGAGGAAAATTTACAATATTAAGAATGATAAGCCAAAATGAAATATCAAACCTTGCCGTCCTCCATTAGATTTGTTAGCATAACAATTCCCCCACAATTGTTCTGCCAAATCATCCTCCAGAAGTCGTTCAGAATTTCTTCCACTGGACCTATTCAAATCAAAATCGATACATAATCAAAGGCACACATTCCATTTTCTCTAGATCAACCTGATCAACATTTACATAGTCAAAATTATAAATGTTCTATGACACTTATCAGTTACTATCATTAATGTGGCTGGGATAGGTTATAGGTCCCACAAACTCTGTTTCAGTTTCAATGTCTATCTGAGACATATACAGACGCGCATTACTGTGATAACATAACCTAGAGTTTGATAAGATATCAATAAACTGAGACCGTGTCAATCGGTCAAAATAAGAGGTGATTTCAAGACAGCTACCATTTCCTTTTTCAAACACTTTCAATGACATATATGTCAAATATTGGACAGTTTGGTTATAGAGTTTATAGTGAATTTTAGATAAACTATATACTGCACAGTGTATCAGAATATCAAACTGTATGATATGGTCACGGATGATTGATTTATAATCTCGGGTAGAGGTTACCGCGGAGCTATATGTAATAGTTGCCAGTCTTACAGCACAGTGCACTTGGTCAATATGTGAAACTTGTGAACAAAAGCACATGGTCAGCACGTGGCATGGCAGAAAGTAATGTATGTATCCCTGTTCCCATATTACCTAGTCTATCAATTGTATTATTAATCATATATAGATACGCTAACACAGTATGCAGTAGATAGTAGATTTAAACTACACCGTACGTTCTATAACCAATATTCAACAACTTAATCTGACAATAATGTTTGTACCATTCGAACCTTAGTAACGTCTCTTTTTCACGTAAGGGCATGTTGTACCTATGGGAATGTAGTGTGTTTGGTTTATTGGTGAGTGGTATTCATTATTGTGAACAGAATCATAATGGTCATAGTTGTTCGACTAATATTGGATGTTATTTCTTTTTTCTTTTTCATTCCGTTTCGCTTTTGTCTCTGGGTCGTGATGTTATAACTCTAACATTTAAAAAGAGAAAAAAATATCACAAGTGCGAACCTTACCTTGTGATGCAATATACGCCCGTGGTTCACTGAAACCCTGAAGCAGAACGAATAATAAAAGATAACATATATTCACTTTTGTTTAATTAACTGGATTTATGTTTGATACACTGGTATGTTTAGTCTCTGGTTTTTTTCATCTTTAGCAGGAACCTGTCTCTGTTAATGAAAGTAGGAGAAACAGTCCTCCAGGGAACCGAGCGCCACACAGAAAAGGGACAGCATCCAAACGTCATCAAACAGGAGATGGTTCAATTACAAGACAAAAATTGACGAACGCATTAAATAGCATAAAACATTTACCATATAAAAACGAAAGTAGAACATATATTGAGTACCGCATTGGAATTATCAGCCTGGTGAGTGTACGTTTCTAACACAGTTTCTTTTGGGAAAATGTCATTTTATAGAGTATGTTGGGGTTCGAATAATGTGTTAATGACGGAGGGTAATATTTACATGGATGTAACATGCGTTGATATAATCACTATCATTCCCTTCATCCCATATGTCCAGTACTACCCTTGTGTCATCGTCTGAAAGTAAGAATTGAAAACAGTACAAATTACATTTCGACACAATAACAACGAGTATGATGAAGACGTGTAGGAAAATATAAAATGTAAGTATGCTGAATGTTAGACAAAGAGGAAAAACTGAATGAAGAAGGCAAACAACAGACACGAACTATTTAGTGAGTGAGAATATACAGATGAAAATAATGACAAGGATATGAATTAGTTAAAACAGCAGCACTGAAGGGAGCAATGAAGGAAGAAAATAAGTTCATATTATTCTACATCATATGATTGTTAGATATACTTACATGCATACAATCCCCGATATCTGTTTCTGTGCATGTTTAGTGAGGCCTTGGTGTATTGTTTTGTCATTCCTTTTTGGAATGCCTAAAGTATACAACAGTTTAAACTCTAACTTGCATTGTAAAACTCTTTATGCGTTTCAGATGCTAAGCGTATAACTTGTGATTCCATTTAGTTTGGAATAAAATGAACTGTCAATTTACTAGATGTTTTACTGACGTGCAACATAATATACAATGTCATTGATATATAAATAAAACTAAAATAAGTAAACCAGTGGCCGTCTGATCAAGATCTGTTCTGTTTGCCTATGATGCAATATATACATATATACGATTCTACAGATTCTGCTATGGCCACGAATTCCTCCTATAAGCATGCGTTTTTACAGCAAGTGATGAAATTAATATCCCTGATGTCATCATTTCGTACATGAATATTCATGAAGTAAAAGGTAAACTTAAAGTAATGATGTACTATAATGATCTAATACAGATTTTCCGTAAAATTCTTATCTTGCTATATAAGTGTCGAAATGCTGTCACATACTAATTATAAACTAATTTTGTCATAACGAAATAGTTCTTGATAGAAATTCTCGCGGTTCATAAGTTTTTCAATACAGACTTCATCTGAACTTTTGTCTTTTACTTTGTCTTCTGTCTGTTATAGGTGATTTCGTTAATGTCTGTGCCAACATGTATTGTATCAAGAGAAATGGATATGGAGTATGCCTTTGCTAACATTGTTTGTAGTAGAAGTGTAAAATATGTCTTTTATTTGATTTCACGAATGTCTTCGCTTACATGGTTCGTAGAAGGAGAAGTGGATTTTACTATATCCAGTCTACTAACTGTCTTTCATTTGATTTTCGAAACGCTTTGATAAATTAGTGCGCACCAACACATGCCTTGTGCTAAATGTTAACCATTATGTATAGTCAACTCACTTCAAACTCTTTCTGAAACCGTCCAGTGGCCGAGGTGCGGGTCAATACCAAGTCAGCTAATATTTCCAGCGTAATGGCATTTTCTGGAATCTTATGGCTATCAGTAATGTTTTCGTAGTTATTCTGGTTATCTGTAATTACACAGTCGTGTTTTCTAATATGACTAAAACAAAGCATAAATACATATTCCTTTGTGAATTCATGAAGATGTATACAGGTCGGCACCATATTATACAATCAAATGATAATTATCATTCATATGATGAAGACATACCAGTTTTAACATTTCTATATCAACAATGGCTGCTTTCAATAAGATCTTTGAAACTTATTACAAGTCAATTTGTCTTTAACAGACGTAATGCGTCTTTACCTCCATTCAGAATTTATAATATTCACAACAGCAGGTGTTAAGTGCTTGTGTAGCGGCCGTAAAACGTCGCCCAGTACTTCATTCATTCTCAGTGTTGTTATACCTTCTGATCCTTTGAGATCATGAATTTCAGTACTTCTTGTTCTGAAAATTGAATACCGCTTAAGCCGGTGCTAGGGGCGTGAGCAGTGTTGCACTTTCAATTACTGTTCATGAACGGACTCAATAAAACCGAGTCTGCAATTTTCTATTTTTGTGTTGCAATTTTTGCTCTCAGGGGATCACCTCCATTCAGAATTTTAAAATTATTTTTCGATAAAATTTAATGTCTCTGACTGACGAAAGCAGTTTTACAATATCACAGGTTCATAATTACAGACTATATTATGTGCTAGTTTTGAATCTACAGATGTCCCTGAAACAACTGACCGTCTATCGTATCTATGTTGTTTGCATAAATCGTCGCTTCTTTGTAGATGCCATTCGGAAAGGCTGGAACTGTTAGCGTTTCGGCTTTAGACATGGTTTCCTTACAGTTTTCAGTTGTCCTTCTATAAGATATTAAAACAATGTCACATTTGACTCTTTGTAGTTGGCAACGTACAAAATGAAAACCAAAGATCACATTAGTCATAAAAAAGCGACAAAGTGGGTCAATTTAGGTTGGTTTTTTTAATTAGGACACAAAGTCATAAAAATACCGACCAACTGCCCAGCGAAACAGAAACTATTTCAAAACACGTCAGCCACATATTGTTGATTGTCTTTGTTGAAAAATTAATTTACGCGATATTATAAGTACATTAGGCCAATGAAGTGCCACTATTAGGGGAAAATGAAAGTTTGATTTAGTTTTAATTTTAGTTTTCATTCGAACATTTTTATTGGATTTATATAGAATGGGCGTATGTTAAATGTTTACGTAATGGGAATGAAGACCAATATTAATTACAACCGCTTTGATTCTCGGAGTATGTTACGTGTACTCATTGCATACAGCAATATCAAATATACGGTGGAATGAATCTATTATCCCGACTAAGTGAAATGTTCTAAGCTACCATTGTTCTCATTCTAGACTGGTTGCATTTGCTTAGTGACATTATTCTTTTGATTTGTATTAAGATTTTAATGATCAATAATTTCATTATTACCGTCTCCTTATAACAACAAACATCACTATTACCACTGCGGCTAACACAAGCACTGCTGCACTGACTCCACCACCAACCGCTGCCGGTATATTAGTGGACCGTGCCGTATCTCCACCTGTTACCGCTTGAACAGGAAAGAAATTACATCAATATTAACAAAGGATACTGTTCTTATCATGGCACTATGAGCAATAAAGACAAAGGTTCAGAAACAGAGAGTGATGGGGAGATAAGAGAAACAGAAAAAAGTCGTCACAGACGAGTCTTTCTTCTTCTTCTTCTCTTCTTCCCAGTAAAGTGAAAGGGCTCACTCTGAAGCATCAACGCACTTGAAATGTCTTTAAATATAATTACTTATCTTAAAAGGTCTTTAAATGAAACCTTGATAGAATTTCAACATGTTTCTACTTCTGGATTAAGTGCAACATAAAACAGTATGGATTGGAAAAACACTCGTTCCAACTCAATTAAAACAAAATGAAGATAATCTGGAGTAAACAACAAATGTTATGCGTAAATTTGTACCTAGAATTAGAAGGCATGATTAGATATGAACGCCATTACAGTGTTTCTGAGAAAAGAACTGAGTAACTGAAAGAGACAAATTCCTACACATTAATGCAAACATTTAAATTAACATCCTTCTTATGGCAAGCCTTTGTCAACAGTTTCCTTCCAAATATCCATTTTAGTCCTGCTGGTGTATTAATTAGTCATTATCTTAAGATAATGTTCCAATTTCACTTTTTATCAACACCACTATATTTGAATTATAGCAAATTGTCCAATAAAAGCACATGTTCAGCATGCAACAGGTCATATTATTTATCTGCAGCAGAAAACAGTTACAAACTACCGTAATTATTCATACATATAAACACAGATCAAACGGCTTCCTGAACCTTTCCTCCATGATATTCATGTATAAATACCAAACCTGTTACATACTGAACATGTGCTTTTTATGGGACAATTTGCTATTATTGAAATCTAGTGGTATTGGGGAAAAGATCAAATGGGAACATTTATCATATGATAAGGACTTATATTCCGGAGGAGTGATTTGATTAAACATGCATCAGTGCCATCTACACTGTGTACCTACAAGTGCAGTTCGGAACTGGTGGTTCCCAGGTATGATTTTGTTGACACTGGATTGTATATTGCGTCTGATTGTCCAACTCAAACCCATCCGCACAAACTGGCTTTAGCGACTGACCGGTTTCGTAAAACTCTGTTTCAGTCTGATCTTGAAAGTAGCCATTCAAAAGTGATGGAGCCTCGCAAAGGGCATCTATAATATAGGATACGGAGGTGAACAATCATCACAGAATCGCCAAATTGATGTCAAATTGTTAATGTAGCAAGCGTATAAAAGTAAGTAAACAAAGATATTCATATTATGAGGATGTACATGTATTTGCATTTATTTGTTAATGTTTGCGGTATATATGAGCATCTACCTTATCGTTGTTGTCTATTTACTACAAAGGGTTCAGCGAATAAAAATAATCACACCTCGAAAATCAGTGACAATTTAACTGTCGCCAAAATATCCTACCTAAAGTCTGAATCAACACTATTTGTTTACGTTTACTTCGTTTGTATGAGTGCTTATTAGAATCGAGCTTTATTATGGAGAAAACGGTATTTTAATTATGTTTTACGTGTATCACAAGATAATTTGAATACGTCTATTTCAGCAACGTTGACGTAAAAGTTGACTTTCGTGAAATTAACTTGTGCGGTGGTCTAACGCGCTTGTCTATCAGTCCGGAGGTCCGGGTTAAAATCCCGGTCCCTCCCGGAAATTTCAGAGACGCTTTTCCGTGTGTCCCACCCACATCTCCTCTCCACCCAGGGATTAAAATGTGTAACTGTGAGGGTCACTCGCCGGTTCTGCGGCTGCATGATTGCGCATTGCTCAATATTGTAGGCTATGACTCACTGACCAGGGGAGTAAATGTACAGTCGGCTGAGCTGTCATTCGGACTGAAAGTAGACTATAACTAGGGACTTTTTTTAGTTTGTTTTGCGTATGCTATGACTATATACTTTTTGAACAGTAGACGGCTAAGAGAAAAATTAATTTGCTTCTGTAGATGCTGTAGACTTTCATATGGTATATTTGTTCAAGATTTGCTAAATTTGCTATAGTTGCTTACACAAATGCATCTGACACGCATGGTTATAACACTAAATGTGTAATACATTTGTATTTGGATAGCCTATTATAGTACTTAGTGACAATTCTCTTTTAACCCTTTACTCCATGAATTATGACATCATGGGTATTAATTAGATTAGTTTTCATAATGGTTCATGGGCATATGAATGTTTGGCCAAAGTAGAAACGGTAGACTGATACCAGTATTATTTAATTAGCAAATAGAGTAGACCCTGATCCGACGGCTCCTGTAGGAGCCGTCTGATCTGAGTCTACTTCTGTTTGCAAAGGCATAGAAAGGCATATTTCGAAGTAAAGGGTTAGACAATACACTGTCCCATGCAAGCGTCTTTGTCAAGAAAACCATTAACCTAAACCAGATTGTAAGCTAAACTGATAATGACCTTAATGATTCATATTATAGCAATTCAGATATGTTCCCTTAGAAATTAAAGATACATTATAAATCCTCGAAAAGATAGTATGCACATTTACCGCATAAATTGCCATGCCCCGTCCAAGTGCCATCCGGTCCACAGGTGCGCGATGTATCATCGTCTGTTGATAGCCTGTACAGTGTTCCATTGCAAACTGCTGTTGCTACAGTACCATATTCATAGACATCTTTGTCGTTTGCCTCGGAGTTCCCATTGGTCATGTATGTATAGTACCCACCAATTAATATTGCTGGTCTACTACATAGCACTGGTATGCACTGTGGTAAGCTGTCCCATTGGCCGTTTTCTGTGCAGGTGATTCGAGAAGCGTTCACATTGTAACCTTTTGCACATATGACATTTACAACAAATCCGATCCCTACTTTTCCGAATGTGTAGTCCGAATTGTTTTCAAATTCAAAACTACCACCGACGAGTTCATCAGGGAATAAGCATGTAATGTGCGTGCAATTAGGCTGATCTCCACTCCAATATGTTGATTCAAGACATTGCCTAGTGTGGTTTTGCTCCGATGCATATCCTGACCAACATTCCCAGGTTACACTTTCGCCAAGTGAATATCTATCATGTACCGTCTGTTTATAGTTACCGTTTGTGACATTGGATGGTTTGTTGCATTTTATTTCTGAAAGAAGACACCGCTAACGAGCTATTAACACTCTTAATTATTGACTCAATGAATATCCAAGTAAGAAATAACCTGGGCATTACAGAATCGATATTATTACATAAGCAAACAGGGCAGGCCCTGATCAGGTGGCTCCTGTGGAGCCGTCTGATCTGGGTCTATTTTGTTTGAAAATGCGTGAAAAGGCGTTTTCATTTATAGAGGAAAGTGTTAAGGATCGTAGACAGTTATGAATTAAACCACGTACAAATAAAATAATTACTTCATCAACTGTTTTATACTGTGTGTTTTTATTTTAAAGCAGATCTATGATGACGGTAAGGCAAGTATGGGATTTGGGCATCCTTAAACCCGTTTAAACTTGCCAGTAGCCGTTCTCTTTGCCACCCTTACTTTTATGTCTGTCTTTTACTTGTACAATTTACGCGCGCGCGCGCGCGTGCGTGTGTTGGTGTGTGTGTGTGTGTGTGTGTACAGAATAAAACATTCTACAAACCACATGTTTGGGTCGTTGCGTTATAGTCGCCACCAGGTAAGCAAGTCATGGCCACGTTTCCCATTAATGTATAAAGGCCGTCGCATGTGAAATCAAATGTAGTCCATGTTGAGACAAGCTGTTTTAAACTATTTTCATATCCAGTTCCAGTTCTAATTTCTGTCAATAAATTGTCGTCCGGGCTTGGTGATGGACAGTCATGGTTCTCTAAATTGACACAAAATACTTCTCAATGTGTTAATCAGTTTTCATTAGGTATTTATGTATTCTATTATTCTTTTAGAACGAAAATAGAGTAGAGATATTCGGTATCAAAATTAATTATCTCATAGATACACTCGTATACATGTATTAATCATTTCAATGAGTGCACCGTCATTTGCAAACGCTGATTAGGGTATGCACTGTTTGTCAGTCTTGATCCTATAGCATTTACACTTTCATACGGTGTGTAATCTACCAATAAATAATGATTACTATTCCACTCTGGAAAATTCAGTGTTTAAAGGATGTAACACTGTGCAAGCAGTTTATCGTGACCTAGAAATCAATATATATTGTACATACAGTAAAATCTGTCTTTAGCGCGGTCATTCATTTATTGAGCATAGGAATCTTAAATGACAGATGGTTGCTTATTGCAGGACAAAGGTAATGCTAAGGGCACCTATGCAAAACGCATTCAAGGTCATATAGCGGACACGTAAATTCACAATTAGAACTTTGAAAAATGATAATCGTAGAGACATTATTATTGACATATTCTGTTCAGTTATTAAACACTATACCATATTGAGAGAAAAATCCGAAAGTAGGGGATCATTCGAAAGCAAAAATAGCAATGCTAAAAGAGACAATTACAGACTGAGTTTTATTCAGTCTGTTCATGAGCACTTTTTAAAAGTGTGACATTGCTCTACCCCCCACCCACCCCCACACCCCGCCACACAAGCGGTTTTCAATTTTCATAACTAAAAGCACTGAAAATGATGATTTCGAAGGACCAGAAAATCGGAATTAAGTAGGGGCGACATTTAACGGCCACCACACAACCACTTAACGCCAGTCCTGCTGTTGTGAAGTACAGAAATTATGAAAGTATGAAATCCTTCGAAACCTAAAGCATCAATGCGAAAAGAGAAAGTCGCAGGTTCGGTATCATTGACTCTGTTCACGCGCACCGGCTTAAGCGGTTTAAAAAGTAGAACGTCAAACGAAAATCTATATCAACCCCAGAAGTAAAAATGAAGTGCACCAAAACCTTAAAAGTTGTGCCTTGTCTTCTCACTTTCGAAAACACATAGGTTGTGTATGACCATAATGGCTCGCAGAGCCGATAATTGATGTTAAATCGAATATTGCATGTACATGGTCCAGTTAATAAATTACAAGAATCAAAACGCATATTTGAAACATCCATTTACCTGAATATATTTGAACTTCGCATAGTTGAACATACGATTTATTTATAGAATTTCGCGGCACTTCTATAGTGATTGCAAAAAACTGTTCGACAGAATCAATTGTGATATTTATCTGTAACTCGTTGTACAACTCTGGTTTGACTGTCCCATCATTATACAAAACTGTAGAGTTTGGATGACCGATAATCCTAAAATGTCTTAGTCTCCCTGAAAGGAAAGAACAAAGAGTAAACTGTAAACGAAACTATAATCCACTGACATTTGAAACCATTAACCTTATATTGGTTTTAATTTGCAACGTAAGTTAGAGGGGCTTTTAAACGTTCAAACATATATAAAAGTGAACTGAATTTGAACCTTATAGATTACATTCCTTCATAATGAGTAGAATGGAAACATCACTAGCACTGTGGATAAGATGCGTGTATAAAAAAATCTAATAAGTTAAACTTTTTTTAATATTTCTGTTACTATTAAATGCAAATCGCCTCAGTAATTTAAGGTTTTGCTGATTCCTATGATATTGTTAAATTCCAGATGCAAATGATATACATCGCTGATCACCGACCATCTTCTAATGGACAACTTATAACCAGTTGATGAAATCTTAAAGAATACTATAATCAAACTTTTGTATCGTAATTTATAATCAGGGCAAAATATAAAGGTACGTACTTAAATACTCAAATCGTTATTTTGCGACCACTCATTAGAACCGTCTCTTCGAGACGATTTTATAGAGAGTCCATACATAGTGTTTAGTGGAGACATAAAGGAGTTAGTCTTAAAAATGTTTTAATTTACGCATCTTATATTAATAATTGCTATTAATCTAATTTAGTGTTTCATTCTGTTAACTCCAAACCATCCAAAATGTTTTTAATGCATACAAGGGAAAATGTACGCTTTAACAATTTAATCTTTATTTTAAAAAATAGACCCATTCTAGTGGCAGTTGCTTATATTGCTGACACTATATATTAGCTAGTATGTCATACGTTCTATGGTTGATACTTCGTTTAATCCGTATGCAAAACGTACTGAAACAAACTAATCTTCAAATAGGATTGCCAATCAGCTTTAGTGGAATGGTACTGAATGCTGGTCATATCTGACATACGATTTGTACGAGTAATTCTCGTTTTGAATACGACAAATTCCGACGTATGTATCTCCCTTGAGTGTTTTGACAAAATGAAAATATTCTGCAGTATTTTGCGAAAAATAGAATACAGTAAAACCTTTCTATAACGGCCACTAAATTGTGTTAAGATCCAAGTATCGATATTTTCTCCATATTTTCTATTCGAAAACGTAAAAGTAGATCACATAGCAGACGTAGAAATGGTAATATTAAGCGTAAATTACGTCGTAATATGTCTATTCATGATTTACATACTATTCTAAAACAAACTGGTAAACATTTTATGTTATCTTGTTTATCGTCTTTACCCTTTTCCTGTCTTAAGTCAATAGACGAAGAGGCTGATAAAATCTATATGCGTACAGATCCGTTAATTAATACTGCCTCACTTATACAAAGTTACACACAGCATGTTCTTCGTCCACGTATTGATAAAGAATCTGAACATAAAAGACATTTTCTGAAAATTCAGTTCCTAAATAAAGGTATCGATTTTATTGATATTCAAAGTATATTTCGTGATAAGAATGTAATCGATGCTATTCCCAAATATTTCATCAACTCTGAATCACCTATCATCTGTTATAAATATAATAAACCTATTTGAAATGTTATTTTGAACTACAATAAAATTGTCTCTGACTTAAATATTGATGTTAATACCCCTATTTCTTGAGATTGTAGCATTTCTAGCTTTTGCTATAAACCAGTTGGTCATGTCATTACTGGTAATTTTGATATCATTAAGGATAAACGTCTCAGGACCCTCCTAACTAAAGGACCTAAATATAAATTACCTTCCCTTATTGATTTTGACGCTTGTCGAACTCATATTGCGGAAGCTATTCAAGAATTCTGCATCAAATGGTGTCGACGAGAACATGCTGATGTTAATGCCCTTTCGGATTGGAAGAAATATATTTTCGATATTATTGACACACGAATAACTTTTTACAAATCAAATAACCATCTTTTACCACCTCGACCTAGAGTTACATTTCGCTACTTGAAGAAAAACATTTCTAATTTCCATTCAGATTATGTTCTTGTTCCTGCTGACAAGGCATCAAACAATGTAATCATTATTTGAAGATTGTATTATGTTGATGTTTTAAAGAAGGAGCTAACTGATTCAAAAACTTATAAAACAGTTCAAACACCTGAAAAAGATATAGTCTCGGAACATGTAAAAATGTGCAATGATTTTAAGTCTGGTCCTAACATAAAACAACATAAACTTTCTACTTTGTACTGGATTCCGAAACTACATAAAAACCCTTATAAGTCGCGTTTTATTGCCAACTCTAGCTGTTGTACCACTACTAAATTATCTATACTTTTGACGTCCTGTCTTACTACGATCAAAGAACATGTTAAACGCTACTGTGATAAAATATATGAAAATTCTGGTATTAATGTTTTTTGGTCCATAAAAAATTCAAATGATGTTTTAACAAAACTTGAAAATGAACAGTATAACATTTCTTTACTGAGCTCTTATGATTTCTCTACACTCTATACTACTCTACCTCACCATCTTATAAAGGATAGACTTATTAGATTAATAGAAAAAAACCTTTGCCAGAGAAAACAAAATGTTCATTGCTTGTAATGTTCAACGTTCATTCTTTTCGAATTCAGAAGTTGAACATTATACAATGTGGACTTGCCTTGATGTTTGTAGATCTCTTACCTTTCTTTTAGATAATATATTTGTGCGTTATGGAGATACCATATATCGTCAAGTTGTTGGTATACCCATGGGTACAAATTGTGCCCCTCTTGGTGCAGATTTGTTTTTGTATTGCTACGAGAGGAATTTTATGCTTAGCTTAAAACCTGATACACAGACCGATATTGTTAATGCATTTAATAAAACTTCAAGGTATTTAGACGATATTTTGAATTTAGATAATCCTTATTTTGATACTATGGTTTCTTCAATCTACCCAAAAGAACTGTCTTTAAACAAAGCTAATCAATCTGACATCAATGCATCATTTTTAGATTTGAATCTTTCAATTACAAATGATAAAGTTTCGTCCAAAGTATACGATAAAAGAGAAGATTTTAATTTTAAAATTGTTAATTATCCTTTTCTAGATGGGGATATGCCACGTTCTACATCTTATGGTGTTTATATTTCTCAACTAATTAGGTTTGCCCGAGCCTGTTCTTTGCTTGAAGATTTTAACAGACGTAATTTAGTTATAACTGATAAACTTCTTAAGCAAGGTTACAGATATCACAAACTTCGGAAAACCTTTTCTAAATTTTATTATCGAAATTTACCTCTCATTAGTAAATATAATTGCAATCTACGGACGTTACTGCGACAAGGCATTTCTCAACCAGAATTTTATGGGGATGTTATCTACAAACTTAGGAAAATTCGGGGTCATATCCATTTTCATGATTTGTTTATAAAACGCATTAAAACATTTAAAAAGAAAGGTTATGATCCTATTATATTGCAACACACTGCATGTTTGGTTATCGACCCTTTTACAGTCGGTAGCTACGCTTCCCTCTTTGCTTGCGCGATGACAGGTCGAGGGTAGTACTTTATGATGGTATACTCTTAAACTTGGATACAGGAGGAACTTACCAGACTCATGTATTATTTTTTCCCTGTCGTGCCCTTAACGGCTTACCTGCAGGTGCTCTGACTTCAGCAAAGTCGTTGAGTACATATTTGACGGATTGGCACAGTTATTATGCTATGTTTTACATGTTGTCCTGTGTTCACCGTCGTCTATGTTGTGGGTAAGTCCAGCGGGGATACCTTTATTTACAATATTTGTAAAGCTAGGGTGACTTTGAGAGAAGTGTGAGGTTAGGACGTCCGTAAACCGGTTTAAACCCTCAGTGGTGTTTTTGCTGCTGACCGTGCCAAGGCGGTACTCTCTTTGTCACCCTTCCTTTTGTTTGCCTTGCGTCTTTGTTCATGTGTGGAACGTTTGTCCCTGGTTCTTGTGTGTCTTTTGGTGTTTTCTGTGTTCATTTCGTGTGTGTGTATGCGTTTGGGTGTGTGGTTGTGTGTGTGTGTGTGTGTGTGTGTGTGTGTGTCATGCTGTCTATCGGTGTTTTGGTGGTGGTTGCGTCTTGCATGTGGCTTTGCCTGCTTGACTTTACTACTTTTCCATATTACGGCAGGTGGCTGTTTAACGCTTAGTGAAAGTAAAACAGAACACTCCTATAGGAACGTTCGGTTTACTTTCACCTTGCATTAAGCAACTACCTGCCTTAAACACAAAATACTTGATGTTATTTAGTGGCCGTTATAGAGAGGTTTAAATGTAAATACACTTAACAATGTAGCAGATTTTACTTCACTAAAGTTTATAAATATATTAATACATAATTCATGGTTTTGTTATCTTTAGCAATTCACAATCATGGTACTCCTATTAGCCAAGATAGCGAATTATTAACTCCTTGTTCAAGGTAATAGCATAACATAATGATAGTTTTATACAAACACACTACGAGTATTTACTTACATCTGTAATTTAGCCGATTGAATATTCGAATTCCTTTTAGAATGTACGATCCATTGAGATTAACTCTCCAGCTTGCCTTAGTATTGAAGTCACCCTTTGTATGAGAACAGCTTCCATCCGTCAAGACATGGTTAGTATCACCATCGACTGCACGGTCCGGTGTATACTGGCTAATCGTACCCGGTAATTGTGTTGTATTTTTGCCTAGCGCAATGTTCACTCCTGTGAGTAAGAAAACGTTGTACAGTAGAATCTCGCTAAAGTGTCCACACAGTTTACTTACACAAGAGGTTTTAAAAGCGAGTATTTTCTTAATTCAGGACAAAAGTAACGCAGAAAACTCCTGTAGGAGCCTACTGCATATTTTTATACTGCCTTAAGCTGCCATCTATTTTAAATATCAAGAATTAAACTTCTGTTACTGATCTTACTAGAGAGACTCTCCTGTATTCTATAGTACGTAAGATATGCTGTATGCGTTTCAAATTTTAGCAACAACGGCGTATGTCTACATTAACAATTTTATCATGCAACGTCACCAAATACAGTCACTTCCTTCTAGCACAATATTTTCCACGTCGACGCTATATTTTGTGAGGTATAGTGCATGTGTACTGACCCCACTTGGATACATGTTTGGTTCAGCCAATAGGAGGAAAACAGAAGGACGAAAAAAGCATAAATAAACATCAAATTAGCACATTTGCTCACCTTTGTCTTAACTATTTGTCCATATAAAAGGATTAAATCAAGTTTCTTTATGTTGTAACAGTCGGTGACGTCACTGTCCGCCAATATGACGTCACGTATACCACATTTGCATGTATTTCATTCAGGGGACGAAACCGCTTTAGCAATTTTTATTTTTCTTCATTTTCTCCATTTTTCTTGGTGTTGCATGATAAAAGAATTACTATGCTAGTAGTTTTGAAGTTAATTTGTATTTTGGCTCGTCAGAAAAGTAGATAAATGCTCGCAAAGACTCGCATTTAACAACATTTCCAACTGGCCAAAATACAGCTGAACTTAAAAACTATTAGCATAGTAATTCTTATATACTCAGTTATCATCATCTCTTGTTGTGTCATTTTAATTCCATTTTAAGATTTTGAGAATATTGACGGATACCAGCTATCTGAGGAAATGTGCATTAGACATTCAGTAAATTCTGAAGGGAGGTGATCCCCCGAGAGCAAAAAATTGCAACGCAAAAAGAGAAAATTGCAGACACGGTTTTATTGAGTCTGTTCATGAACAGTAATTGTAAGTGCAGCACTGCTCATGCCCCTAGCACCGGCTTAAGCGGTATTCAATTTTCAGAACAAGAAGAACTGGAATTCATGATCTCGAAGAATCAGAAGGTATAACAACACTGAGAATGAAGTACGGGTCGACGTTCTATTTCCAAACAACGGAAAAACAAAACGCAATATAGTGGTCTAAATTCGACTGCAATGGCCAAGCTATTTTGTGTCCGTTAGACATTATTAAAATGAAGGTGACTAATATTCACGATGTCATAATTTCTTACTTGAATATTCATGAAGTAAAGTATATATACATTGTCGGATACAACAGAACATGTCTAAAGCGGTTATTCATTTATTGAACACATGGGGGGGGGGGGGCTTGAAAAAGGTGATTGCAATAACGCAGGGCAAATGTAATACGGAAAGCTCATAATTATAGGAACTGTCTAAATTACTTTTGACCTGCATTAAGCCACTACCAGCCTTACTGATTCATAATTAGACCTCATGTTGATGGCCGTTAAGACAGGTCTCCTTTATGTCTCCACTAAGAATGATTATGATAATATATCATAATCAGCTTTATTTTTGCACAAACTGGTAGTTAAGTACTTTTAGGGGACGAAAGTGACATAGGTGAATGAGTCTGGGGACGAATCAATTACTAAAGGTGAAACTGAATGTAAACCCGTCTGGAGAACACTTTCGTGGATCACTTTCGGTTTTTCGCGACTAAGCTGCAAGCAGCATTTTCAAACCCACCATCCACACCCATAGGCAATTCTGTTTTTCTTTATAGTGTATATTGACCTGCTCTTGCTGCGAACATTTGTTGTTATTTTACAGTACAAGGTCAAGGACGATGGCCAGATTGACAGGATGATGCCCTTATTTAACCCAGCATTAACCCAGCATTAACTTCAGTCTCATTGGTAGAACTTCTGGCAGAAGTACCTCTCTAGTGTGTTGGATTTCTCATCTTATATCGCTCTGGTCGAACAAACGATATGGCAGTAGCTCATGTTCGGATACTAACGGCCTTTATTGTGAACCATGAACACTAGACTAAGTGTGTATGCTGTGAAAGTGTAGTTTTTATAGTAATTGGTAAAGACTAATTCCTTTTAGGCATTAGCAAGGACAACTGCCATTGTAGGTTCTGCTACTTGGGCACTGAACTCTAATTAAATAAGTCACAATGCGGAAAATTCTGGATGGCAGGCTCGCGCACCTAATGACCAGTTAATTAGCGCATATTAAATCAAGTATATAACATTAAACTCTCCTTTGACTATGGCACAATTCCTAGCAAAGGAGGTTTATCTTTTAGAACCAAATTCATATAATTCAGTAGATTGGGGGCCATGGAGAAGCCCGGAACAGTGTCAGGACACTTGGTATCTTCTGTGTATCCCCCAATCTTTTGGCAGTAATATTTTATAAGGTAGCAGTAATATTTTATTAGGTAGCTCAAACATGTCACCCGCAGATGTGACGGCAGGAATTTTGAGTCACCAGCGGAGGTGACGTCAGGAATATGGAGTCACCAGCGGAGGTGACGGAAGGAATATGGAGTAACCAGCGGACGTGACGGCAGGAATATGGAGTCACCAGCGGAGGTGACACCACCAGTGGAGGTGACGGCAGGAAGATGGAGTCACCAGCGGAGGTGACGGCAGGAATATGGAGTCACCAGCGGAGGTGACGTTACCAGCGGAGGTGACGACAGGGATCTGGAGTCACCAATTGAGGAGACGTCACCAAAGGATTGACGTCACGAAAAGTGGTGACGGCAGGATATGGGAGTAAATAAGGCTGAATTCATGCATAGTAGTTCAGGGGTGTGCGGGTTTGTCTATCCAGTTATTTTCATATCCGTAATACGGTAAATCCTAGGCGGATATTTTGCATTGCGATCGTGATATCCAGTTGTTACTTAATCCATAAGTGTTATGTGGTTGTGAATTGCGTATGTACATGTAGGAATTGTTTTAGTTACAAGTTTGGTATGAATACGGCTATTTGCTATATGAATAATTCTGGTCATTTTCATTGCAGTTGGGTGTTGGAGTGTTTTATCTTGTGTCATAAAATAGGCTATATATTTTGATACATATTTAGGCTTGTCTCTTCGAGATGATCCTAGGAAGTCGCCATAGCATAGTGTCGTTGATAAATTATTATTTTAATATTTGAATTACATACATTTACTGATAGGGCTGAAGTCCGACATCATTATAGTTTAGTCAGATAAAATACCAGTGGAACCCATATGCTTTCAGTGTGATTTTACCTTTAGCCTACTGAGCAAATTATTTTCACAGATTTTTCCTATTACATTTTCAAAACTAAAGCTATACTCAATTTGCCTACCAAAATACAACCAGGTGTCAAACAGTTTGCATCCGGATGAGACGCTGAGTTACTCGGCGTCTCATCCGGATCAAGACTGTTTGCATAGGTAATCACTCATCCGCCCATTGTAGGCTAAATGTTAATAGAGATAAAGACATACTAAAGGGCACCTGAACAAACAATATATTAAAGACCTGCAATTGTTCCAGGGTTACATCTTTCTTTTTTTTATAGAAATGGTCCTCAAATGTAATTGGATTCGAATCAAAATACGTATTCTGAAGAATGCACATTTCAAAGATGTACTGGATAAAAAAGGTAAAAGAAAATCTATAATTTGAACTTAGAAATTTTATATTTAAGTACGAGTATCATGCCAATTGTTTTACGAAACCTTTAATACGGTTTAACCCATTCCCGCCTATATTATTTTTAGACCCAGCGTCTTTGAATAAATCTACCTCAAAGGAGCATTTACTGGAGAAAAGTCAACTTATGTTAGAATTATGTAGTTTTGAAACCATTTTGATAAATAGAGCATTTGCTACGGTTTCAAAAAGTGATTTTTACAGAGGCGTCCATATGCGTCAGTAGGATAAAATGGTTAAACACGATGTCTGTCTCGCTATTCAGTCTTTGATAACAAGTGTAGAAATATATCAAAGCTAGAGTTATGCATAAATATACCATTACATCATACACTGACGTCTACATCCCAAAACAAATGATACCACCATAGTGGAAACAAATAATTGGCCGTGCTTTGAAAAGAACGAACTGGGAGCTTCTTGCGTTGTTTTCAGTGTGCGTTCAAATACTACCTGTATTTTAAAAAAAAAACTAAAAGTATATTTCTTTATTTAATGGTTAATATAAAGAGCTTTAGTTATTTTATCGATCGATTGTCCCCAGATTACATAGGTAAGGGGTCGTTTATTATAGTTGGGCGTATATTACGGAGACAACGAGGCCAGCTAGCTGGGTCCACCATATGAAAACTAATATTAGGTCTTGCAACTGTTATAAGCACCAGATCAAGCCTCGATGTTATACAAATTTTTGCTTGAGTCATTGAGATCATTCTCAAGCTCAGAATCTGACCAATCAGATACTTGAGAATGATCTCAGACTCAGACCCAGTAGTTTTATAACCTTGGAACTAGGCACCTTGTTATAAACGAGCGAGGCATCTGACCAGTTTCGTCACTGTTTGTCAGCAAAGCAGAAGAGACAGGAATCTGACAAACAAAACCTGTTTCGGTTCCAGGTAAACTGCAAAGCCTAAATATTTGCTTTCATATAGCTGCTCTCATACACAAACCACTCGTTTCAAACCTGCAAAGTTCCAGCTGTTTGCGGCCGCCCTGACAATCAGAATACAACAAACGACGAACAACATCGAATTCATTGTCAGCAATGTCACGTCTGAAATAAATTCAAATTTGTACATTAGTCTAAACGAACATTGCTCTGTGACCACAACCTTTTTTTATCGCTACCGATATATCTGTAAATATTTATTATACTGGTATATGAAATTAAATAATCTAAAATGCCACTGTTCTGTGACTAATGCGTATATCGACTTAATGCTATTTCGGCAAGACATTTATTTTCGAAACAGGAAGTCCGTCGGCCATAACCAATCGAGTCAAATCAATTAGTTTGGACATATGAATACAGGACACACCCGCACTGTAATTTACAAACGGGTCTGCGCCGTTTGTCATTGAAAGTCTAAATTGCTCTACAAATAAAATCGGATTGTTATTCTGTTCTGAAAATCCGGCGGTTTAACCTTTTAAGCTGAATACATTCATTGATTGTATTTTATAATTGTAATTAAACAAGTGAACATTTGGTCATACCAGACACTTTAGAATCAGGTTTAAAAGCATACAGAACATGCTCTAACCTAACGATCGCTACATCAGCTGTCTGATCTCGGTCTTCTGTTTGCAAAGGCGACAAGATGCGTCTCTGTAGGTATTGGTTTTACGAAAGGCAAACATAAACACTCTAACGAAACTTAGTCAGGCATGAAGTAAACAACTCAAATTACGTTGTATAGTTTCTTCATTTGGATATACATGTAGTCATAATAACATATACACCTTTTCTTCCATGAATATTCATGCAAGAAATACAGCAGAACCCGTCTTAAGCGGTCATTCATTTTTTTAACACATAAGTCTTAAAAAACAAGTGGTTGCTTAAAGTAAAGCAAAACGTAAGTGCAGGAATTTTATATAGGCGCTTTCTGCAGTAATTTTGACCTACATTAAAGTATCACATGCCATACAGACTAACATTATGCATTTTTATGACCGCTTAACCCATTCCTTCATATTGACGACTTTTGACGACTTTGTAAAAGTCACTTTGTGAAACCATTTTGATAAATAAAGCATTTGTTCCTATAGGAGCAAATGCTCTATTTATCACAACGGTTTCAAATTACAAATTTCTAAACGATTCCTTTTCTCTAGTAAATGCTCCTTTTCGGCAGATTTATTCAAAGAGGCTGTATCTAAAAATAGCCTATGAGGTAATGGGTTATGGGTTAAGACCGGTTCTACTGTAAGGACATCCTGGTTATCTGTTAGATCGTTTTATAATGGCACATGAAAACAGGAAATTTTGGCCATGGCAGAATCCTCATTATTCAGAAGCAGAACAGACCCCGATCTGGCGGCTCCTATATGAGTGTTGTTCTACCTTCTGATCCTTCGAGATCATGAATTTCAGTACTTCTTGTTCTGAAAATTGATAACGCTTAAGCCGGTACTAGGGGGTGTGAACAGTGTTGCACTTCCAACTACTGTTCAGGAACAGACTCAATAAAACCGAGTCTGCAATTTTCTCTTTTTGTGTTGCATTTTTTGCTCTCGGGGAATCAACACCCTTCAGAATTTATATAGGCACATGAAAACAGGACAGTATGACCATGGCAGAATCCTCACACATGTATATGTAGTTACACATAATAAACGCTAGAAATTCAATTTGTGAAACCAAACCTCAACTTAGCTGAAATAAAATGGTTTTATCATGCTTTTTGCTGACGATTTAATTTCATTTTCAGCTTTTTCAATTTTGACAGATGAAACAGGTTTGCATTCAATCAGTCAGTGATAAATTGTTATTATGAATACAGCACAAACTTTTTATAACGGCCACTAAATTGTGTTTATTAGTTGGTATTTAGAGCAGGTGGCTGCTTAAAGCAAGGTGAAAGTAAAACAGAACGCTCCTATAGGAGCGTTCTGTTTTACTTTCACCTTGTTTTAAGCTGCCACCTGCCTTTAATACAAACTACTTGATGCAAATTTGTGGCCGTTATAAAGAGGTTTTACTGTATTCACTTTATACTACAGTAAACCGTTTCTAATCCGACGACTAAAAAGCAAAAGAGTAAAGCAGAATAACATGCTACAACTTTCGGTTTGTAAGACGGGTAGCAGCCTAATGAGAGATGAATGTCACGATGAATCTCATATGTCAAAACTTTCGCTGTAACCCGTTGCTTCATAAATACGCCTTCTATGAAAACAGAGCAGAGTCAGATCAGACCGATCCTATAGGAGCCGTCTGATCAGGATTAGCTCTGTTTGTTTGCTTACAACATGACATACATCTTGTTCTATGGTTTCCGTCTTGGCGACCTCATATGTCGATGAAGAATCATGAATATCCATGTAAAAAGGGGTTAAACATCCTTGTGACTAAAATTAACTCAGTTTTTCATTATTAAACGTTTAGTTTCTTCTTCTTGTCCTCCTTCTTATTTATATTCTTCGTAAACACCATCCCATACTCGAACATGCACTCAAAGGATTATCTTTACCGTTTTAGTGAGATACTCCATTTAAAGTCATATGGACTAGGAAACCATCCTAATTCAGTCCTCTGTGTGTGTGTGTGTGTGTGTGTGTGTGTGTAAATGTTTTTCAGTGTCTGAAATGTGATAACGTTCTATTCATATCAAAATTGCATCCATCTTACATAATAGATTAATCAAATAACGCTTAGAAACATGCGTGCGATAGTTTTGTTAGAATGTTTCTTAACCCTTCACTTCATATATGCTTTCCCCGTCTTTGCAAACGGAGTATAGGAGCCATCTGGTCAGGGTCTGCTCTGTTTGCCAATGTTATAATATTGTTCCGATTCTGCGGTTTCTGATTGAGCCATAATATCCTGACGTGTGTAATCATTTAAAGATTGAATTACATTTTTGTTGTGTTCATCGATGTATAAATCCAGACCTGATCACGCACAACTTTTTGCATGAATTCCGTATAAATCCAGACCTGATCAAGAACAACTTGCAGGAATTCATGCAAAAAATTGTGCGTGATCAGGTCTGGATTTATACATCGATGAACACAACAAAAATGTAATTCAATCTTTATAATTCCATCCATTTGTCCTTTTTATTAAAGTATAACTTGTTGACATTGGCTATTTTAAGAACTCGATGCGTAGGAATACATTACTACCAAAAACTTCCAAACTGTTAAAAATTTCATTTAATAACGTCAAACTTGCATGTCTGACTGTTTTTTAACAATAACAATTACAAACAAACATGACTTTAAGTTTGAGTCACGTAAACAAAATAATTATGAAAACATTTTTGTCCTGAGAGTATCTAACATGTGTCAATGAAATGGCGGAATCCCTCTCTGCCCTGAGCCAAAAACGAAAGTGCAGTTGTTGAAGCAGTACCCAAAACCTGCTTGACGACTATCTGTGTTTACTGAGGAGGTGAACTGGTCGGAAATGTGGCTAGGGATCGAGTGCTGCTGGTTTTCACAGGAAGGAGATTCACTGTTTATCGTGGCTGCATGTGTCGTTAATGGAAGAGAAGGTGGGTGGGGTAGTGTGACTGGAATATGAGTATGACGAGCGTTGGATTGTTGACTTTCATTGAATAGAGAAGTGCTGGTACATGTGGCAACGGGTGTCCTGAATGGTGCAGATGAATTTGAATGTTGGTGAGGTAAAGAATCAATTTGCCCAGCAGATGCACTTCCAAGCACAGCACTTAGATTTTTTTCTGTGACACGCTTGGGCGCCTGGAATAGGATTTAAGTGAATCTTCACATGTGTGATCTGACATGAACATGATTGACCTATTTGAAATGCCAGCATCATTCAAGGCAGTGATAGCAGTTGCTCTAATTGAATGGGAAGTGTAACGTTGAATACCAGCATTTTTGCATATATCAGGCATGAACTGTGTGAACTGTCTAGCTTTGACAGCTGTAGCTGTGTACCATGTGGGAAGTGATGGATTTTTGAGTGAATCTTGTGAGCAGTGGTTGAAAAGGCTTACAGCACTTTTCTCAGTTTTTGACAGGAACATTTTGATGGCTGAGACAGGGCAGTTGGGTCCCCCAGTTGCATACAAGCGTTTATCATATGACTCTTCCAATGACTGACTGATGCCACCTTGATGATTTTTCTGTTGGGTTTCATGTGAAATACTGATGAATTCGCACCCGGATTCGTCAACAGTAAAGATAAGCGAACTTATTTTCAACTGCTGATGAAACTCGAGGCCTCTTGAAACAAAGTGGTAAGACAGAAGATACCACACCCTAAATCTCAAGGCAACAGGAGTCTGGTTTTGCAAGTATAGAGTTATTTTTTCCAATTCTAGAGTGGGGATCACTGGGAAATGCTATTTTGGTCATGATACACCCTGTTTCAGGTTGGTCTTCAGTTTTGCATTTAGCATTTTATTGCTGGATACAAAGTCCTTATCACGAACAATGTCAATATTTCGCCCAATCTCTTTCAGTTGGCGGTTTATTGCAGCTCTGACATTTTTCAAAGTGTTTTTATGATACTCTGCTGCCTGATCTTCAGGCATCTTTTTGGCCCTCTGTCCAATGTCTTTTGGGGCAGCCTCCGCATAGAATGTGCGTAGGTGCGCATTCATATCTTGGCTGCTAATTGTTGATATGTCCAAGGAGTGCCCGTTTTCATAGCACCAGGCTGCAATAAAAATATTTGATCTGTACTTACTAGAATTATGCCTCCAATGTCACTTATTGCAAAATTATATATCTAAATTTACATGTATAAGAATCAGTTCATATGTCTTTTATGGTAAAGGGAAAATAAGATATGAATTTCAAAATTGTGTTGGGTTTAGATTATATTGCACAGTGACACAAGAAATTTATATTGCATCAGTCATGTACTGATGTAGAAAATAAAATGTAGCAGGTATCACACTGACTAAATTGCTTAATACCTGATCTTATTGAATGTTTATGTAAAAAAAATTGCCAATTAAGAAATTAATAAACACTATTTAAGGTTAACAAAACATATAATGTACATCAGGAATAAAATATTGCGCAACAACCTTATGTAGTTTAACTGGCAAAACACCTTCGGCCCGATGCAGCTATTTCATGGTTAGAAGGAGTTCTGGGATCAAAACCCAGCATAAGTAAAGTTGCGCAGTAGGATAATACATCATATATGTCACTTAAAATTTACTTCGATAAAAGCTGATAGATATATGATAAACATTTTTAACGATAATATAATTGGTAGACAAAACAATTTTTGTTTTGTTTTCAAAAATGTTAAAAGCTTATCTCTGCTTAATTGTATTTGAGGATTAGGAAAAACCCATCATCAATAATTTAATTATTCATTGTAGATCTAATAAAGTTCATTTCAGATTTTAAAGATTATACGATTACGGTTGTAATACAAATCATCCTCTATTTATTTTCGCCATTTTGTCAGAGCCAATATTACCACATAAGCTATGTAACATAGTTTTTACCTAATGAACATGTATTTTTGGTGCATTCCAAATGTCTTTCAAACTTTTGTTCTACTCAACAGTGAAACATGTATTCAACCCTTTCCTACGCCTTTCTACGCCTCTGTAAATAGTCACTTTTTGAAACCGTTGTGATAAATAGAGCATTTGCACCATGGGAAAGGCTCTTTTTATCACGATTGTTTCAAAATACACAATTCTAGTTTTCCTTTTCTCTAGTACATGCTCCTTTTCTGTAGATTTATTCAAAGAGGTTGGGTCTAAGAATAGCCTAGGAATGTGTTTATCATTCATATGATTACATAATTATATATTTAATTAAAGCAGGTTTGATATACAGTAGAGCACAAAATGAATGAGTGCTATACATTTCTTTCCATATTAAGCAGTTTGTTTGATCTTGGTCTACACTGTATTTTAAACAATTGTTTGAATCTAGTGAAGGAATGGGATGAAAACATATATTACATGTATAGATCTAATAGAAATAATGTACCATTGAAGATCCCAACACCCCATTTGGTGTTCCTTTTGGTTGATTTGCTGTAATAAGCATCTTCAATGCATTCTAGGTCTTTCTGGTCTAGTTTCTTAAACCTCACAGGCTGGACCAGACCCTCTATCTCATTCATTGCTTCCAGCAAATCATCGTCCTGCATTTCATCCTCAAACCCTGGGCTGCTTGACAAATCAATTAGTTCAAAACAACCGTAATCCATTTTTATCGTTTAACTTACAGTAGCCTATTAAAGCAGTTAAGAGAACCGAGTAGAAACAGCAGACGAACAGTCGTTCTCAGACGTAGTATGAAGATGAGGGTTTTTATTTACATTTAAGTAGGTATTTTGTCAAGGAAAATTGATTTTTAACAACAGCAATAAAAGTGGAAATTTATTTTTGGTGTCTGTGATATTACACAGACACCTAAGTAACGGTACTGCGAGAGTAAATCAGCCCGGCCTCACAAAACGAATTACTCAAACTTTCAATGTAGTTCGGTATTTAGCTCAATTTATTACAAAAAGTACGAATGTGGACCGTGTTTTAAGACAAGCATTTACTGTATTGGATTATTTCTTCAACAAAAATGACGAATATTGTTCAAATGAGGCGATATTAATTATATCGGGGGTTTTATGCACACTTATACACGAATTTATTTTTGATAAATTGATCGTCGCCATTTTGAATATCACGTGACTTGTCCGCCATCAACAAAGCGAGTGTAGAATTGACTTTACACAGAATTTGTTTTACCAGACACGCACGTTGGACGAGCTCGAAGATCGTAAGTACACGAAAATACAATAGTATCTATTAATAGTTCTGCTATGACTTTCAAGAAGAAAATAATTATCTAACAGAATCACTCGTGAACACGATTATCAGTGAATCTCCGAGTTATAACAATGTCTGTCATGTAAGAAGATTGCTATTTTAAATTTAAGTTTTAACTCATTTACCCCCTGAGACTTTAAATTAAACGCCTTCCTCCATAAATATGCCGTTCTACGTCTTTGCAAACAGAATAACGGATGGATCCTATTGGAGCCATCTGATGGGTGTCGGGACGTTTCGGACCCAATCCGTTTTGGTCCTTAGTCGTTTCGTACCCAATCCGTTTCGGACTTGGTCGTTTCGGCCTTGTTGCTTGGTAATATGAAACGTTATTTTAATTACAATTAAACCATCACTCTCTATTTCGTGGATTCAATAAATCTTTCAATAAGAGTTTACAAAAACATTATATAATTACAAATTTAAGCAATTTGCAGTATTTTTTCTAGCAAATATTAAACACTTTATTCTCATGGGGGTGTATTTGCTTCATATAAGGCTTAAACAGATGGGGCTTGTTGAGGAACAACTTAGTGCTATAGTACTACACAAACATTTTTGACATAATTATAGGAACTATTCAATCTGACTGGATATCTCGATCTTCGCTTTCTTTATTTCTTGTCAATTTTCTGAAACAGAGAACAGATTTTGCTTAAATAAAATTTGATGTCCATTGCTGATATATATTCCACGTAATCCTTGATCGTTTCGGCCCCAATTGTGGCCGAAACGACCAAGGCCAAAACAACCAAGGCCGAAAAAGATTGGGTCCGAAACGACCCGGGACCTCCTGATCAGGGTCTGATTTGATTGCTCATGAATTAAATAATATAAATAAGTATATGGCAAACAGTACAGATTCTGATGAGAGTAGTTGGTACATCTTGACCTCTCTGTCTCATCTGTTGTTTTGCCCCACTGACAGTTCAGCATAGTCCCTACCCTCATATACATGTAAGCATATTTTCACGCATTTGTAAACAAGGTAAACCCTTATCAGATGGCGTGCAGCCCTCCTATTTGAGCTGTCTGATCAGGGTCTGCTCCGTTTGTTTATGGTGTTATACAGATCAGATTCTATGTACCTACAGTAATGTTTCTGTCTATACCAAAATGTCATTTGTTAAAATGCAATTTTAAAAATTTATCTAATAATATCAATATGTCATTAATGATTATTAATCCATAACCCTTTCCCTGTTGTATATTCATGTAAGAAATAATGATTTCATGAATATTAATAAGATTAGTTTTTATAATGGTATATGAACACATGAGATTCTGGCCGAGACAGAAGCTATTGAATCAGATCTATATTGGTCAGGTGTTTTATTACACCATAAGTAAACGGAGCCGACCCTGATCAGACAGCCCCTATACTCTGTTTGCAGATGCGTGAAAATGTGTCTATATGAGGGAAAAGGTTAAATTTAATTTTAAACTGAGAAAGTGTTAAATTATCGACATAGTGAAATCTGAAGAAGGATATTGTACAAAGCCTTTCTATATTGTTGTTATCCTGATAATATACTTGTGAAAAAAAAGGTGAATGATTTGTACAATTTTAAATTTATGTAAAATGTTTTATAGTCATTTACTGATACATACTCCATTAATAGACTTCTTTACCCTTTCCCAGTTCTATGTTTATATCAAATTTTAATACCTACTGAATATTCATGAACAAAATAGTAATAAAATATGGAAGGTGGAACATTGTAGACATTTTGGAAAGTAAAGGAAAAGGTCTATTGAATTCGGTTAGCAAAGAGAGAAGACCCTGATCTGGGTCTACTCTGTTTGAAAATGAATTGTATTTGAGAGAAAGTGTTAATGCCTTTGCAAACAGCATCTATCCACATCAGACAGTGTCTATAAGAGCTCTCTGATCAGGATCTGCTTTGTTTGCTTATGAAATAATCAAGATTAGACGATACTAGTTTCTAGTATGATTAAAACAAAATTGTTCATAGTGCCATTATAAACATTCAGTTAATATCCAGTATAAGTGTAATTATTACATTTGTTACTACATGTATAAACACTCAAAATGGTCCAATATCATTCGAAAGTGGTATTATCCGAGCGGGCATTTATGGACCTAGCGACAGGCCAATAACTAATATATGCCCACTACCAAGATAATTGTTCTAAATCTATAGCAACAGAACCCCGATATGTGGCGAAGGTCTTATTCTACTCCAATGCTGCAAATGTTGTCAAAGTGCTAGCTAGTGCATGTACCAATAAGTCCCAATTTCCAAACCACAGTCCTCGCCGGATTTGATTCAGATTTAATCAAATGCACTGTGCACGTACCGGTAAAGTGACATCTAGTCGCTAGTTCCATCGCCCATTGTTCGGATAGTGTAAAACCGTCAATTTGACGTCATCCAAATGATGTCAGGATAGCACCATTCCCTCAGATGAGTTTTTAAACACCGTTTTCATGCTGAGAAATACTGTCTGCTCTATATCTGATCTGCTAAAATGTTCACCAATGTTTTACAAATGTAATAAACAGGTTATTACACGATTGGCTAGTACCGCGGCGTGATATTGGCCCTTGACTTGATATAGACCCTCAGGCTAAAGCCCTTGGGCCAATATCAAGGTGGTTGGACAATATCACGCTGAGGCCCTAGTCACCCCGTGTAATAACCTCTATTTATTATATTTGTTACTATAAATAGTAACATTTTTACGCAAAAAATGATCCAATATCATTTGAAAAATTGAGTGGTGTTGTCTGATCAGGCCAATACAGACCTAGCGACGGGGCTAATAACTGATTTTGTGCCAGCTGCCAAGATAATCGTTCTAAATCTATTGTCTATAGCAACAGAACCCCAATAAGCGATGAAGGTCTAATTTTGCTATAATGATGCAAATGTTGTCCAAGTGCTCATACACATACCGATTAGTCCCCAAATCCTGGCTTTTACAAAGACAATCCTGAATCCTCGCCCGATTCAATTCAGAATATTTACATGTCTGGTACACATACAGGTAAATAAAAAGTGCACACTTGCCGCTCTTTGCAATGCCCATTTTTAATAATTAAAAACCCCGGTCATTTTGACGTCATCCAACTGACGTCAGAATAGTCATTCCCTGAAACTTCTTAAATATTCATTAGCGTCTGATTCTTTCAATCCTTTGCACCTGGTAGATCCCTTTTGATCCACAAATGTAATAAACAGGTTTTTACACAGGTGACTAGGACCGAAGAGTGATATAGTCCCTTACCTTGATATACCTGTAGTCCCTCAGGCTTAAGCCCTAGGGCCAATCTCAAGGTGACATGCCAATATCGATGAGGCCCTAGTCACCTATGAAATAACCTCTACATGTATTTATTTGTTATATGAATATTTATGGTGTAGGGGGTTAAGAAATATATTTTAATCATAAATAAAAATAATTTTATTTGCAGGGGACAGTAATTTCAGCAAGATTCCAAACAATCAGGAACCGGACATGCCAGTTTTCTAACAGAGTCCACGTTGCTTTAATTGCCAGAAAAACGGAGAATAATATTGCTTTAGTGACAAAGAGCTTTCAATTTCGAAATACAGTAATTGTCGCCACAAAGCTATAGGCCGAACCGATGAAAATACAGTAATTGTGACAAAGACCGAATCGATGACACATTTTTATCAACATCCAGACAAGACTTCCCAATACTCATCTAAGTACATGTATGAAAAGCTTGATCAACTGGTGCTGACTTTGTGATATATGAATTATTAAAATCTACTGAACTACTTTAGATACAAGCAGCCAGTGTTTGCTGATCTCCAGATGGAACATTAGTTGGTTAAAGATTGTGGTGGAACATTGAAAAGCTATAGACTGTGTGACTTGATAGCACAGTCGGTAGAGTGTTGGCATGGTAAGTCAAAGGCCCTGTGTTCAAGTCCCTTTCGAGTCACAACTTTTTCACATGTACCAGTTTATTGCAAAACAATTTGGTCAAAGACGGTATGATGGTGATTCTAAACGGATAATAGAATATATGTTAGACATGCTGAGAGAGATGGGCAGTACTCTGAAGCTTGATGCTTTTCAACAACTTGGACATATCAAAAAGCAGAAAGGACCATCAGAAGCTATCCTAAAGTTTTGTTAAATGAGCAACAAACATATGTCTCAGAATGAACCTTCTGAACTACTTTGGATACAAGCAGCCAGTATTTGTTGGTCATCCCCAAAGATGATGCTCAGTTTGTAAAACCAGAGTTGACATGTCGTAGTGATCAAATTTTGATCATAGCAGTTAAGTCTTTACTCCATAAATATTCAATTAAGAAATAATGACATCATGAATATTAATGAGTTAAGTTTTTGCAACGGCATTATTAAGACAGGCATTTTTGGCCATAACAGAAACTGTAGAGCCAGATGTATATTATGTCATGGCAAACAGAACATACCCTAATCAGACAACTCCAGAGTATAGGCATAGCTACAGATAAGGGTGTGTTTCCAAATACTAATTTAATTGTCATTTCTCCACCAAACCCTGCACTGTGACCACTTTATAGAATTTTCTCTTCGAGAAGATTTCTGAAGATAGGTCACAGTATAAGGTTTGGTGGAGAAATAAAGGAGTTATTCCTGAACATGTAATTGATGCATCTTATCTGGAGCTTTGTATAGGAGCTGTCTGGTGTGGGTCTACCCTGTTTGCAATGGTGTAGAATGGCCGGTATTTACCGCTCAACCCTGCGTATTTATGGAGTCAAGGGTTAACACAATATTTATGAGTGGTTTACAAGAAAGTGGACTGACAACCAGATGGTGATATACATATACATAAGAGCTGAATATCTCTTAAAATTTTAATCATTTTTGAATGTCCCTTTAACTATAGTGTTTCCCCCTGGGTCCAATGAGGGCACAGTAATTTTTGTTGAAAAGGGCATTGGTTTATAAACCCTGGTGCTTCACCAATCCTTGAATCTTGTTTTTAATGTATGATGCTATGTCAGTAAAATTTGGTAACCTTATCCTTTTAATATTTACACCCCTTTTAAGTCTTAGGGTACATCAATATCATACAGCTCATATGATAACTCATTGACTAAGGTCTACTCTGTTTGCTAATTAAGGTACTGTAGATCAGAATATACAATTCAGGCTGTGGCAGTGAAGTGCTTGATAATGCGGACCAGAATGAAATTTTCTTAACCCATTCCCTCATAGGCTATTTTTAGATCCAACCTCCTTGAATAAATCTACCGAAAAGGAGCATCAACTATAGAGAAAATATTTTTTTTAGAATTTTGTAGTTCTGAAACCATTGTGATAAAGAGAGCATTTGTTCCTAGGGAGCAATTAATGCTCTATTTATCACAATACATTTAGTTTCAAAAAGTTACTTTAACAGAGGCGTAGAAAGGCGTATTGATGTGGGAAAGGGTTAAGTAAAACTTCAAATTGATCATAGTTTCTGATAAACAAAAATCTTCTACTCCTAAACTGTAAGGCCTATACCTTTGATATTTGGTATGTAACATAGTCTAATGATTTTCTACCAAGATTGTACAAATTGTGACCCCAGGGCTAAAAGTGGCCCCACCCCATGGCTTGTCAGTTTTTAGCTCACCAAAGCACAAAGTGCTCAGGGTGAGCTTTTGTGATTGCCTGATGTCCGTCGGCATGCGTCGTCCGTAGTGCGTCGTCAGTCGTCAACAATTTGAACCTTTAAAAATATTCTCCTCTGAATCTACATGGTTCTCAGCTTTCATCTTTGGCACATAGTATCATCTTTAGGTCCTCTACAAAAGTTATATAAATTATGGCCCTGGGGTCAAACTTGGCCCGCCCTAGGGGTGTCTTGTTTTCAATAAAAACTTGGAAAATCTTCTACTCTGAAACCAGAAGGTTCAACTTCTCAGCTTTCATTTTTGGCACATAGTATCATGTTCAGGTCCTCTACAAAAGTTATATAAATTATGTCCCTGGGGTCAAAATTGGCCCTGCCCCAGGGGTGGGCAGTTTTCAGTAGAAACAAATAGTGAAATCTTTGAAAATCTTCATCTCTTAAACTGAAAGGCTCTCAGCTTTCATATTTGGCACAAAGCATCATGCTCAGGTCCTCTATAAAGTTGTATAAATTATGGCCCTGGGGTCAAAATTGGCCCCGCCCCAGCGATGGGCAGTTCTCAATAGAAACAAATACATGTAGTGAAAACTTTGAAAATCTTCTCCTCTGAAACTGGAAAGCTCTCAGAATTCATATTTGGCACAGAGCATCATGTTCAGGTCCTCTACAAAAGTTATATAAATTATGGCCCTGGGGTCAAATTTGGCCCCGCCCTAGGGGTGTCTTGTTTTCAATAGAAACATATAGTAAAACTTTGAAAATCTTCTCCTCTGAAACCAGAAGGTTCTCAGCTTTCATATTTGGCACATAGTACCATGTTAAGGTCTTCTACAAAATTTATATAAATTATGGCCCTGGGGTCAAAATTGGCCCCGCCCCATGGGTGGGCAGTTTTTCAGTAGAAACAAATAGTGAAATCTTTGAAAGTCTTCATCTCTGAAACTGGAAGGCTCTCAGCTTTCATATTTGGCACAAAGCATCATGCTCAGGTCCTCTGCAAAAGGTTATATAAATTATGGCCCGGGGTCAAAATTGGCCCCGCCCCAGGGGTAGGTAGTTTTCAATAGATACAAATAGTAACTCTTTGAAAATCTTCATCTCTGAAACTGGAAGGCTCTCAGCTTTCATATTTGGCACAAAGCATCATGCTCAGGTCCTCTGCAAAAGGTTATATAAATTATGGCCCCGGGGTCAAAATTGGCCCCGCCCCAGGATGTAGGTAGTTTTCAATAGATACAAATAGTGAACTCTTTGAAAATCTTCATCTCTGAAACTGAAAGTCGCTCAGCTTTCATATTTGGCAGATAGCATCATGTTCAGGTCCTCTACAAAGTTTGTATAAATTATGCCCCTTGGGTCAAAATTGGCACCATCCCAGCAGTGGGCAGTTTTCATTAGACACAAATAGTGAAAACATCTAAAATCTTCTCCTCTGAAACTTGAAAGCTCTCAGCTTTCATATTTGGCACAGAGCATCATATTCAGGTCCTCTACAAAAGTTATATAAATTATGGCCCTGGGGTCAAATTTGGCCCCGCCCCAGGCGTGGGCAGTTTTCATAAGAAACAAATAGTGAAATTTTTGAAAATCTTCTCCCCTGAAACTGGAAGGTTCTAAGCTTTCATATTTTGCACATAGCATCATGTTTAGGTCCTCTACAAAAGTTATATAAATGATGCCCCTGGGTCAAAATTGGCCCCGCCCCAGGGATAGCCAGTTTTCAACAGAAACATGTAGTGAAAACTGGAAACTGGAAGGCTCTCAGCTTTCATATTTGGCACATAGCATCATGTTCAGGTCCTCTACAAAAGTTATATAAATTGTGCCTCTTGGGTCAAAATTAGCCCTGCCCCAGGGCAGGCTAGTTTTCTATAGAAACATATAGTTAAAACTTTGAAAATCTTCTCCTCTGATTGTCTGGTGAGCGCTTCAGGGCCATTCTGGCCCTCTTGTTTATTTGTAAGTCTTTAAAAATCTTCTACTCCGAAACTGTAAGGCCTAGACCTTTGAAATTTGGTATGTAGTATCATCTAATGGTTTCTACTAACTAAATTATGACCCCTGGACCAAAATGGCCCCGCTTGGGCTTCTGTGAAATCTCCTTCTGTGAAATTGTAAGGCCCAGACCTTAGAAATTTATATGAAGCATCACCTAATGTTCCTTTATTAAGATTGGTCAAATTGTAACATCCAGTCCTAAAATATTGGCCCTTGGTTTCATATTGGCCCCAATCTGAAGCTGACTAATTTTTTACATAGAAATACAGTGTATGCATAAGTCTATATTAACCAGGTGAGCGATTTAGGACCATCATGGTCCTCTTGTTCCAACTTGTGAAACCCTGCAATGTCTTAAAGTTGAAAATTATAGCATATCTGAACATTATTATTGAAATATGGTTTGCCTGTCAATGTTTCTGTATCATATGTAGTGTAGCTATTTGGTTTAGATGTAAGAGTTACTATTCATGATTCCATTTAATGTTTCGATAACCTTTATTGAACAGCAGCACTTGTTTTTAGCCATGCTGACCTACGATTACAGTGACAGCCTAATGCAACTAAAAAGGTTGTGATCCTTTGAAACTTTTCAATTTGCATTCAAGTTCTACCTGTCATAAGCAATTATCAATTAACATCTGAATGGCTGTTCAACGGAGGTTTTACAAAAATCGGGTAAAAGTGGAAAAGCAACCATGTTTCGATTTAACATTTGATTACATTTTTAATTACATTCAAACAGATGCTTTACTTGCAATATATGTTTATTTGCTGTTTTGTACTTTTTCTTGCCATTGTCTACAATAAAATTTCCATCATGAATACATTTACATGTACTCTTTGTTTTCCTCCCATTTCAAAATCTGTGAACAATTTCAGATGATCTGAAGTTGTTCAAAAGATCTGAGTATACCATTATAGCTTGTAAAACAATACAAACATTCTTGATTCTAATTGTAATGTTTGTGAGGTTCAAATATTTAATTACGCGTAATTCCAAACTTATTTTTGTATATATTTACATAAATACAATGTATATTTATATAATGTTTTTCGGAAGATCAATATGTCTTGACACTGGTCGACGTATGCCTTGAATGTGTTGTACTTCAGATTTGGAAATTGCGTTTGAAATATTTACAAAAATCATGCAAAACACCAACTACCTTCAGATTAGATTTCAACATCTGGGATCATAAAAAATAACTCGCAAACAAACCACCCAAATACAGTAGATCGAACAGAAAATAAACATAACAGGTGGCTGCTTGATGCAGGCTGACAGCGATACGGAAACTTCTGCAGGAGCTTTTTGTATTGTCTGTCAGCATAACGTAGTCGTTAACGCCCAGCCTTAATGTTTATTTTTGTCCGGTTTGGAGAGGTTCTACTGTATTCAACACTTTTCCTTTCCAAAAACACAGACACCTTCAGTACTATCAGTACTTTGATTATTATTTCGAAGAACGGATAGGAATATACTGTATCGACGTGAACGATACGGTCGACCATTTGTTTACATAGTAAAAAAGTAGTTCCCTAGTATCGCCTACTGGTTACCGACTTCCTTTGAATCAGGGAACCAGCGCTTTTACATTCATTCAGAAACTAATGTCAAATTTCAACCAATCAGATTCGTCGATTTTGTGTAAATGTCGCTGGATTGGAATTATATGTCAATATAAAAACTAATAGAATATATATCCATGATGTCATTATTTCTTACATGAATATTCAACAGGGAAATGGTTAAAAGACATACATGATACCCAACAATGCCTTACATGTAAATACAAATACAGCAAAACGTCTCAAAAACCGGACGTTGAATTTAGTGCAAACATCGGTCTATGAGACAGAAGGCTGCTTAATGCAGTGTGAAAGTCATGCAGAAAGCTCCTCTAGGTGCTTTCTGCATGACTTTCACCGTGCATTAATCAGCCATCTGTCATCATAATTCTTCTCAACTAGGATTCCGGTTAAGAGATGCTTCATTGTACATTAATAACATCGCGTCATGCAAGTGATTTCATTATAATAATTCTATATATTGTATATATTACCACCCTCCCCATGGTCGGTTTAGAGGGTGTTACTGTATATATTACCATCATCCTCACGGTCGGTTTAGAGGAGTGTTACTGTTTATATTACCACCCTCCTCACGGTCGGTTTAGAGGGTGTTACTGTATATATTACCACCCTCCTTACGGTCGGTTTAGAGGGGTGTTACTGTATTTTTTACCATCCTCCTCACGGTCGGTTAAGAGGAGTGTTACTGTTCATTTTACTATCCTCCTCACGGTCGGTTTAGAGGAGTGTTACTGTTTATATTACCATTCTCCTCGCGGTCGGTCTACAGGAGTGTTACTGTTTAAATTACCATCCTCCTAACGGTCGGTTAAGAGGAGTGTTTCTGGATATATTACCATCCTCCTCACGGTCGGTTTAGAGGAGTGTTACCGTTTATATTACCATTCTCCTCGCGGTCGGTTTACAGGAGTGTTACTGTTTATATTACCATCATCCTCACGGTCGGTCTAGAGGAGTGTTTCTGGATATATTACCATCCTCCTCACGGTCGGTTTAAAAGGGAGTTACTGTATATATAACCATCCTCCTCACGGTCGGTTTAGAGGAGTGTTACTGTATATATAACCATCCTCCTCACGGTCGGTTTACAGGAGTGTTTCTGTTTATATTACGTACCTTCCTCCTCACGCACACGAAAAGTGTATATAATGTAGTACGGCTGACTGCGCCTGTATTCTAAACGAATATCAATTTGCATAATTAGATTGTAAACAGTATCGTCCTTATGAGGGAACTTTAACCCTTTCGCTGCCAAACCTTGTCGTCTGCTAACTTTGTCGTCTGCTACAAATTTTTATTCTTTCGATTTTCTTCATTTTTGTTTCAAAAACATAGAAACAGTAACAAACAGTTTGGATCATGGTGAGACGCCGAGTTGCATAGGTAATCACATATCATGCATCGGCAGGGAAAGGCTTAATATTTACGATATGTTATTTAACGTCTACAATATTGAGCAAAGCCTTGATTGCACACTGCTTTACAGTGTCAGAGTATAACTTTCACTCATTTATTTTAATTTCAGACATACATATTGACATAAGTTAACCCTCATATAAAATCCTTAGCCTTTTCAAACAGAGTACATCCAGATAAGACGGCTATATAGGAGCCGTCTGATCAGGGTCTGCTCCGTTTGATTACGGTGTAATATAACCCTTATTGTACAGTTTCTATCTGAGCCAAAATAACGTGTTTATATGCCATTATACAAATCTACATGTAGCTTATAAATATTCATGCTGTCATTATTTCTTACATTGATTTTCATAAGGAAAAGGGTTAACATGTCAATTTCATGTTTCATAACTTACCACTTTGAATTTTGTATTGTTCACGAGTTTTTGCCAAAATTAATGCCTGAAGTTTCACACAATGTTTTGGGTGTGTCAAATACTTCCTTATTCGTGATAAATATGATAGTAATCCGTGCATGAAACTGGTTTCATACATTTTTGCAACAAAATACAAAATATTATTGCTACAAAATACTGTCAATGTATATTCTTACGCACCAAAACAGGTTGTAAAGTCAGTCTCGTAGTGTCTGATCAAGGTCGCCACAACAGCACTCGTTCGATCTAAACTTTGCAAAAACAGCAGAATTTGTTCTAAGCGACCATTCATTTATTGACCATTTATTTATTGAACATAGGAATCTTAAAAAGCAGATGTTTGCTTAATGCAGGGGGAAGTAATGCAGACAGCTTTTATTTGAGTTACTTTTTGACCTGCGTTAAGCTACCTCCTGCCTTACATAACTATAGTTTTTCCTCGTTTTTATTGTCGCTTAAGACCAGGGTCCATGCTTATAAAACTTTTAGTTGATTCTGAGTTCGTTCTCAAGTTTTTGATTGGTCAGATTTGAGCCTTTGGAGAACTCAAATCTGACCAATCAAAAGCTTGAGAACCAAACTATTGTAGTTTTGATCTAATGAGGCACCTAACAGATCGGTGCTTTATCAGGTTACAATCTATTTGATACTCTGAGTATGGGTTTGTTAACCCTTTCACCGCCAATGTCGCATAATTGCACCGCGACAAATAGTGCAGTCCCAGATCAGCCGTCTGATCAGGGACTTCACTTTTTGTCTCAATCTCTATTTCTATACATGTGCTTTATTCCTTTGAATTTGCATTTATTTATCTCATTTCTTTATTGTACCGAATGTGTTAACGAAAATTGGATTACAGACGACAATTAGAAATTTGGCGCCGAAAGGGTTAAGTAATTTAATATAACTCCTCTTTCACTGCAAATGGCGAATCTATGAGTTCCTATTGCAAACAGTTTGTGACCCAGATGAGGAACCGAGAAAATCGTCATCTTAGTAGAAGCCAAACTGCTTAGTGTTATGATTACGTTATGAAACAAGCAAACAATGCAAACAAAAAGGAGCAATCAACAAATTTGGCCGACGACAATATATGGCAGAGAAATGGTTGAGGAGGGTGATAATCTTAGCAGGCGAAATGTGTTTGGTCGGACAAGGAATGTAGTTTAGCATGCTTTGGGTGAATTACAATCAGGTGTGAAACTGGTTTAGATCCAGATGAGACGTTGATTTACATGACGTTTCACCGAGAACCAATTTTCTGATCGTGGTTTTGAAATTATATTTAAATACAACAACTGAAGTAAATATACCGGGGACATTAACTCAGCATGGGTGGAAGACATGTAAACACATTTGAAAGGCAAATGATATCGTGACATGGGTCATACGGATGTTTATAATTTCTGTTTGCTTTGCTAATTACCTCTGCTCATTTATGTATCTGTCCTGCTGTTAGAAATACTTTTGCGCTTAAAACATGCACAAAAGAAGTAAAATATTCATGTATAAAAAATGTAGGTATCAGAATACCCCTTAAGTTATAGACCAATATGTAAACAATTTCTCTATATACTCTTTGTAAGCTTTATAACTTAAGTCGTGTAGCTGTGTAAATAGTGTAGACCCTGATAAATAATACATGTAGATCACGATCTACACTGTTTGCACAGTGTTTGTACATGTGACATCTGATTTTAAACAAGTAATGGGAGCATTGAAAGCAATGCCCCTTAGTCCCCTACCACCTGAGTTTTAATTCAAACTGATGTAAATCCATGAAAAATCAGCATAGCGTAACAAACTTGAAACTTGATCTGTAATTCGTTATAATAAAGTAACATATCAAATATCACTTCAATAGCTTCTAGGGTTTAGAAAAAACTCCGAAAATCTAAACTACATGCAACTCCAACTGCTATGATTCCGTGAAAAATCATTGAGGCGAAACAAAAATTCCAACTGCTGTAATTCTGTAAAAAAACAGAACTCAACCTTGATATGTAACTCATTATAATGAAGCTAGATATCAAATAGCACTCCAATATCTGCTAGGGTTTAGAAAACAAATCTGGAAAATCTGTAAATTCGGGAAATTTTCTAAGCCCAACTGCTGTAATTCCGTGAAAAATCAATGTAGCGAAACATAACTCATACTTGATCTGTAACACACTGTTATAAAGATACATACCAAAAAGCACTTCACTGTCAGCTACGGTTTAGAATAAAAACTGACAGACAGGCGGACGGACGGAGTGAATACCTACATATATGCAAACAGTTTGGATCCAGATGAGACGCTGTGTAGAAACAATTACAACTTTTGAAAATGTAGTAGTTGAAACATTTCTGTTTAAATAATTTGCTCAGCAGGCTAAAGGTTAATACAGGTCAACAGTAATGCAGAAAGCTCTTATAGGGGTTTGCTGCATTACTTTTGCCGTGCATTAACCCTTCTCTTGCTGAATTTTAAAATACATTTCTCCTTCTTTACCCATGCCCTGTTGTATAATCACATATATCTTCACTGTGTACAAGTATTTCGCTGTGCAATCACTGCTGTGGGGTGCACTGGTTGCACAATCAACTTGTAAATAGTGCAGACCCTGATAAATAATACATGTAGATCACTCATCTGGGTCTTCACTATTTACAGGTAGGTATATTGACGCGAATAGCAAGCGAAGGGTTAAGCAACTGCCTGCTTTAAGACCTTATGTTCAATACACGAATGACTGCTTAGGACAGGTTCTACTGTATGATCAAGGAAGAAGAGCTCATGTGACTACGTGCATATATTTACAACAGTAAGTAGACTTCTTAGAAATACAAACGAAATCCGACTATTTTCCTAACGTGTGTTATACGTGTAGAATGTAGTAAATCAAATATCACAAAAAAAGCAGAATGTATAGCTCTGACTGTCTGTCTGCCTATCTGTCTATGTGACTCTTTATCGGAATATCTACCTGCCTATCTGCCAGTCTGATTGCCGGCCTACCTGTCAGCCTGTATGTCTGTCTGTCAGCCTGTTTGCATGTCTGCCTGCCTGTCTGCCTGCCGGTCTACCTAACTGTCTGTATGTCTGTCAACCTATCTACACAGTTACCTACACACCCATTCACCTACTTTGAAAAACAGAAGGTGTATGCGAAATGGTCGACAATACTGACCCGTTGAGCCCCCAATGGTCGGACGCTCCGTGACGCTCTCGATTTTGCCCAAAGAGTTCCTTTCAGAAACCAAAGGAGGTCTATTATTTTGGTGCTGCAATCGTATGTGGTATAGAATTTCGTAGAGGGTCACAGTTTATCTCAGGTTCCTAGGTGCATGACGTTTCCTGCGAAATTATGAGTGTCTTACTGTTTCGATCCGAATTAGTTTTCAAGTGTTGACATTCGGACTGTATGTTTGTATAAGAATACAATACACCATATGAGGGTTTTTTTTTAAATACGAATCATACCAAATTGTAAGTGAGTTAAATTTATTTTCTCATGACACTAGAAGTTTAACGAATAAGGATTTCAAGCCCGCTTATCGAGCATGTATCATAAAACTAATATTGTAACTACAAAACTAAGGGTCAAAACAGTGATGGCCTATGTGAACAGTTTGGATTCAGATTAGGCGCCGAGTAACTCGGTGTATCAACCTGAAACCAACTGTTTGAGACTATTTGCATGAATTTGAAGAAAAAATGATAAGAGATGCAAACACTGTTATTAGAATTAAAGAAGAAAACAATACTGTTGTTTCATGTGTTGCCGTTTTTCACATACGTATGTCTTGGCTGTTACATTTTTGCCGGTCGTTCCGTTTGCTGCCACTGATACTTTTGTTTTGCAGTTGTTATACATATGTTGCCATGGTTGCATATGTTGTATTTGTTACATGTGTTGCCGTTGTTACATATGTTGTGTTTGTTACATGTGTTTAAAGCCACTGATGCAATTGTTTGCAGTTGTTAAGCATATGTAGCCGTTGTTGCATGTGTTGTAGTTGTTACATGTGTTGCCATCGTTTCATTAGTTTTCGGTTGATATATATGTTACCGGTATTACATTTGTTTCCGATTGTTAAATGTGTTGCCGGGTGTTATATATGTTGTCGATGTTACATTTGTTGCCATTGTTACCTTTGTTTTGGCTAGTTACACATCATGCCGTTGTTAAATGTGTTGCCGGGTGTTATATACCGGTATGTTGTCGATGTAATATTTGTTGTCATTGTTACTTTTGTTGTAGCTTGTTAAACATCATGCCGTTGTTACTTTTGTTGCCGGGTGTTATATATGTTGTCGATGTTACATTTGTTGCCATTGTTACCTTTGTTTTGGCTAGTTACACATCATGCCGTTGTTAAATGTGTTGCCGGGTGTTATATACCGGTATGTTGTCGATGTAACATTTGTTGTCATTGTTACTTTTGTTGTAGCTTGTTACACATCATGCCGTTGTTACTTTTGTTACCGGGTGTTATATATGTTGTCGATGTTACATTTGTTGTGGTTGTTATTTATTTTAGCTTGTTACACATCATGCCGTTGTTAAATATGTCACCGGGAGTGATATTTTGTTATTTTGATCTCAGTTTAGAAAAGGAAGTAGACAGGCTGTGTCAAAATTCCCATGATTTACCTGTAATTTTCTAAGCAAACCCTTTACTTGATAACCCATCGCCTTTTCAAAAAGAGAAAGAGATGTTTTATCAGGGTCTGGTATATTTGCTGATACATTTGTAGAGTCTCTTCTTTATCATATAGCAATAACTCTCCTTGGTTTATGGTTTTATACAATAATTAGTTCCTCACATGCCGGGCTCAACCTATCTGCAATTTGCAAACAGCTCGGATCCAGATGAGACGCCGAGTAACCCGGCGTGTATCCAGAATTCAAGATGTGTGACACTCTGTTGATAGTTTTTCAAAACGTTTAAACCATTTCCGCATATTGACGCCTTTTGACGCCTCTGAAAAAGTCACTTTCTGAAACCATTGTAATAAATAGAGCATTTGCTCCACAGGAACAAATGCTCTATTTATCACATTTTTTTCAAAACTACACAATTCTGAAAAAAATCCTTTTCTCTTGTTAATGCTCCTTTTTGGTAGATTTAATCAACGAGGTTGGATCTGAAAATAGTCATGCGGGAATGGGTTAAATGAAACGATTGTAAGTAAAATTTGTAAATTAGAGTCTGAGCTGAAGTCATTTTAGCAGACTGAGAACTCTTCAGTATTGCAGTATTGATTGCGCATTTATGAAGCAAACGAAGAAGTCAATAATATATAACATTCGGCACTTAATTATAACAGAGGTCCAGATAAGATGCGTATATTAAAACATTTTCAAGAATAACTTCTTTACTTATCAACCAAACCCTATGTTGCGACCACTCTTTAGAATCGTCTCGAAGAGATTTTAGTATTTGAGTACACACCCTTATCCGTTGCTCTGTTATTAACCCATTTGCGCCCGGTGAATTCTTCCATGCTTATATATTGGATTAGTCCATTTTTTATCAAGGGGTGCCAGGTCAAAATTTTCGTTTTGTTTTATATTGAAATTCCTATCAACAAACAGTGTATACTCTGATCAGAGTCTACACTGTTTGTCTAATTCCAATATATGGGACCGTGGGAGCAAATGGGTTTATATAAATAAAATATCACACAAAGTTGAAAACTATACCATAAAGCATTCTTACCTTTAAATATCACATTGTTTCACATATTCGTCAGAAACGATTCTTTACAACCGAACTTTCGATCCTAATATATTATTTAAAACTTCCTAGTCGAGTGTTACATAGTCTGAGCTGTTAAGTAATGCGCAACAAAGCGTATAAATAAACGTTATCACTGATATACCTTCATATTCGTTATATTTTGTCGCTGTGTGACCTATTCAGTTGCATTTTCGCATTGTCCTAGACCAAGTGCAGCAGATACAGAACTTTGCAATCATACGTTTTATGTGTGTGCATGCGTGCGGTGCGTGCGGTGCGTGCGCGTGTGTGTGTGCGTGCGTGCGTGCGTGCATGTGTGTGTGTATGTATATGGACGTGCACGTGGCTGTGTAATCGCACTTCATTTGTGCTTCTAGTCTTGCTTTGGACACTCGTGTAACATCTACTGTTTGTCTTCCAGTATATGTTTTCACATTAGTTTTGACATTTGAAATACTTTTTGATCCAAATTTGACCTCGCACTGATGTGTGTTCAGGATGACCAACTGATTTACATTCAGATTGAAACTGGGTTGGGTAATATTGGTTTGACAGTAATTTAAAGGTAAGACGAAATATTGTATAACCCTTTCATCCATAAATACGCCTTTCTACTCCTCTGTAACAGTTACAGTTTGAAACCATTGTGATAAATTGAGCATTTTTAAACTTTTCCGTTTCACTAGTAAATGCTCCTTTTCGGTAGATTTATTCAAAGAGATTTGGTCTAAAAATAGCCCATGGAGGAATGGGTTAAGCAGACAGTAGTTTGTGGAGCGCCATTTATACTAACTCTGCAAAAAGATACCCCCTAACGAATCCTTTCCTCCATAGGCATACTTTATGATATAATTCAGTGAATACTCATGGACTCATTTGTTATACATGTACATAAAAGAATCTAGTTATAGTTTACTTTCAGTTCGAAGGACATTTATACATACACACTAACAAGAATATTCTTTTGTCGTGATACAAATTAATATCATAATCGAATTTATATCATTCTATAAGCAAACAGAACAAGAACTGTCTGATCTGGGTCTACTCTATTTGCAAAGGCGTCAAATGTTGCGAATTGTATTCAGTTCATAAATAAAATGTAGAAATTGTGGCACTTTGTATCGTTCAACAATTTAGATTGGCTGTGTACGACTTATGCTGTCATAAGTTCTAACAATTGACGATTGCATCAGCTTATGATAATTCAGTCGTACGATCTTTTGTAAGACGGGCCCCTGGATGTTTTAACAATTTCCCAATTAATCCTTCTCTTGCTGAATTTTAAAATACATTTCTCCTTCTTTACCCATTCCCTGTTGTATAATTACATATATTTTCACTGTGGAGTGCACTGGTTGCACAATCAACTTGTAAGTAGTGCAGACCCTGATGAGACAGCTCCTACAGGAGCTGTCTCATCTTGGTCTTCACTATTTACAGGTAGGTATATTGACGTGAATAGCAAGCGAAGGGTTAATACTACATGTACCTCAATATTCATGGACGAGTCCAAGTTGTTCGTAACCATTTATATACATATACATGAAAAGATGTTAAAAACAATTTGTGTAAGTGTAAACAAAGGGTCTGCACCATCTATTATTGTAATCGGTTGTCAGAAAAACTCAACGAATATATTGAATAAACAGACAGTCACACCAAACACTTATCTAGAGCGACTATCTGAAAGTGATTCGATTATGTGTCTTCAACGAAGGCGCTAGCTACACGCAGGGCGAAAGATCAGCAGAATATATGTGTTTCGTGCCTTACTTTCGTCCTTCACAAACATTCACATTTTAAAGTTGTGACACATTGCATATATTCTACATTAAAGAGTTTCCTTATCGTCAATCAAATCAGCCAGCCTTATTAAATACATATTGGAAATGTATTATTATCTACTGTGACATAACGCGCATTTACCTAATTTCTCTTATATATTTATGCCATTATTACATGTATTTTTCTTCATTTGTCTGACTGAGTACCTAGAGTAACTAGGTACTTTAACACATATATGTCATGACTACATGCATATCGATAGGAAGGGTACCTTTCACTTATATATGGCATTACATGAATTGTTTTAATTTGACGATATATAAATTACAAACACGTATGCGTTTAAATAATAGATATAGTATTGGCAATGTATAATTACAGCAAAAACAAAGATAAACATTGTATAATTACAGCAATTATCAAAGAAAACATTATTTCTTTGACCCATTTCCATATAAGTATGCTTTTACTAAGGTAAACATGTTAAAACATGTATAACTATGCATGAAAACACATTCCGATCTGCGTAAAGTGTATTTGTAGGTGTACTCTGTAAGTAGAATTGGGCGCTTAATTCACGTATCAGTATGAAGTTAAAGACAACACAGTAGCTTTGGGGCAATGTTGGACACCTAAATCCAGTTCCACTGATTGTTTTGTCTGATGTTTTGTGTATGTGTGTGTGTTTGGTTGTGTGGATGTGTTGCTTGCTTTCTGTTGGTGTTTTGGTGTTGGTTGCGTTTTGTATGTGTATTTTTCTATTTTGTGTTGCAATTTTTGCTTTCGGGGGATCACCGCCCTTCAGAATTTTAACGACTTTTGCATAGCCAATGACATCGTTATTGTCGCTAAAAGTCATTATATACAGCACTACTTATACCAGATAAATATTAACAACCATTCATAGAATCATATAGCTGAAAATTGAAGATGAACGTATGGTATTTTTGTCATGAGTAATGAGTAAGAGAGTATAGAAGTTTTCCTAGCTATTACTAGGAATCCATCGCAGATATATCGTCACCCAGAAGCACGTTGACTTAAAAAACAAATGATCTTTGAGATACAGTAAAACCTCTCTCAATCGGACGTTAATATCGGTCTTGGAGACAGGTAGTAACATAATGCAGGATGAAGGTCATACAGAAAGTTTCTCTGGGAGCTTTCTGCACGTTTTCAACATCCAATAAGCAGCCACCAACCAAAAAGTATCTGAAATATTCTCTACTAGAATTCCGGCTTAGAGAGGTTTTACGGTATGTGCAAAATGATAATAAAATCATCCGATGTATTAGCAAGATTAAGCAACTAATTTGGTAGAAAACTCAGGAAATGAAGATGATTCAACGCCCGGCGATGATTGCGCTAGCAATACTTAATTAGCCGCCAAATGATTAACTAGGAGACTAAATGTTTGCACAATCGCCTGCCTGTTGTTCTGTTCTTCTGTCCGTATGTCAACATTATCCTAGCCATATTACCTTTACACGTGCAAAAAATTAGGTCGCTGTAACCTAAGCATTTGGTCCGGTTAAAAGAAGTTGCTCTGAGAGTGAATCCCGATACAGTTGAATAAACTCTTCAATGTCTCTGATTCTTTAACATGCCGAGTTCTTTATAGTACTGATAAATGATGGAATTTTTAACATCAGACCAACCAGTCACAACAATATCCTATATATATGATCTGATCTGGGACAAACTACCAAGTTCCTGCCCCGAAAACTGGGCGGCTGAAACAATAATTATGACCCAACCTAAGATGGCATACCGGATTTCCTGAGTCAAATCGAAGGTTGTACTGAATAGGCTTATTGGTGGCTAACACGAACAAACGGACACAAGCATGAGTGGGCTGAAAAGGGTTGCGCTGTTTACATCAACGTTACATTGAAATAAAAAGACTTTCGCGGAATATTTGTGATTGTTTAAAAAATAAAGTGTTTAATGAATATTTCGTGCTAGACCAAACTGATTATAACTCTACATGGTTTTTTGTTACTGACATAAAAAATCACAAGGCTTAGTCTCGCCCCTGTGCTTTTGGTGATCATTTCTAACATTCACACACGGAAACATTATTAGAGCAAATAAGGGGAGTGAAGATATATTACCAAACATAGACGTAAGCATCACGGGAAACACTCTTTGTGACTTCAAATTTAAACAACAACAAAAAGTTTTATAACGATATATTCATTTTTACAACGCTACTGCACCCATAGCGATATAGTTGAAATACCGTTAAAGCGCCATAGAACCCGGTACAAATTTACCTTTTACTCTATAAATACCCCTTTCTATGCGTTTGCAAACAGAGTAGACTCAGATCAGACGGTTCCTACAGGAACTGTCTGATCAGGATCTGCTCTGTTTGTTTATGATATAGCAGACAGTTTCTGTCATTGACAAACATTCTTGTGTCCATGTGCAATTGTAGCAGCTTATCAAATTAATAAACAATAATCATGCTTCTTACATGAATAATCATGAAGTAAAGGATTAATAAAGAACTGCTAGTGTTTCGCCACAGTCTGTGTCAATATGGGTTATATAGGTACCACCTGGTCATGAGATATCACTGTGTTGGACACAGACTAGTCGAAGTTATAGCTTGTATAAGCATGATATATATTAACCTATTAATTATTCCTTAGGGGTGCTTTTTTAACTGGTCATTATAGAATTCCATTTAAAGAGGAAGTCCCTACAATGATCGCATATTTTCAATAATATCATAAAACCTGGTATTTGTTATGCTCTATCATTATTATTAAGGTTCCAATTTGAACTTATATCGAAAAATGCCCCTGTGATACAAATAAACCGATTTCATCAATACTGACAGGTATTTGTTATTAGTGAACCAACTTCCTGTGAGGTTAGTGTGGTCAAGCAGTATATTTATAGAGTTTTCGTATGTATTTGGTTAACCAGTGAGTAGTTAACATGTTTTGTATAGTAACCTAGAATCTGTAAGTGTATATAGTGTTCTATATTGGATGTATAACAAGTTTGACTAAGTTTTATACATGTAGAATTGCTCGCCAAGTAGTGTGTAGGTATATAATGCAGTAGGGAATCAAGTGCCTGTGCATTTTAAAGTGTACTGAGGCTATTGTGTTTATCTGTCAAGCTTGACCAGTGGCTAGTTGTGTGTTCTCTGCTCTGTGTAGGGTTGTCATTACGAAGCTAACCTTCACATGGTGAACATGTAGATATGCTTAGACATTGGAAGCATGCTGTTATAGAAGGGCGTTTCACACTACGGCAATTGTAAGTTATTACAGGTCCTCAGCCCATGTCCAAACTTATTTGCTTGTTATTTCTGCATTATTCGCGTGGATTTTATATTTGTATTTTTATCCTTTTATTAGTTATTGTAGGGTATTTCCTCTTGGTCCAGTTTGGTATATAAGGTTTCCCTGTAATTGTAGGTGGCTCCCAATTATGGCCCTGTAAAGACCCGATTAATGCTGTTATTTGGACCGAGTGGCTGGCCAGTATGTTGTCTGTGACAGTTCACGTTAATACGGCTCCCAGGCCTTGAAGTCTTGTGCATGGCAATGGATAGGGTGGAGTAGTGGTTGCAGTCTATCAACACCGTGGTTTCATTATACCGAGTGTTTGCAAATGAAGTCTGGTTAAGTGTCTGTATGACAAATAGTATATATACGTCTGTGTGACAATTATTGTGTCTGTGTGGCCAATATATATATATATATATATATATATATATATATATATATATGAATGACTAAGTGACATTTATTGCGTCTGTGTGACCTATATTATACATTTATAGTCTGTGTGGCTATTATAATTTATCGTCTGTGTGACGTTTAGTTTTCCCTGTGTGGGGTATAAGAGTTTGGACATTACAGACTTTCAGTGAGAGGTGAAGTGACTGCGCAGATATAGGACTGGACGCTGTAGACATTAGCTGCATATATTGCTAAACAGTGTGTGTTATGTAGCTGTAGGTGACAATAACAGTTTAGTTTAGCAATACAGATATTGCGTGATATACATTTGTGGTGCTTATAGAACATTGTGTAGTCATATTTTAATAAAATTGTATTGTAGTATAACCAGTCTCACTATTTAGTTAATTACTGCTTAAACGAATTCGGAATCACCATTTTCTTAGTTTCTTAGGCTGAGAAAATTGTGACAAATGGGGGCTCGTCCGGGATAGATTTTTATATATCTATATGGTAGTAATACGTATTTTATTTGGATAGTGAGGCTGGTTCCAAGTTAATGTTTGCTGTTTTATTTTATTCTGTTTTGTTATACAACTGTACTAGTCACAGTAATTATTGCTATTAGACAATGGAGAGGTATGTAGCAATAGGGAAGGAATTAGAGTTAAGTGGCGAAGAGTTGCTAAGCTTTGTTAGAGAAGAATACGACAAAGAGAAAGAAGATGCTGAGAAGAAAGCGATAGAGAAAGAGGAAAAAGAAATTAGAGAGAGACAGGAAAGAGAAAGAATAGAGAGAGAGAAAAATGAAAGAGAAGAGAGAAATGAGGAACGTTCTATGAAACGTTTAGAATTAGAAAATGCCAGACGAGAGAAAGAATTAGAACTTGAAATGGAAAGACTCAAAACTAAACCAGATGCAAGCATTAGTAAAACTGAAGTAAAAGCCAAGTTACCGAAATTGCCTCATTTTATTGAGAATAAAGACAACATTGATGCCTATCTCAAAAGGTTCGAGAGGTTTGCTGTAACTGCAAACTGGCCTAAACACCAATGGGCAACAAATTTGAGTGCTCTTTTACAAGGCAAATCACTTGATGTGTATTCTCGGTTATCTGCAACTGATGCCGTTGACTACGACATACTTAAAGAATCTTTACTTAAGCGATTTCAGCTCACCGAGGAAGGGTTTAGAGTAAAGTTTCGTACCAGTAAGTTCGAAGTTGGTGAGACAGCACAACAGTTTGTTGTTAGGTTAGAGGAGTATATTTTGAGGTGGATGAGCTTGGCAAAAGTAGACAAAACTTTTGAAGGTTTAAAAGACCTCATGTTGAGAGAACAGTTCATGCAGTCTTCCAGTAAGAGTTTGCAGGTCTTTCTTAAAGAAAGGAAAGTAAGTTCTGTGGAAGATATGGCCGAATTGGCTGATCAATATATTGAAGCTCATGGGTCCATAATGAATCCAGGCAAACCTGTTGGTCAGGGAAAATCTGTAGCATTTGATAATAATGGTACTGTACCAAAGCCACATATATTCCCGGTAAGGAGTGACAGAGGTAGACAATGTTATGTTTGTAGGTCAGGGTCACATTTAGCCAAGGATTGTCCTCAAAAGTTTACAAACTCCACAAAAGCTGGTGCATTGACAGCAAATGAGCAGACTTTTGATACTAGGGGTTATGAACAGTCTTATGGTTCTAGAGGTAGACAGTTTCATAGGAGGAACTTTGGTAGTAGAGGTGTTTACAGAGGTTGTTACCGTGGTGGTCAAAGAGGTGGTCAAAATGGAAATCAGCAGTTACATAGTAGCGAGAAGCAAGGTTGTAATGACAGTGGTGATCTTGGTTGCTTTGTTTTGGAAAGGGTTGTACCTTCAGATGAATCAGTGGTTTTAGATGTTGATTGTGAATCTCAACTTGTGTCTGCATCTTGTTCAGACAAAACTGCTAGATCTAGAAATATGCCTGTTGTTGAAGGTTATTTGGATGACAAGAAGGTCAAGGTATTGCGTGATAGTGGGTGTTCAAGTGTTGTTGTCAGGAGAGATTTAGTAAAAGCTGATTGCTTGACAGGTGAAACACAGAAATGCATTTTAATAGATGGGACAGTGAGACGTTTCCCAATAGCCACAATTGTCGTAGATACCCCTTACTGCACAGGGAAAGTTAGGGCACTATGTACGGAACATCCCATATATGACTTGATTTTAGGAAATATTGCAGGTGTTAGAGGTCCAGGTGAGTTAGACAAAACATGGAAGAGAAACTGTACTGACCCAGAAGCAGATAGATTAGGTACAGGTAAGAAGGAAGAGTTGAGTGCAGTTCAGACAAGAGCTCAGAAAGAGCGAGACAAGTCGGTTCATAGCTTGAAAGTTGCAGATAGTGTAAGCCAGGTAGGTGTAGATGAGATCAAAGTTAAACAGAAAGATGATCCAAGCTTAGCTAAAGCTAGAGATAAATCCAAGTCTAAGGTGCAGAAAGTTTCCAGAACAGGTGCTACAAGTTGGTTTGAGCTCAGGAATGATGTTCTTTTCAGGCATTTTCAGAGTAACAATGTTGAAAATGGTAGACTTTTTAAGCAGGTTTGTGTCCCAGAGAGTTTGCGTTTGCAAGTCCTCAAGTTGGCACATGACTCTGTGATGGGAGGTCATTTGGGAATAAAAAAAACTGCAGATAAGATTCTTTCCCAGTTCTGGTGGCCAGGTATCCAAGCAGATGTTAAGAGATATTGTCGTTCTTGTGACATATGTCAGAAGACATTTCCAAAAGGAAAGGTTACAAAAGTACCAATAGGTGAGTTACCACTTATAGATACTCCTTTTGCAAGAGTGGCAGTAGATCTTATTGGGCCAATTAACCCGCCATCAGAGAAAGGCAATCGGTTTATACTTACATTAGTGGATTATGCTACTCGATACCCAGAAGCCGTTGCTCTTAAAAAAATAGACACCGAGACAGTTGCAGAAGCATTGGTAGACATGTTTAGTAGAGTTGGTGTCCCGGGTGAAATTCTGTCAGATATGGGGAAACAATTCACCTCAGATTTAATGAAAGAAGTCGGTAGGTTGTTATCAATAAAACAGTTGACAACTACCCCCTATAACCCACAATGTAACGGTCTTGTAGAAAGGTTTAATGGGACAATCAAGAACATGCTCAAAAAGATGTGCCATGAACAACCAAGGTACTGGGATAGATTTATTTCCCCCTTACTGTTTGCATACAGAGAAGCTCAGTCAAGTTTAGGGTTTTCTCCCTTTGAACTTCTATATGGCAGAACGGTCAGAGGTCCTCTGTGTATCCTGAAAGAACTGTGGTCAAAAGAAATTGAAACCAATGAGGTTAAAACTACGTACGAATATGTAGTAGACCTGAGAAACAGACTAGAGGATACATTAGCAGTTGCTAGGAAGGAGTTAGAAGAAAACACATGTAGGTACAGGAAGTATGCCAATGTTGGTAAGAAGGTAAAACCTTTGAAGGTGGGAGATAAGGTATTGGTACTCTTACCCACAAGCGCAAACAAGTTGCTGATGCATCTTCAAGGCCCATATGAGGTTACTCAGAAGTTGAATGACTTCGATTACAAGGTCAAGGTTAAGGGCAAGGAAAAACTATACCATGCTAATCTACTTAGGAAATATGTAGAGCGTGATAATCAGAGAGATGGAGGTGGGTTAGAAGTAGTAAGTGAGAGGCAAGAGAATGAAGTAGCTGGAATGTTAGATATAGTATGTGTAGCCGTGGTAGAAGAAGAGATCTGTGAACTAGATGAAGATAAAACGGGGGGTAATTACATGAATGATAGAGAGCTTAAGATAGACTTGCCTAGTTTGCGTGCAAAAGAGACCGTTAATGATGTACATATAAATCCTGAATTGACGAGTGAACAGGGAGAGCAGTTGAGGAAGTTAGTAGAGGAATTTAGTGATGTGTTCACTGATATACCGGGTCATACAGATTTGATAGAACACGACATCAAACTTTGTAGTGACACACCGGTAAGGTCCAAACCATACCCCATGCCTTACGCAATGAGGGAGTCGTTTAAGTCTGACATCGACGATATGCTTAGGTTAGGAATTATTGAGCCTGTAGAAAGTCCGTATGCGTCCCCAGTGGTAATAGTGAAGAAACCAGATGGATCAAATAGAGTCTGTATCGACTACCGGAAGCTTAATGCTTTGACGGTGTTCGACTCGGAGCCTATCGGAAATGCAGATCAAATTTTCGTTCGACTGTCAGAAGCGAAATTTCTATCAAAGATCGATCTCTCGAAAGGTTATTGGCAGATAAAAGTAAAGAAGGAGTGTGTACCTTATACAGCTTTCATATGTTCCGAAGGCCTGTTTGCTTTCAAACGTATGCCATTTGGCCTCGTGAATTCTGGAGCTACATTTTGTAAAATGAAAGCTCTTGAAAGGGTTAGTAGACGTTGAGAACTTTGTAGATGATATTTTGGATCATTCAAACAGTTGGGACATACATTTTTCCAGTTTGCGAGAATTGTTCGAAAGATTGAGGGCAGCTAGCTTGACTGCACGACCGTCCAAATGTATGCTTGGTTTTCAGAGTGTTTGTTTCATGGGCCATGTTGTAGGTAATGGTCAGATTAAACCAAACCCCCAGAAAGTAAACGACATTAAAGATTGTCAAAGACCAAAAACCAAGAAGCAGGTAAGATCCTTCTTAGGTCTGGTGGGGTATTATAGGAAGTTCATCCCTCATTTCAGTACAATTGCTTCAGTATTAACAGATATGGTGAAGAAAGGTTCTCCGAATGCTGTGGTCTGGTCAGAGGAAGCAGAGAACGGTTTCCGATCACTCATTAGACATGTTACAAAGGCTCCAATCCTTTGCCTACCAGATGTAGACAAACAGTTCATATTGAGAACTGATGCTTCAGATACTGGAATTGGGGCTGTTCTAATGCAAGAGACATCTGGTATGAAATTCCCCATTGCATACGCAAGCCGTAAGTTGTTGCCTAGAGAGGCAAGGTATTCAGTGATAGAGAAGGAAGGTCTCGCAATTGTTTGGGGAGTACAAAAGTTCCAACAATACATTTATGGTACTGATTTCTTGCTAGAAACAGACCATGCTCCTCTTGTTTACATGAACAAGACCAAGTTGACAAATCCTCGTGTGATGAGATGGGCTTTGTCTCTACAGCCCTATAGGTTCAGAGTGCAGGTAATCAAAGGGTCAGAAAATGTAGGTGCTGACTTCTTGAGCCGTCTAGAATAGGTGGATATGTAGTTATACAAGACGTGCAGAGTTTTATTGTCTTTTATCAGTGTTCATTAATATTCAAGTGAAAATTTTGGAATTTTCATTTTGAGTAGGGGGATATGACAGGTATTTGTTATTAGTGAACCAACTTCCTGTGAGGTTAGTGTGGTCAAGCAGTATATTTATAGAGTTTTCGTATGTATTTGGTTAACCAGTGAGTAGTTAACATGTTTTGTATAGTAACCTAGAATCTGTAAGTGTATATAGTGTTCTATATTGGATGTATAACAAGTTTGACTAAGTTTTATACATGTAGAATTGCTCGCCAAGTAGTGTGTAGGTATATAATGCAGTAGGGAATCAAGTGCCTGTGCATTTTAAAGTGTACTGAGGCTATTGTGTTTATCTGTCAAGCTTGACCAGTGGCTAGTTGTGTGTTCTCTGCTCTGTGTAGGGTTGTCATTACGAAGCTAACCTTCACATGGTGAACATGTAGATATGCTTAGACATTGGAAGCATGCTGTTATAGAAGGGCGTTTCACACTACGGCAATTGTAAGTTATTACAGGTCCTCAGCCCATGTCCAAACTTATTTGCTTGTTATTTCTGCATTATTCGCGTGGATTTTATATTTGTATTTTTATCCTTTTATTAGTTATTGTAGGGTATTTCCTCTTGGTCCAGTTTGGTATATAAGGTTTCCCTGTAATTGTAGGTGGCTCCCAATTATGGCCCTGTAAAGACCCGATTAATGCTGTTATTTGGACCGAGTGGCTGGCCAGTATGTTGTCTGTGACAGTTCACGTTAATACGGCTCCAAGGCCTTGAAGTCTTGTGCATGGCAATGGATAGGGTGGAGTAGTGGTTGCAGTCTATCAACACCGTGGTTTCATTATACCGAGTGTTTGCAAATGAAGTCTGGTTAAGTGTCTGTATGACAAATAGTATATATACGTCTGTGTGACAATTATTGTGTCTGTGTGGCCAATATATATATATATATATATATATATATATGAATGACTAAGTGACATTTATTGCGTCTGTGTGACCTATATTATACATTTATAGTCTGTGTGGCTATTATAATTTATCGTCTGTGTGACGTTTAGTTTTCCCTGTGTGGGGTATAAGAGTTTGGACATTACAGACTTTCAGTGAGAGGTGAAGTGACTGCGCAGATATAGGACTGGACGCTGTAGACATTAGCTGCATATATTGCTAAACAGTGTGTGTTATGTAGCTGTAGGTGACAATAACAGTTTAGTTTAGCAATACAGATATTGCGTGATATACATTTGTGGTGCTTATAGAACATTGTGTAGTCATATTTTAATAAAATTGTATTGTAGTATAACCAGTCTCACTATTTAGTTAATTACTGCTTAAACGAATTCGGAATCACCATTTTCTTAGTTTCTTAGGCTGAGAAAATTGTGACAAATACTGATAATTTTTGTTCTACAACACAATATTATCGGCCTTTTCCGTTAAATTCTTCCGCGTTTTGCCGATGATCACCCGATCCCTCGATTGTTTACGTAATAGCTTTCACAGAAGTGGTCGGAGAATCGCGAATAGGGCGAACAGTTACGAAACTAAAACCCAACCCGAATAAAACTGAAACTTCGGGTAGCAAAACCGGGATCGGCGATATCAAACACATGGATGTTTTGACATTATAAACGGTAATTGAATGGGGCTTTTTGCGATATACTACTTTTCAGCATATACATAACTGAATTTTGTATATTTTAAGTGTTTATGAAACGCGTCAAATGTAGGGACATCCCCTTTAACATATATTCATATATTCACGAATTCTTGTACAAATATTCATAAAGAAAAGGGCTGAACATCAAATATCAAAGACACATAGACAGCAGCTGATATGTCACTCTTGAGAACAGGACAGGATATTTATCAAGAAATATGACATTATCAGTAATAGATAAACGTGGTATAGTGTTTTACATGTAGACTACATATTTTAGTCCTTATCTCCCTAAACTGGATCTGGTTTTTTTCACTACGTGAGAACGCGAAAAGCTAATTACTGTTAACCCATTACCTCAT